>JAYESA010000020.1:103783224-104383224 GCA_036927795.1 Iris macrosiphon | reverse complement strand
AATCCTTTAAAATTAAAAGCCAGTTCAATTGCTACCTGATGATAAGGGATGAGGTCTTCATGTCAAACTCATACGTTCCCCTGATCTGATTGACTATCAGCTTGGAATCTTCATAGGCTTCAAGATATTCTATGTCCAATTATTTGACTAATTGGAGACTAATGAGTAGAGCATTGTATTCTGCCACATTATTAGAATATGGTTCACTGAGAGAATATGCTCGATGAATGAGTAGTTTGTCAGCAGATATTAGGACTATACCCACTCCGTCGACTATATTTTCTTTGGGTCCTATTCTAGATGCACCATCAAAGAATAGTTGCCAGGTGTCATCTATCATTGTCATATTAGCCTCCAATACTTCATTTGGGATGTCATCGTACAGTTTGGAAGTTTTTGGTACAGGATGAACTGCTAGGAATCAACTAGCGCTTGATCCTTCATAATTTTTTTGTGGGACATATACCAAGTCATAAGGCGATAACAACATTGTCCATGTAGCTAACCGAGAATTGAGTGTGCCTGGCTTGGTCATCAATAGCCGGAGGGGATTCACTCAGGATATGACATGAATGGTTTGACCTGATACATGGTGTCGCCTCTTTTGAATAGCAAACATTAAGGCGGGACATTCTTTTTCTACCGGATTATAACGATGTTCAGCATCGACCATCATGCGACTAAGATAATAGATTGCCTATTCATGGCATTCGTTACTATTTTGTGCAAGAAGAGCTCCTAGGGAGTGATCTATTATTCAAACATACAGCAAAAAGGGTTTCCCTACGATCGAAGATACAAGAACTGGCGAATTTTTGAGATATTATTTAATATCGTCGAAAGCTTGTTGATATGCTTCATTCCAAACAAAGGATAAGCCTTTCGTTATTAACTGAGTGAAGGTTCAGCATTATCCCGAGAGATTGGAGATAAACCCCCTAATGTTTGCCAGATGTCCTTGTAGACCACGAAGTTCTCTGAGATTGTGTGGAGGTCGCATTTCGAAGATAGCTTTGATTTTATCGGGGTCAACATGAATACCCTTGGAGGTTATAACAAATCCAAGGAATTTGCCACTGGAGACTCCCAAAAAAGATTTAGTTGGATTCATCTTCAATTGGTGGTGGCGCATTAATTCAAAAACAGTCTTCAAATCTTGAACATGATCATCTTTAAGACGACTCTTAACAACAATATCATCCATATAGCATTCTACTGTCTTCCATAAATGCTTCTAGAAAATTATACTCATGGCTAGTTGATACATTGCTCATGTATTCTTTAAGCCGAAGGGCATGACTGTATAGCAGTATACTCCCAGTAGTGTACAAAAAGAGGTGTATTTTACCTCATTAGGCGACATCTTAATTTGATTGTATCCCGAGAATCCATCCATGAAGGATATAAGTTCAAAGCCATATGTATTATCAATTATGATATCTGTGTTGGGGAGAGAAAATTTATCTTTTTGACAAATAGAGTTTAGATCTCGATAATATATGTAGACTCGGACCTTTCCATATTTCATTATGATTGGAACGATATTGGCTACCAGTCGGGATGATACCTTCTCGAATGAAGCCACATTCTATCAGTTTCTTGACTTCTGCTTCAATTGCATCCATCATATCTGAATTTTATGTTAGGAATTTTCTCGATCACGTTGTGGCATTGAGGGCACACTAGTGGCTCTTCATCAAAAGTCTTGAGTTAAGCTAAGCATGAGTCTGCATGTATCAGAATATCGCTCAAAGCTTCACAAGTATCCTTCGACAAATGAAGTAACTCAAATATGAAAAGTCGGGCTGGAGTATTGGCTAGTTGTGCTAATATGTCAAAATTGTAGGACTTTTCAAGTCCTTGAGGTGCATTCTTCTTTATGGATTTGTCAAAGCGTAATTCTTTTTACTTCCCTTTCTCTGCCCTATTAGGCTTCGAAGGACCAGGTTCGGCTGCGACTGGATCAACCGAATTTAATGAAGTAGAAGGAGCATCAGGAGCATCTTTCAGGACAGAATCATAAGTTTTATGATAATATTTCTTGGACCTGGTATCAGTCATTACTTCTTCTTCGGGCATCAGAGAAAGAAGTACCATGTTATAAGACTTGAGTTTCATTTTGGAATGAGTCTGTGGGCTAATTTGATAGTAACCCAATCTGCTATGGGTTTTGATAGACTAACCTTGGAGTTATAGAGGAATACGTTATCCCTTGCCAAAGTTCAAAATTTTAGCTTTCTGGAAATCATACCTCATGTTTTGCATCAAGCGTACAGATTATTGGCTGTGTTGATAAAATTGGGGATGTTTTTTCTCAGTCACACTAGTTGAGGTTGATGCTCTAATTATAGAAGGAGAAGAGGGAATTTGTGTAGGAACACCTTCATAAGCAATAAAGATTTATTGTGCCCTATATAGCGGAACACTGCCATGCACCATTGTCGGTGTGTCAAGCGAAGCTTGTGAGTAGAGCTTGGTGGGGCAATGTTCAGATTTTGAAATATGATCTCGAGAGGTATGTCTTTTTAAGGTTGATTGATCTTAGTCTGAGTGATGATCCAAAAAAATCATATTGCATGTTGTATACTTCTTGCCCTTCTTAAAACTTGAATTGGAAGATACTGCTCCCTGGTCCCAATCTGGCAGAAGGTCGGGATGAATCCACATAATCTCGTCATAATCTATGGTAAGAGGCACCAACCCCTCTATTTGACTTCGAGGAGGTGGAAGATTTACCACTTCCATTGTAGCTCGAGGTATTGGAATGACGCCGTTAGGGACTTCTTGTGCTAAAAAATTACCAAATTAAAAAGATACCATATTGGCGGTGACCGTCTTCTCCTCATTGTGAAGGGTTATAGCTTTAGCATCAATCAAATGTTTTATTTTTTTTAAGACATAACAAGCCTTGGTAGGATGATGTACATACTGATGGTATAAGTAGTACTTCGGGTCATCTGTTTTACCGGCATCCTCCAGTCGTTTAATATCGAGCAACAGCAACCTGCTACTTTTCATTAGACAGTCAAAAATACTGTGAATATCGCTCTCATCAAAAGAATACTCCTTTTTAGGTATGAAAGATTCTGGAGGCTTTTGTGCTGGAGGAGAGGTGGGTCACTTTGCCAAATTTATTGCTAAGGCCTCGTTTCCTTTGTTGTTACGATTATTCATATTATTATTGGAGAAGGAGGAGCACTTTCCTTCCGCATTGGTCATTTGTATCCCCAAGTTACATGCCATATTCGCGTTACCTTCGGCAACTTCAGTCCTGATGAAGAACGTCATCCAGTATTGAAATTAATTTAGACCTGTCCAGAGCCCTACTATAGGCAGTAGATTCTTTTAGCAAGTAGCGATAAATGTGAAATCTGGAATACCGGGAGGCAACTTTAGAGTTGATTGCCTTAAATGCTCTATAAATTCGTGAGCGGATTCCTTCTCCTTCTGTTTGATATCGATGAGCGAAGACATCGTCATATCAATGCCTCCCTCGTAAAACCGTGAGAGAAAAAGTCACTTTATGTCATCAAACGAAGATATGTAGTTATTAGGTAAACTACGATACCAATCGTAGGCTATGCCGGCCAAGCATCCCATGAACAATCTGGTAAGGAGAGCATCCTCTTTCTGCAGGTAAGCCATCATCATATTAAAGTAATTAATATATTGGCTAGGTAATATCTTGCCTTCAAACAAGACTATTGGTTAGGGTTGTATTTAGGAGGGAAGGGAATATTATCCTAATGAGGAGGATAAGGTTGTTTTACCCCCAGCTTGTGGAGTTGGTCTTTGTTCTTTAAAACATCGACCTGTGCATGCAACTCCCGTATAGCTTCGAGAGGATCTTCAGGCTAGAGTGGTGTAGCTGACTGGTAAGATCTTGGTTGAACAAGTATTACCATCGGCGGAGGTCCAATCCCAGTATTGGGAGGATTAACAGTTGGCACTGTTGACTCTTGGTTTATGACTTCTTCTAGATTTGTATTGCCCTGCAGGGGTGTTGTTCCAGGAGTAGGTTGTACAGGTATGAATAGAGCCACTTGAACAGGAGCTATTATAGAAGAATATTGGACAGTCATTATTTGATGTATATTTTGCATCATGGTGTGTATATCCCTGAGAGAGACCTCTAATGAGATGAGACATTGTTCGGTACCTCCTAATGGAGGAACGTCTTGTTCGTCACCGATGGCATAGATGCTAACATCTCTATGTACAATAGAGGGATTGGTAGAAAGAACCATGTAGTTGGAGTCTACACTGTCAGTTTCAGAATCAGAGGGATTACTACCCCCAGTCTCGGATTATGAGGAAAGGGTATTCCCGCAAAGAACAAGCTCCCATCTTCGAGAATGGGTATTATGGTATACTCCTTCAAAGGAGTCGACAAGTTGGTCAAACCTCCTCTAGCTGAGTGTTTTTGAAGAACTTTGTCTTGATTGTCTCCCAAAACGCTTGAAATGGAATGCTCAATCACCCATAAAAAATATTTTCTTTAAATACCATGTTTAATTAGATCAAATCAAAAAAAAAAAATTGAAGCCCATGAAAACCCTTAACTAAAAATGTAGATCTACTAAATTCCATTGATTAAAACTGAAAACTCCAAGTATTAAAAGTGCTTAGAAACATAATTTACACATATTAGACTAATAAAATGCAAGGGAAAAGAAAGAATTAAAATGTAGAGTTCCTCCATGTTATGCAAGGTGTACTTGCCTAGAAATGAAAGAAAGAGGAGAAAATAAAGAATGAGGAAAGAGAGAAAAAGAAGTTAGCTTATATAGCTAGGGTTGAGGTTTGGACCATGGGTTCTATCATGACTAAACCAACCCAACTATTAAACTAAGAGCCAAGTGAACCAAAGAATTGGTCTAGTCTCCATGACATGAAACCTAATTAACCTCGGAACTCAACCCCAAGGCTAGCTAGAAAATCAAGCAATGCACTAACTACAAGCACATCTATACTTGCAATTAAATTCAAACATATAACGATGAAAAGCAATATCACATAGCATAGATGGGCGAATCACGATATTCAAGTTACGAAGGCATAAGGACAAATATACCTTTCGAGTCGAAGAGGTACGGATATCGATACCAGCTATTGTCCTCGTACTCCCATGTCGACTCTCCCAAAGAGTGATGACCCCAAGCAACCCGGACAAGACGAATAGTCCGATTCTTGAAAACCTTCTCCCTTCGGTCCAAAATGGATACATGTTGCTCCTCATAAGATAAGTCGGTACCAACGACTAGCTCAAAATAGTAGAGTATATGAATCATATCTGAGACATATCTACGTAACTAAGACTCATAAAATATGTCGTGCACCTCACATAGCGAAGGCGGAAGGGCAAGACGATAAGCAACATCGCCCAACCGCTCAAGGATATCGAACGGACCGACGTATCGCAAATTAAGCTTACCACGAACCCTGAATCTAATGACTCCACGGGTTGACAAAATCTACAAGAACATGTGGTCACCAACACGAAACTCTAAAGGCCTACGATGTTGGTCTGCCCAATGTCGATGCCTATCTTGCGCAACCCAAAGTCGCACTCTAATCTACTTGACAACTTCTACTGTTTGAGTGATCATCTCTGAGCCAAACATATTTTGTTTGCCAATATCACCCTATGCCAATGGTGACCTATACTTTCTTCCATATAATACCTCAAAGGGTGCTATCTGAATACTCGCTTGATAACTATTGTTGTACGAGAACTCGACTAGATAAAGGTGATCTTTCCAAGACCCTCCTAAATCCAAGGTACAAGCTTGCAACATATCCTCCAATGTCTAGATGGTTCTCTCTGATTGCCCATATGTTTGAGGATGGTAAGCGGTACTGAATCTCAATTTGGTACCCAGACTCTAGTGCAAGATCTTCCTAAAATGTGAAGTGAACCAAGTGTCTCGATTTGATATAATACTCACTGGGACACTGTGTTGTCTTACTATCTGTTGTATATATATTTCTGCCAACTGCTCTGTAGACTGTACTACTCGGAAAGGAAGATAATTAGCTACTTTCGTGAGATGATCTACTACCACCCAAACTGCATCACGACCAGTCGGAGGTCTAGGTAAACCGGTCATAAAGTCCATTGTTATATGTTCCCACTTCCACTTCTGGATAGGAAGTGGTTGTAATAATCCTGCTGGTCTTTGTTGGTCGGCCTTCACTTGCTGACATTCCAAACACTGGGAAACAAATTGTGTTATCTCTTTCTTCATTCCGTTCCACCAAAAATGTTGGCTGATATCTTGATACATCTTGGTGCCTCCTGG
The DNA here is from genome assembly GCA_036927795.1 of Iris macrosiphon. NCBI lineage: Eukaryota > Viridiplantae > Streptophyta > Magnoliopsida > Asparagales > Iridaceae > Iris > Iris macrosiphon. The sequence goes on along the minus strand of JAYESA010000020.1, from coordinate 104,376,922 downwards.
GTGAATCAAATTCTGAGAACTGTGTGCCTCGATCATGACTTCTTGACAGATATCTCCACTTGGTACACATAGACGGTTTCCAAACCTAAGAGTTTCATCTTCATGAATCGTCAACTCCTTCCTTAGACCAGACTCACATTATGTCCAAAGCTTCTGAATCTTCGGGTCCTCTGCCTAAGCCGTCTTGATTCTTTCAATCAAAGTAGAGTAAATCCGTAAACTAGCCAATACTCCCATGTCTTATGGAAGTAATACCTTTATACCCATCTCTTGTAGATCTTCCAAGATATATCGTTACAATGTTAACATATATGTGTAAAAGCATGAATAATCATGCAGGCCTCATTGAGGTCATGCCCCCCGTCAAAAATAAAACCAAGCCGCAGAGAAGCCATATGTGGCCTGAACAACCAAGTCGTAGAGAAGCCACATATGGCCTGAATAAAAAAAAGCTGTAGAGGAGTCATGCGGCCAGAATAACCAAATATCTAGAAGCCGCATAATATACGTCCTTAATGACCATAGAGCAATAAGGCTGCATAAAACCCCCCTGACACAGCATTCGATGACTGTCAGACTCTGACACATCATTCATCACACTGAGATACTTCGAGACTCGTGAAGACGATGGCTCAGGAAAAGACAAAAAGTCACATCAACTCATTGATGGCCTCGACAGACATGCCACGCCACGTGCCCATTCATATACAATTACACTCCCAAGCGGCCTCATCATCATGTGGCCAGAGTGTCCATCCGACCAAGGCCAGACTAGAGCTTGCATGTGGCTATATACCCATGCAGCCTCATCGTTATGCGGACAGAGTGTCCATCCGACCAAGGCCAAATGAGAGCACGTATGCGAACACAATGCCGTACGGCCAGAGTTTCCATACGACCAAGTCCAAATGAGAGCACGTATATGGCTACGACGATATACGGCTAAGATGTTATGTGGCTCTCCGCTTGCAGGATCTTTCTGTTACAACCGAAGATAATTTCTTGCACAACCAGTGCTGACTATGTATCCAGCTGACCAAGTCACCCATGCAGTAATTCTGAGATATCTTCAACAACATATCGTAACCAAGACCATATTGCGCCTATCCATGGCATGCGACTATATTTACAACCGAATTCTGTTGAAGGAGTCCTATGCGGCAACCAAACAGAGGCATATGCGGCACCTAAAGCCCGTCAGCATGATGGCTATAAATAATAAAGGTAGCATACCCTGCAAGCCAAAAAGGGAGGCTAGCTATGTTCGTACACATAAGCTCAGAAGAGAGAAGAGAAGAGAGCATCCTCATTTCCTCATCAGAATATCAACGACGTAAAAGATATGTTGACGCGCTTAAGCTCTATCATCACTATCCAGATCAAAATAGTGTACTTAGTTTTTCTGCTTATGATCTATTTATACTTATTTGTTTGTTATTTCAACATTTAAAACTTGTAATAGCGGACAAGATTGTGACTCTGTTGGGGACAAACTTTTCCACTGATAAGAAGACAGTGACGCAGTCTGATGCGACTAAACTGGGATCCACCTAGAGGATCCTGGTGGTATGCTTCGACTAACAAGTATTCGAGAACATGCTTCTCTGGGGACAGCGCGAGTCCTTCTCCAAGGCAAGGCAAGCAAAGCATAAGAAGACCCGCGGGACATGGGTAGTGTAGGCCGTTGTGCCTCACCCAACTGCGGAGCATGCACTCCCCACTTCTCTCTCTGTTGCTGAAGACGTACATCATTCGTCCACCCAGGCTGACCTTGTCCATGCGGCAGTCGAAAAAGGTGCTCAACGCCCAAACTCTGGCACAGGAAAATACTACGATGCCAGAAATTCGGGTGCTAAGACATATTTCATGCGGCCATAATAGAAGCCGCAAAAGTCCACATACGACACCGATCTTTGGCCGCAGGCAAATGACCATATACGGCCAACACAGTAGGAAAACCTCTATCTTCGATCGAATTTCACGCAGCGCTGACTCCATGCGCCTTACTGAAAAATAGGAAGATATGAACTTGGACTCTTCATACTACGCACCAGTGCATTCTTGGACGAAGAAGTCTAAGGCAATGCGAGCTCGCCAAGTTCAAACAATTGCCTAATTGATCGACCGTCAGCAAGCTCCACTAACTGTTATACGAGCCCCTGACGGGAGTTATACAAGACCGACCCATATGTCCAACCCGCAGTAGCAAACGGACAGAGTCAGTCTAGAAATTCTTCCATTAACAACTTGGGGAGAGTTCTTGTATGAACCCCAGGAAAGAGAGCAAAGATAACACCTACACACCCATGTGTTCGGTCTACCCGTGCTCATAACAAGGGTGTAAAGGTGGATTAGCCCTCGATTGACTTGTGCAACGTGATCAACTACAAGCGCAAAGCGAGGAAAGCAACCACGGCATATGAGGTTTTCCCTCCAGGATACCCCTATGCCAACATCATCATCAACTGTTGCTATGTTAAAATAATAGTGCTAATAACCAGGAAGTCGGCATTACAATGGCTGCAACCAAAGGCACCTACTAGGCAGCATTCCAGAAAATAGGTACAAATACCAGAGGAGGAGGAGCTGCCCTTCTCCTCGTGCTATTCCGCTTGGAAGTCTCCCTCCATAAGGGGAGGCCAGAAGCCTAGCGCCTCAAACCCTTCGCTTTCAGGCAGCGTGTCGAGAAGACGGGCCTAAGGAGGACAGGCAGTAGTAACTACTGAAGGAGTTTTCCTGGGCACCTGATCCAAGAAGAAACTGCCAGCTGTTAGGGGTGGTCCTTCCTCAAGACTCCTAGTAATTCTGCAAGCTGAGGGTAGCAATCCCCCAGAACTCTACGACGACTAGGCATTGCAAGGGGATAGCGATTCACAAGGAACATATATGGAGATCCCTGGGGGTATTTACCCTCACTCAGAAGACGCATCTTCCTACGCTGGGGGTAGTGTTCTCTCTGAGTCCAAAGAGGATGCGATAGTGATAACTTTTTCAGAGGAGTATTCGCTGCAAGAGTCCAAGATAAAAAGTATGATGTCCAATGTTCCATCTACTTCCTCCTATATAAGAACAGTGTACATGACGAGGGATGATCACGAGGGACCCAGCGATCGATAGCACTTTAAAACTCTCTAGGATATGATATATACTAAGAGTGCGTCGATATAAGCCTTAACCCAGACAATACTGGAGATCAAGGCAAACATGGCCTCACAACCACCAAGAACCTCGGGACAAGCTAGTCAAGATCGTGGGGCAAATAGAGAATCAAACACCACCGCTCCGCCCATCAATGGCGATCACATTAGGCCTGAATCATCTACTCCTTCTGTAGTAAATGAGGCTCGGGAAGCAATGCAGGAGGTGCAAGAACTGCGAGCCCGCTTGGACTCAATGGGTAATCGAGACTCACTGCGTAAGCTTGGGATTCGACAACCATATCCCCTCTAGTGGATAGAAATGCCCTATCCACCTTAATACAAGCCCTTCAACTTAAATCCATTTGAAGGCAAGATGTCTCATCGTTAATACATGAGCTACTTTGAGATAGCAACAGGGCATCTACCCCGTAGTGACGCTCTTCTCAATAAACTCTTTATTGGGGCATTATCTGGGGTGGCCTTCGATTGGTTCTGCAGCCTCAAGAAAAACTATATATTGTCATTTGACGATCTTAAAAGTCTCTTCCTCGCCCGATTCTATGACGGGGGAAGTGACATGATGATGTCCTCCTTGTTGGACATCATACAAAAAGAAAAGAAGCCTGTATGGGAATTTATCGATCGTTACAGGCAAGCCATGCTGAAGTTACCCCCGGGTAATCCTAAATTATCGTTGATAGACATGTGTCAGAAGAATCTACTTCTGGCAGTCAGGCTCTGGATGGATGATACCCAGTTCAAAGACTAGACTGCATTCATCAATGATGTCGGTGCTGAGAGAAGAGTAAAGGATGCTCGACTACTTGGAATAAAAATCCCCATCGCTGACGAAAAAAGAAAGTGTCCATACAATAACAACAACAACGGCAGAAATAGTGGCCGTGACGGCAAAAGAAAGTAGGCCCTTGTCGCCAATATAGCCAAGAAGCCAGAACAAAAGACGACAGAGGCTCCAAAGCCGAAGGACACTTACTCTTTCGAGGATGATGATGACCTGGCTATCTTTGACGTACTGAAGAAGGAAAAAAAAACTATGCCTCCCCGATATCAAGTTCCTCGATGAGGCAGAACACATAAATAACCTCAAGTACTACCACTACATCGGTACGTCCATCATGCGACGCGAGATTGCTATAAACTGAAGCGGTACATCCAGTGTCTACTCGAATCTAAGGCCCTTAACTTGGATTTTGAGGACAAAATAGTTTCTGCCAACATGGTGTCCCTCCAGTTTGGTAACTTCCCGGCAACGAAAGCTCGAGACGGGGTGGTACCAATCCTAAAGGCCACAATTGAGGTGTTTAATATTCCACCAGCTCGCAACCAAACTGCTGGGCTGGTACCTCTCATACGCCATGGGGCAAGGCCATGTGGGTTCACCCAAACCTTGCTTTAGAATTGATGAAGCAAGCAATGCCATCCTCCATCAAGTCCAAAGGACGGAAGTCCAAGTCCTGTTATATGGTGTCCCCCACCACCAATGAAGCTATAGTAAGGGCAACTAGATCGGGCCTTATCTACGATGATGCTCCACCAACGGTCGTACTCACTGTACCTACTGCATCAGATCTGGGTCCATCCCAACCTCCAGCCGCAGATAAATCTAAGTAGAAAGAAACTTGCTTCGATAAACCGTTGCGAAAAGATACGTCGCATGGGCTAGGAAATCCCTATAACTTCGATATTCTGGCATAACTTGCCAAAACCCCGGTGAAGTTGTCACTATTCGAGCTTCTCCGACTCTCAGAAGACACACGGGACGCTCTGAGTAAGGCATTGCAGAACGTCGACACCTACTTGGCACAGGTCAAGCCGCCAGCTGAAGATCCTACGGCATGCCCCTACTGTAACAATATGACGGAGGAAATACCTAGCATCACGTTCTCTCAACAAGATATGTTGCTGAAGAACAATAGGCACGATCGCCCTCTATATTACACGGGGTACATCGGCGCCATCAAGGTGGACAAGATGAACATCAATCCAGGTTCGTCCATCAACATCATCCCCCGGAGTCTGCTTCAGACCTTGGGCATCCAATGCATCGGCTGGAGGCCAACAATACAACCATCAGTGGATTCAACGCTGGAAGAAGCTACCCTCTGAGCAAGATTCGCCTAAAATATCAGATATGCAACTTAAAGACAAAAGTCACATGATATGTCATTGATATAGACGTATCCTACAACGTCCTGCTGGGGTATCCATGGAAACACGAATAGGTCCATGGATACATGAATACATGATCGTGCCGTCAACCCTGCAACAGTGCCTAAAGTACATTGACGACCATGGTACGGTTAAGATGTAGTTTTTCGATGTCGATCCCTTCAAAGGGGTAGAGGCCTACTACTCTGATTCATTCGTCGTTCATGTTGAACTAACGAATTACCCAGGAGACTGTTAGTTATCTTCAAACCCAGCACGCTAGAATTACCCTCTTAATTTGGCCCCTATATTGGTTACATGGTTGGGATTAGAATCCCAACTAGGGCTTCTAGCGGTGGCGCTGGATGGCTATAGCGAAACTACTTCTGTTTGACTGGCCATGTCCTCCAACGAGTCTAGACTGAAATGGGGCTGTGCTAATTTAAATAGGCCCAATTATGTATAGTATACTCGCCCACAATATGAATTTATTTTCCATGTACTGTGGTTTGCACTAAGGAACCAATTTCTTTTGCGCCTATATCTTCCGTATTGGGAGCCGATGGGACGCAGAGATAGGGATGGCTCTGTGATAGATCCCCATCATATGAAAATCCGAGTGTAATAGATTTCTATATGTATAATCATGATTTTAGAATGAAAATCTAGTTGTGATAGATCTCCATCATTTGTAATCATGATTAGGCTTCAATAAAATTTTAACTTTGACTTTATTATGCTGCATGTGTGTTGTTGACTGAAGGCTTTGGTCGAAGTGCACGACTAAATACTTTGACTTTAACTTGCCATCCTATTGATACATGCATAAATACGTTGTATGGTTTATTGTACGCATTCTTGTAATTTGTCTGGTAATACGCACTGTGCAATATTTTTTATCAATCAAACGAATGTGCGCACATAGGAATCCTCAGACCAACATTGTCCTTTTCTCATAAAGAAATTTTGATTTACCTTAGTAATACTTTCAAATCGAGACCCATTGAATATATATCTACTCAGAGGTATTATGGACATGGTAGGATAATTATATGGGATAATTTAGTGGATGTATCACTCGAGGTATACTCGTGCTGAGTATAAATAATAATTTGTATAGGATGCAATCCTATCAGAGGTTATATGGACGTAATAGTTCACTATTTTACTCCACCGGGGAAGAAAAGAAAAAGTAGTTCAAGGGCAAACTATTATCTCCTCTTTAGGGGATAATAAATAAAATATAATTCAGAGATAATATGGACGTGAATCATATTATACTTGTTGACTGGTGAGTAAACATGTGAGATTATTCCCAACCCAAATGGAGATCAAGAATATGATATCCTCAAAACAACTAGGCTTTTAAGAATGAAACATTTTGATTGGAGAGTATTGTTTAGGTGATCTCAACAAGAGTATTCCGTTGGATCTGAGTATTATTCCGCTGGGGAACTTTGAGGACCCATTACCCATATCTTATTCAAAAAAATGAATATAAGTAATAGTTTGATAGGCCGTATAGGCTATGAATTGCTGGGGAATAAATAAAATGTATCTTGCTTTAATCCGCTGGAAATGGAGAGTCATGCTTAGACATAATAATTCTTGAAGAATTTGCCGTTGATAGGCACATTATCAAATGTAGGCTCCGTTGGAGAATATTGTTTCCACCACATAAGGACCTTTCCATTTAGCTTGTAATTTGCCTTTGTTCTTATGGGTTATGATCATAGGTCTCCTCACTGAAAGAATCAATTCACCGACTTGGAATATTCTTTCCTTGACATTTTGATTAAAAGCTCTTGAAATACGTGCTTGGTAAAGTTTAATATGTTGTTGAATGTGCAGGTGCTTTTCATCCAATCCTTATAATTCTTATAGGCGTAATCGATCATTATTCTATATTGTTAGCTCATTAGCAATAGCTATTCTGAGAGAAGGTATTTGGATTTCGAGTGGAATAACCACTTCACATCCATAGACCAGAGAGAATGGTGTACAACCAGATAGAGTTCGAACTGTCTTACTATAATCCCATAAATACTCTCCGAGTTTCTCATTCCAATCGCGTTTATTGGATAAAATATTTTTTAAGGAGTTTGATTATGGTCTTATTGAAGGCTTTTGCTAAGCCATTGGCTGCTCGATTGTAGGTCGTAGATGCTATATTTTGGATTTGATTCTTGTCACGGAACCGATAGAATGCTTAACTGGCAAATTGTGGCCCTTTGTCATGTATTATCCTTCGGGGTACTCCGAAATGATAGATAATATGGTGTTTGAGAAAGTTAATTATGTTGTACATTTTAACTTCGATAAGCAGGAGTGATTCTGCCCATTTGGAGAAGTAATCGGTTATAGTAAGTATAAACATATGTCCTCTGGAAGAAGAAGGGATGATTGGACCAATAATATCCATTCTCCAAGCTTCAAAAGGCCAGGAGGCAGTTGTAGGGTATAAGGACTCTGCTGGTTGGTGAATAAAATCAGCATAAATTTGACATAATCTGTATTTATGGGCATAATCTACGGCATCTGCCACTATGGTAGGCCAATAATAACCCTTTTTCATTTTTTTATCTGTGAATTGTTAATGAACTGCTTCATTCGTCAACTCTATCTGATATTTCTCTAAAGTACGCTTCGCGCCTTCTTAGTGAAGGAAAGAGGAGGTAGAGATGCGGAGAGGGATATAGGGCGCTCACTCTAGCAGCCGATGAAGATTGTCCTGGCTTAGCGTAGGTTGAAGCATCAATGTCACACTCAAGCCAAAAAACAACACTCCGTTCCTAGCCCTTTCGGACTAACACTCCAGGATTCTCTCCCTTTGAAGTCACAGATGCGCTCGTATTCTTCAGGTTTTGCCTGAACAGAAGGCGACCGTGCCGGAGGTGAGATGACTTTTTTCATTTGAAAAGAGGCGGTCATGTAATTTATGACCCGACTGATATGCTCCATATATGCCATCATGAGCCTCACGGAGTGATTGTCTCGCTTCATGGTTGGAAAGACAACATAGAAGCAATCCATCATAAGAACGACAATATAATGTCTTAGTTGAGGCATCATAGTAGAATTAGAGTGAGAGTCTTTTGATGGAAGTTGCTTCTTTCGGATCTTCTGGAAGAACCTCTGTCATGACCCACACCCGATGTAGGGATGCAAGTCGGAAACAACGCCCAGCCTATGCCATAGAATCGACAGTAGAATATTGTCTGAATAATTTATCTATCAATATAATGAACCACCAACAATAACAATATACTCAATGACAGATCTAAGATAGAAACGAGCATGAATATGATAAGAAATAGAATAGTCATATACAACTCATGAGTCTAAAATAATAACATCAATAAGTTTGAAAGAATACTAACAAAGTAAGATGGAGACAAATCCAGTACAAAGAATACTAAGAAGCTACTAGTCCCGGGTCATCTGTCTCAGTTAGGATAAGTCCCTCCTGAGCCAGGGTCTCTGACTCTAAACCCACAACATCCTGAGGTCCATAATATGTAGGGTACCACTCATCAGTGTCATCTAGGAAAAATATATCCAGTCAGGAAAGGAGCAGAGTACATCTCTAACAGCAATTCTAATAAATGATAAAAACTATATAACAGTAAATAGATGTTAATATACAAGATGCAACAATAGATACAAGAGATACACAATAAGGAAATACTGGAATAAATATAATAATGAACAATATGTCAATGAATAAGAATATTAATGACTAAGTGAGTGAGCACTAGCTTTAACATGTGATCGGCTTGGGAACTTGCACAGGAATAATGGCCTGGTTAGTCATACGTATGGTGTATGACCAACACTTATAGGAAAATAATACTTGCACATGAAGGTATGATCATATATCTACACTAATACTCCCCAACCCTGACTAGTATAATAGATCCAACCATGGTATGCTATGGCACGAGATTCCCCAAGAAGATAACTAGTCTTCCCGAGAATCAGTGTCTGTATATGTACAAGATAAACAATAAAAAAAATACTTGCATAAGATACACCATATACCAAGGAATAACATCTTATGACGAGATCCGGATATACCAATCTGTGTAACCATCGTGTCAAGAAAATATGGATATCTATACTAAATACAATGAACATAGAGGATACCATAAATGAGAAACTATCAGAGAATGTACTCGCCTGAGGTCCAATGAATAGTCTCACAGATGTCTGACACGGTGCCTCGAAGACCTAGATATGGAATACAACATCAATACAAGGTTTCGGAAGGAAAATAAGTTAAACTAGTCAACTTCTAGGTCAACAAGTCAAGTCTAAGTCAAAAGTCAAAGTAGGTCAACTCTAAGCCAAACTATGGTCAACTATGGTCAAACTATGGTCAGTTATGTCAAACTGCCTATTTTTAGGTTGCATGAGTCTATCTCAAGAATATTGGGTTCAAACACTAGAGTCTAGGTCATAAAGCTACATCTTACGATACTAGGATATCGTCTCTTAGGATACGAAAAATAGGGATATGAAATATCACACTCATACAATATCAAACAATATTAATTATAAAAGATCCTAATTACAAACATTAAATGAATACCTTGGTTTCAAACCAACTTGGTATCACAACACTAAACCTCAATCTTGATACTGAAACCCAAGATCTTGGGTATCCCCAATTACCTTGATACTTACCTTGACATCTCAAGGTAATATCCAATACCTTACTTATACTAACTACCCATAATAATATATGCTAACAACTAAATATTATACATATAGTATACTAAAACACAATTAGCAATTAGGAACATATATACGTATATATTAATATCATATATATACACATATATAACTATTATATATAAATATATAATATATTTTAAAAAACGTATATGTGTCGCTGAAGCCTTGCTGGTCGTCGCTAAAACTGCGGATACGCTGCTGATACCGCTGTTGTTCTTGCTGCTATAGCGACAGTTTTCTCCTGCCGTCGCTAAAGTCTCTGATACGCTGTTGATACTGCTGCTGCACTGCTATTATAGAGACAGTTTTCTGCTGCCGTCGCTACTGCTAATCTGCTGTTGTCGCTGTTACTGCTGCAGCCGTCGCTACTGTTGTTGCTATTGCTATTGCTATTGCTGTTGCGGCTGTTGTCGCTATTGCTACCGCTGTTGTTGCTTTTGCTGCTGCTGTTGTTGTTTTCCTTTTATGACGCTAAAAGCGTCACAATAGCTGTTGTCGCAGTAGCTTTTGTTCTATATATATTATTTAACACAATATATAATATATATAACACAATATATAAATATATAACACAATATATAATTACTTATATATACTTTCAACTATAAGAATATATAAATGGACACAATAATACATATAACAATATAGTATCACATATATACATAGTTACAACTATATAGGATATATGTACATAACAAATACATATAACAATAACATACATATATATAGTAACATATATACATAGCATCATATATATATACACATAACATATACACTATATACATACTACAATATATATAAATATACTACACTATTAAATAGCTCTTACATATGTAGAATAATAGCTACATACAATATACATAAATAGATCTAAGACACAATAATACATAAATATAAATACACCACAATATACATATATACATATTTATAATTACACCTTACCAAGACCAATAACACAAAAGAAATAGATCTAAAATTAAATTGCACAACACATGGAACGTATCACCCCATATCCCACTAGATCTAGGATACGCTTGCGACACGAGTCCACCACACATCCAAACGTACCCCGAAGGACACGAACAAGTCTAATATATTATTTATGAATAATATGAAGAGTCGAATACAATTCTACGTGTCCGTGTCAAAATATGACATGCACAAAGTCCCGTGTCAGAGAAAAAATCCCCCAAATCAACATGTATCACCAAATTATTGGGATACGACCTATACGTACGCAATTGTGGATACGACACTAGTTCCAAACATACAAGCACATGCTAAATTGATCTATAGGACCAATTGACACACACAATAAATATCAATCTCGGAATTCCTCCAAAACTGACCCAAAAATTACCATAACTTTCTCAATAGGCATCCTATGAACACAAAACCAAATTCTATGGGTAGCCTATGCATATGGGTTAATTTTTTATAGTTAAATCTCATATTTAGAGCCTAAATTAAGGAGAAAAACTGAATTATACCTATTAGGAGATGGATTCCCAATAAAACCTCCAAATATAATAAAATTTGCCTCCAACTTGTAGATCCTTGCTCCTTTTTGTAGATCATTGCTTCCTCTTTCTAGATCCTTGCTCCACTAGCCTCCAATGGTGATTTGGGAAGGAATTGGGATAAAATTTGGTAAGAAAATAAAATAGAAATGAAGAAATTTGGTTGAGGGAATTTCTAGATCTAGTTTGCAAATGAAAAGAGGAGAGAGAAACAATTCCCCCCTCTTTAATAGGCTGGCCCCCTTTCCCCTTCCTCAAGCTACTATGAATTATCCAATATACCCTTTGGGGCCTCTCATGAAAAAATAATTAAGGAGGGAAGCTTCTAGTCTAATGGTTTAATTAAATTAATCATTCTCATAATCAATGGGCTTTCTAAATGGGCTAAAATCTAACAATTAATACATGTTGGTCCATGAGTCTAAACTAAACTAGTTAGGTCCACTAACATAAGTCCAAAAATAAATAATTAACATCTAACAACAATTAAATAATACAACAAATAATTATTTATCATGCACAATATTTAATTAAATATAAAATTACTAAAATACCCTTTCTTAGAAAATATTATAGTGACAAATCTACCCTCCTTAAAATAATTTTGTCCTCGAAATTCAAATATGAAAACTACCCCCAGAAAATAACAGAATATAGTAATGAACAGAACTAAAGAACAGAATTAATTATGAAAGAACATACCTCAAGGCACAAATAAATAGGGATAACGCTCTCGCATTTCATCCTCTCTCTCCCAGGTAGACTCCCCAGGAGAGTGATGCATCCATGCGACGCATACCAACGGAATAGTCTGGTTCCTCGGCACCTTCTCTCTCCGATCCAGAATCTCAACTGGCTGCTCTGGATAGCTAAGAGTAGGGCCTACATCTATCTCCGAGTGATCCAATACATGACTAGGATCTGCTACGTACGGTCTCAACTGTGACACGTGAAACACGTTGTGCACTCCCTCCAATCCAAGTGGCAAGTCTAGTCTATAAGCAACTGCACCGACCCTATCTAGAATAATGAAAGGTCCGATGAATCATGGACTAAGCTTCTCGCCTCCACCGAAATTGTGCCTCATGTCGGAGAAATCCTCAGAAATACCAAACCACCTACCTAGAATAAAATACTACCTTAAGAACTTAATCTATAACAAACAACCAATAACAAGCACAAAATAAATCTAAACTATACCTCAAACTCCAAAGGTCTCCGGTGGCTATCGATCCAATGCCGTTGTCTGTCATGTGCCACTCGAAGTCTGTCTCTGATCAACTGAACCTTCTCTGCTGCATCCAAAACCATCTCTGGCCCAAGCAAAACTCCTCTCCAATATCGTCCCATGACAAGGGAGTATGATACCTCCGACCGTACAGAGCTTCAAAATGTGACATCTCTATACTAGCCTGGTAGCTGTTATTATAAGCAAACTATACCAAAAGGAGATGGTCCTCCCAAGAACCCCTAAAATCTAGTACACAAGTGCACAATATATTCTCGAGAATCTGAATAGTCCTCTCTGACTGCTCATCTGTCTGGGGATGATATGCAGTACTGAACTTGAGCTGAGTGCCCAAACTCTCCTACAAACTCCTCCAGAAATGAGAAGTGAAACGACTATCCTGATCCGAGACTATGCGGACGGGAACTCCATGTATCCTGACGATCTGCCTCACATACATCTCTGCCAGCTTCTCCGTAGACAAACCCACCTTGAAAGGCAAAAAGTGGGCCGACTTGGTCAACCTGTCAACGATGACCCAAATCACGTCTTTTCCTCCCGGACACAAAATCTATAGTAATGTGCTCCCACTTCCACTCTGGAATGGGTAATGGCTAAAGTAAACCTCCTGGCCTCTGTATCTCGGCTTTCACCTGCTGGCACACTAAATATCTGGATACAAACAATACCCCTTCCCTCTTCATGCCATACCACCACACACTCTCTCGCATATCTCAATATACCTTGTTGGCACCTGGATGTATAGAATACTGAGAGCGATGCGCTTCCTGCAATACCTTCTCACGCAGCTCCCTACTAGGCACACACAATCTAACTCTATGCCCCAAAGATCCATCCTCGGTAATGGTGAAATTATCCTCCAATCCTGCTCTCACCTGAGCTCTGATGCTCTTCAGAGATACATCTTCATACTGTACTGCCTTGATCCTGTCCATCAAATCTGAATGTATATGCAATCCCTACATCTGTATTGCACCACCATAAACTATCACCTCAATGCCCAAGCTCTCCAAGTCTTCCAACAAAATCGATCATGCGTCAAGAACATAGCTACCGGATACCTACTCAAAGCATCGACAACTATATTAGATTTTCCAGGATAATACTGTAAAGATATATCAAAATTCTTTATCAGTTCCAACCACCGATGCTGCCCCATGTTCAACTCCTTCTGTGTGAAAACGTACTTCAAGCTCTTGTGGTCTGTGAAGATCTCCACACGCTCTCCGTACAAATAGTATTTCCACAACTTCAGGGTGAAGATGACTGCTGCCAACTCTAAATCATGGTTAGGATAGTTCTTTTCATTAGAACGCAATTACTTGGATGCATAGGCAATCACTTTCCCATTCTGCTAAAGAACACAACCCAAACCTTTCTCTGATGCATCACTATAAATAGTGAAACCTCCAGACCCTGATGGCAACGTCAAAATAGGAGCAGACGTCAACCTCTCCTTCAATTCCTTAAAAGCAATATAGTAATCCTCCATCCAAACAAACTCTACATCCTTCCTGGTGAGTCTGGTTATCAGCTCGGTAATCTTTGAAATTTTTTGCACAGACTTCCTGTAGTAGCCTGCCAATCCCAAGAAACTCCTGATCTCTACTACCGAACTTGGGATCTTCCAAGATTTCACTGTTGAGATCTTTTTTGGATCCACTGAAATACCATCACCAGTCACAACATTCCCCAAGAACTCTACCTTTTTCAAGAAGAACTCACACTTGGACAACTTCTCATATAGCTTCTCCTTCCTCAGCACATCCAACATAATCCGTAAATACTCCTTGTGCTCCTCCGGTGTCTTCGAGTATATGAGTATGTCGACGATGAACACCACCACAAACTTGTCAATGTACTAATGGAACACCTTGTTCATCAAGTTCATAAATTCCGTCGATGCATTAGTCAACCCAAACGGCATCACCATAAACTCGTACTGACCATACTGAGTTCTAAAAGCAGTCTTCAATATGTCCACCGGCTTCACCTTCACCTGGTGGTAGCCTAATCTCAAATCTATCTTAGAAAATACCTTGGCACCACTCAACTGATCGAACAGATCATCAATCCATGGCAAAGGGTACTTATTCTTGATAGTGAGATTATTCAAAGCCCTGTAATCAATGCACATTTGCACCGATCCATCCTTCTTTGGTACAAACAATATGGGGGCTTCCCATGGTGAATAACTCGATCTGATAAACTCCTTATCCTGTAATTTGTCCACCTACTTCTTTAGCTCGAGCAGCTCGCTATTGTTTAATCTATAGACATATTGCAAAATTAGTTATGCACTTGGCACCAAGTCTATAGAGAATTCAATATCTCGATCTGGCGATAATCCTGGCAATTTCTCAGGAAACACATCCAAGAACTCTGCTATCAACGGATGCGGCAACTTCTTGTCTTCCATCATAGCTCCATAAATAATGCCTTCTCCCTGCTCTGCAGCTCCTCTAGCAAACTCAAACTCTGGCTCTCCTGGCAGACCAAACAAAACTCTACCTCCTCTATGATCTATGCTAGCATGGTGCCTACTCAACCAATCTATCCCGAGTACAATATCGTAGCTCGGAAGTGGCATTACAAGTAGACACGCACTCAACTTTTGGCCTCCTAGAGTAACTCTTCGATCCTTGCAAATATCATTAATCAGATAAGGCCTCCCCCGGTCATGATCTTGCAAGTCCTAAGCAAAGACTCAGCTACCAAACCATGCTTCAGAGCAAAAGAAACAGATACAAAACTATGGGAAGCACCAATATCAAACAAAGCTAAAGGTGGAATAGAATCAAGAAGAATAGAACCTGCGATGACATCTCCGGTGGGCTCATCCTCCTCGATGGTCATAGCAAACGCTCGTCCCTGACGTGCACCTCCCTGCTGCTGATGCTGGACATAACACTGCTGTTGTGTCGGAAGCGGTCACAATAGATGCTATCGCTCTCTATATATACTTACAACTATAAGAATATATATATATGGACACAATAATACATATAATAATATAGTATCACATATATACATAGTTACAACTATATAGGATATATGTACATAACAAATACATATAACAATAATATATATATATATATATATATATATATATATATATATATATATATATATATATATATATATATATAGTAACATATATATATATAGTAACATATATATGATGCTATGTATATATATTACTATATATATATATATATATATATATATATGTATATATATATATATATATATATATATATGTATATATATATATATATATATATATATATATATATATACTACAATATATATACATATACTACACTATTAAATAGCTCTTACATATGTAGAATAATAACTACATACAATATACATAAATAGATACATAGATCTAAGACACAATAATATATAAATATAAATACACCATAATATACATATATATATATTTATAATTACACCTTACCAAGACCAAGAACACAAGAGAAATAGATCTAAAATTAAATTGCACAACACATGAAACGTATCACCCCGTATCCCACTAGATCTAGGATACGCTTGCGACACGAGTCCACCACACATCCAAACATACCCCGAAGGACACGAACAATTCTAATATATTATTTATGAACAATACGGAGAGTCAAATATAATTCTACGTGTCCGTGTCAAAATGTGACATGCACAAAGTCTCGTATCAGAGAAAACCCCCCAAATCAACATGTATCACCAAATTATTAGAATACGACCTTTACGTACCCAATTGTGGACACAAAACTAGCCCCAAAGACTCAAGCATATATCAACCAATTGACACACACAACAAATGTCAATCTTGGAATTCTCCCAAAATTGACACAAAAAGTACCATAACTTTCTCAATAGGCCTCCTGTGAACACAAAACCAAATCCTATGGGTAGCCTATGCATATGGGTTAATTTTTCATGGTTAAATCTCATTTTTAGAGTCTAAATTAAGAGAAAAAACTGAATTGTACCTATCGGGAGATGGATTCATAATAAAACCTCCAAATATGATAAAATTGGCCTCCAACTTGTAGATCCTTGCTCCTCTTTGTAGATCCTTGCTTCCTCCTTCTAGATCCTTACTCTACTAAATGCTAATGGTGATTTAGAAAGGAATTGGAATGAAATTTGGTAGGGAAATAAAGTGGAAATGAAGAAATTTGGTTGAGGGAATTTTTAGATCTAGTTTGCAAATAAAAAGAGGAGAGAGAAACAAATCTCCCCCTCGTTAATAGGCCGACCCCCTTTCCCCTTCCTCAAGCTACTATGAATTATCCAATATACCCCTTGGGGCCTATCATGAAGAAATAATTAAGGAAGGAAGCTTCTAGTCTAATGGTTTAATTAAATTAATCATCCTCCTAATCAATCGGCTTTCTAAATGGGCTAAAATCTAACAATTAATACATGTTGGTCCATAAGTCTAAACTAAACTAGTTAGGTCCACTAACACAAGTCCAAAATAAATAACTATCATCTAACAACAATTAAATAATACAACAAATAATTATTTATCATGCACAATATTTAATTAAATATAAAATTACTAAAATACCCTTTCCTAGAAAATATGGTAGTGACAATCTCATAAGCCGCATAGTCTATAAAAGGGTTTTCTAATCTTTATCCATGGAAGTTAAAGTTATGACGTAACTCTGTTCAACGTGCAAGTTATTTTTTGTACAGAACAACTCTCATCCTGTTATCATAATTGACTTTAGTCTCTTTAGGGGAACGACCAATGATGCTACTAGGCTGGCCAAAGCATCAATTTCCATATTTTGTAAACGAGGCACATGCTCAATGAAGAATCTATTGAAAGTGCAAGCCAATTCGATCACCGCTTGATGATAAGGGATGAGGTTTTCATGCCTAACCTCGTACTCTCTCCTGATCTGATTGACTATCAGTTTAGAATCTCCATAGGCTTCAAAATATTCTATGTCCAATTCTTTAGCTATTTGGAGACCGATGAGTAAAGCATTATACTCTGCCACGTTATTGGAATATGGTTCACTGAGAGAATATGCTCGATGAATGAGTAGTTTGTCAGGAGATACTAGGACTATGCCAACTTCTGCTACTATGTTGTATTTTGGTCCTATTCTTGATGAACCATCAAAGAATAGTTACCAAGTGTCATCTTTCATTGCCATATTAGATTCTAAGACTTCATCTGGGATATCATCGTATAGTTTGGAAGTTTTTGGTATAGGATGAGATGCCAAAAAATTAGTCAACTAGCGCTTTACTACTTTTTGCGGGACATATACTATGTTATAAGGTGATAGCAGCATTGCCCATGTAGCTAACCGAGAATTGAGTGTGCTCGGCTCGGTCATGAATACCCGGAGGGAATATACCCTGGATATGACATGAATTATTTGACCAGACATATAATGTCGTTTCTTCTGAATAGAAAACATCAAAGCGAGGCATTCTTTTTCTACCAGATTGTATCGATGCTCAACATCGACCATCATGCGACTAAGATAATAAATTGCCTGTTTATGGCCTTTATCGCTCTTCTGTGCAAGAAGAGCTCCAAGGGAGTGATCATGTCAAACCCCAATACGGAATACGGAGAAGGACATAGCCAGCTCCCCCGTACAAGGTATAGAAGTTCGTACGGTGGTAACGACTGTAACTTGACAAGGCGTGCATACTACAAGCAAGTTAATTAGGGTCACACAGCACATTTATTGTCTCAATCATTCAAGTAAGAACAGTAAACATAGAACATATATGACAAGGGAGTAAGGCGTCCCAAACGCCCTGCCACAATATTCTGGAAACTAGCTGTGCAAAAATAAGAAGGTTGGCAGAGTATCAAAAGTACATGACCATGATCAGTTACAGTCTGATTAATTACAATCATGTAAGAGAACTAAATGTCCAGATTTACGGCTAACAAGTGCCCGGTAGCTAAATGCCCAAAATGAGTAAAATATGCAATATCGAGCGGGGAAGGAGAAACCCACCCATTTCTCTCAGTGACCATCTGTCTGGTGGCTCCACTGTTTAGGGGAAAGTACACTTGATCCTCGTGTGCTGGCTCTATACCTGGCCACGCAAAACCAGTGGGATTAGACCCCATGTAAATCCTCTCACCCAAAATTAAGCCCACTTGGTTTATATAGAGAAACTAGGGCTAGTTGAATCCAAATAGAAATATAATATGGCATTTTATTTAATTATACAATATCTATATCATATAGTGCACCTTACCGTTGTTTCGATAATTGGAGCACTACACTAGCCATTGTCGTCCTATAAATTTTACATCCTTGCCCTAGACGTGCCAACCATCTATTCTGACCTTTGTGTAACTTATAATTATGCTCTCTTATGCTACATTTTAGTCGCACAATAATCGTCGTGGACGTTATTATTTAATTCTAAATAATTCCAACTTTGTATCCTTGTGCGTTCCAATCAAAATTGGAGACACAATCTTGACCCATTTCGTGCAACCCAATTTATGATAATATTCTACTCTGAGTCTTCTATGTCCATGATAATTCTGTCCCACCTAATTTTAATCCCTTGTACTTCTAATTAATTTTAGAACACCCATTATATTTATTTTTAATTAAATTAAACCATAAACCTAACTTTGTGCAATTTTCTAATTATTGGGCACTTTTATGCAAAAGTGCATTAAGATGTCAACTCTGTTGGACACGATACGTAAATAAACTCATTTCTCCTTCATGTATATTTTTCCATAATTTTTAGGAGTATGTAATTCAACATCAACCTCCTTAAACCATAGCCCTCCAAACTTTGAACCAAATGCATCACAGCCATTCATTTTAAATCCATTTGAATCCAAGCCCTTGAAAATATCCATGACAAGCCATTTTCCCAAGGGTTTGACCAAGCCCTAATTCTAGGTCAACCCAATGCATTCTACACATATATAAATATTCCCTTTTTTCCTTTCTTTAATTTTCCCTTCAACCTAAAACCTATAGTCAGCCGACTTGCCCCATCCCCTTCCATGTTCATCCATCATCCTGACCTCCTCCTTTCCCTCCGGTCATCTTCCTCGACCAGAGCTCCTCGCTGACTGCCATTAACACCACCACCTCACCTCCCTGTCATCCTCTCGCCTAAACCACCGTTCACCTCTTCTCCCCCTACCCGTCCTCCTCCTCTTCCCCACGCCTTAACTCGACACATCCACCCCGACTGTCCAGTCCATCCGTCGAGCACTCCTCCCCAAGCACTTCCCTCTTTCCTCCGGTGATCTCCCTGACCGCCAGCACGACCACCACAGTCCCTCGAGTCCTCCACCGTGACAGCACGACTCCGTCCACAACCACCAGACTTCTCCTCCTCTTCTCCTCCGGCAGCCTCGTCGCCACAACCTCGTCGAGCCCTCATACTCCTCTCCCCTCCTTCCTCAGGTGATCGCCTGAACCACCACCACCACCTGGCCATTATATCCTGACCCCGCTACCTCCTCCATGTTCATCATCATCACCCCATCATCATCATCCCCCATCATCATCCTTATCATCATTACACCATCATCATCCTCAACATTACCTCTTCATCGTCATCAACCATACCGTTATCATCATCGTCCCCGTGCACACACCCTAGGACATATCGAATTATTCTGTGAGACTTCAAGACCAGGCTATTGGTACTATGCAGCTTTCTTGCCAGGCAAGTATATCTTGCCTTGTTGTACTGTCTAAATTCAGATATTATCTAGTTGCATGTTTATTTGTTTAATATTAACTGTGTACATTCGAGAAAGACTCGGGTACAGTCAACGATGGCATTGACGTTAGGACTTGTGTTTGACCTAGTGTCTAGTGGACCCACCTAAAGTTGTGGAGTTATCAATATGACTTCCCAGGCCTTGACACGTATCCTTGCACGGCACAAAGTGAGTTCATATAGGGACGCATGCTTCTTGCTTGACTGGCCATCGGTATGAGCAGCACGTGTGATGGTATTTAGCTTAGTTGTATACTTCTTTAGTGACTTGCATTATAGTACGAGATGTCCACGTCGTATTCGCGACTTGTACATTGCCATTGGGCGGGGAGGACGACTAGTAGTCGTATGGGACACCACTTTCTTTATTCAGATTCCATGCTCTTCGGAACTGGACGTTATTATATTGCAGAGCGCCCTCATATGGGGGCATATGTGACATATACTAGCCAGTCACGATAATTGGTGAATTACGTCATTATATGTCTAGCATACACTTCTCATACGCACTAAGTTGTCCTCAAATTGTATTTCACTTAGCTGGTTAGTTCACCCTTAAGTTTTCACAGTATTTACTTTATGGCATGCTTCTATGTATCTTGTTATGTCCCTTTGAGGACCCGGTCCCTTTCCAGGTGTAGATGTTCATGAGTATTCGCAGGAGCGTAGACCCGGACTGGCTACTTATATTTCGAGGAGGTCTTCTCTTCGAGCCTCGTGATACTTAGATGATGTACTTATATTGTGGTTGTTTTTATATTCGAGTTGGCAGTAGATTTGTTTTCATCCGACTATCATCTTTAGATACTTTATATTGAGATCTAGTTTCATAGATATTGGTTATTTATTTTTATTTGAGATTTAGTTATGCCCTGTGACTTGTGATAAATATATACCACTTATGAATTATTGTTCATGATACAGCGTACGCATGTGTTATGGTTTCCAAATATTGGAGTTACCATATATATGCGGCTGGCATGCTTACGTGTCCTAGTCCTACGTATCTTGGGACTGGGGCGTAACATGTTTTTAGTGGTGGCCTATGCATGTCGAGAGCATATTGTCTCGGTTACGTTACTGTACCGAGCACGCCTGCAAATAGGATTAGAGTAGAGGATCTCATCCACATCTGACTATGACTTATCTTTCTTCTAATCCGTTCTATTTGAATAACTACATCATGCTTGATTCATGTGCTTCCCTAATAGTTCCTTGAGTATATCCTTCTCCTAGAATATAGGAATCCTTGTTGCTAGGATGATGATTAGGGTAACACCCCTACTAAGAATACCACTAGAATATTGACACATCACTAAGTTTAGAATACTTAATGAACCATAGCCTTCCTTACTACCTAATAAAACCTAGTGTCCCTTACCTATAGATTAATTTACCATTATCCCTTGATGTGTTTATGTATGACTTGAGAGTAGTATAAACACTACTAGGATTAGTTTGAAATTTAACCATATTGTTTGACCATAGTATTGAGTAACCAGTAGAAATCCAAGGTTGGATATTAGGACTAAACCTAACTTTCATAGTGAGATAGTATTAGAGAACTATAAATTTAGATTCTTGTCATGGTATTAGCAGACAGTACCTTAGGAAGCCAAGAGAAATGAATATAACATTTTCCTTAATCATACCTCGAACACAGAGATTAGCATATCACCTTCCCCTTAGAAAACCGTGGTGTTATCTAGAGTCCTTCTATTTAATTTCATATCTTGTTCCTCCGAAATTTAGCGCTCGCTATTTGTGCGACAACTAATTATGTTTTTTTTTCTTCATCTTTCAATTTGTGCCACCTAACCCTTATAACTGTAGGCTAAATGAATTCTTTTATGATAGGATATATAGTTGTAAATCTTAAATTTTAAAAATTTAGTGCTTGATAGTTAGAGCTTGATAGTTTTGAGTTGTTCTTGTATATTGTGACTTGATGTTTATCCTTTAGTTTGAATCACGTAATTTGTAACCATATCTCAATACAAGTTATATCCCCTTTTTCCTTGAAGGCCAGTAACTTTTTCATACCTACTATTAACACCCTTGTTCTATAAGCACTATGATTAAGACTTAAGATGACCATTACCTACATAATGAAATAGGATACCCTAATAAGTACCAAGACCTTTGCCACATATACCCCAATAAGAGTTTATACTTTATTTACAAGGATAATATTATCTTGTAGAAGCCCTAAATGCAGTTATATTATTAGTTAATTATTTTAAGTTGCGTAGTATGCCTCACAACCTATCTCCTATAGTCCTTTGACCTTTTATTGAAGTGTAACTGAATGACATTAACTTTATACTAGTATAAAATGATAGTGTTTATTCAGACTGTAGAACTTAGAGTCTCATACCCCTATTTGGTCAACTAGCGACTTAGACAAGGAGTTAGTATGACAACTGTAGAGATTGTAGAGTCTTATCTTCTTTGTGAACTTGAATTATTTTATAACTTCTCTCATCATAATCTAACATACTTATATTTTTTTGTACTATCTCGACTTATGCTGCTGTTACAGCCTAGTTTTGCAAGCTTATTCTTTTATCGAGCTTGTTCATGACATATGTATTATTGGGGGGGCACACTAATATATTTTTTAAATCAGAATCAGTGTATTAAGGTGTAGCTAACCTTAGTGCGCTTGGTTCGCTCTTCGCATGACTACTTTACGTGGATTGAGATATATAGTTGACTAGTAGACGAATATACTTGCCCTTAGACATGTCTGAGCATATCATATCAGTTACATAACTGTACTGATATGAGCATGTGAATAGGAATTTACCAAAATAGGATTCAATCCACACTTGCCTTGACAATTCCCTTTGAATTCTTAATCGCTTTGAATTTTGCACTTGTACTCTATCACCTCCTCATTGAATTCCTTATTATTGTTCTCCGACTTCCCTTATTTTAGAAAGACGAACGCTCGTGCTTGGTATAAGTTTGATACACGGAGAGTACTAGAAATACCCCATAGGCCAATCATATTATTTGGTGACTATTTTTTTCGTAAATAAGGGCATATCATAGGTGATATATTTTGATGTTAAAAACTGTGAGGATTGAATATCATGATTAAATAATTTGAGAAATATTTCTCTTAAATATATAGCCTTATGTGATAGATGGGTAAATTCTAAGTTGGGTAGAAGTTGTATTATAAACTTGAGAGGAATTTCTATTAGATTGTGATCAAGTAAGAGTAGATTGAGAGATTAAGTCATTTTAAATGTGAAAAATTTTAGAAGGAGTTAGAGGATGAGTATTTAATAAATTTTTGAAATCTTAATTTTTTGGACCAAATAATTATAATTTGAGCAGGATTTAAATTTTAAGTATTGAAGGTTGAATCATCGATTTAAATCTTGAGAAAAATAAATAGAACTCTAAACATGCATCGACGGATTGAATTCCAAATTTGATGATTTGAATTAAAAATTAAAATTTTGATTGTTGGATCACCAATTTGAAATATTGAGGATGTAAATTAAATTTAAAATTTGAAGAGTACGGAATTCATAAGTTGAAAATAGAAATAATATGTGGTTATAATTATTTTTTAGAGGAGATTATGATAATTGGAGATTGCGATATAAATTTTGATGTGGGATATCATATAGATTTGAATTAGATTTGGATGTGGATTATTTATTTTAAAAATCGAGAAGATAGTGCGATGTGTTGAAGTTCGATTTAAACAATGGTTAATTTAATATAAAAGAGATTGCGATGGATTTAAATAAGTTTTGAATTTTTGGAAGAGATCGTGATTGACTTGCCTTATGTACGAATGTGAAGGAATTGACAAATTATGCCTTATTTTAATTTAATTTCGAGTACGAAATTGTCTTAAGTTAGGTAGATTGTAAACCTCCTCACCCAAAATTAAGCCTACTTGGCTTAGATAGAGAAATAAAATACAGGATTTTATTTAATTATACAATATCCATATCACATAGTGCATCTTACCGTTGTTTCGATAATTGGAGCACTACACTAGCCATTACCGTTCTACAAATTTCACATCCTTGCCCTAGACGTGCCAGCCATCTATTCTGACTTTTGTGTAACTTATAATTATGCTCTTTTGTGCTACATTTTAGTCGCACAATAATCGTCGCAGACGTTATCATTTAATTCTAAATAATTCCAACTTTGTATCCTTGTGCATTCCAATTAAAATTGGAGACACAATCTTGACACATTTCGTGCAACCCAATTTATGATAATATTTTACTCTGAGTCTTCTATGTCCATGACACTTCTGTCCCACCTAATTTTAATCCCTTGTACTTCTAATTAATTTTAGAACACCAGTTATATTTATTTTTAATTAAATTAAACCATAAACCTAACTTTGTACAGTTTTCCAATTATTGGGCACTTTTATGCAAAAGTGCATTAAGGTATCAACCCCGTTGGACACGACACGTAAATAAACCCATTTCACTTTCATGTATATTTTTTTATAATTTTTGGGAGTGTGTAATTCAACATCAACCTCCTTAAATCATAGCCCTCCAAACTTTGAACCAAATGCATCATAGCTATTCATTTTAAATCTGTTTAAATCCTAGCCCTTGAAAATATCCATGACAAGCCATTTTCCCAAGGGTTTGACCAAGCCCCAATTCTAGGTCAACCCAATGCATTCTACACATATATAAATATTCCCTTTTTTCTTTTTTTTTCTTTTTCCTTCAACCTAAAACCTATAGTTAGCCGACTTCCCCCATCCCCTTCCCTGTTCATCCAGCATCCTGACCTCCTCCTCTCCCTCCGGTAATCTTCCTCGACCAGAGCTCCTCGCCGACCGCCATTAACACCACCACCTCACCTCCATGTCATCCTCTCGCCTGAACCACCGTTCACCTCTCCTCCCCCTCGTCGTCCTCATCATCTTCCCCACGCCTCAACTCGACACAGCCACCCCGACTGTCCAGTCCATCCGCCGAGCACTCCTCTCCGAGCACTTCCCTCCTTCCTCCGGTGATCTCCCTGACCGCCAGTACGACCACCACAGTCCCTCGAGTCCTCCACAGTGACAGCACGACTCCGTCCACAACCACCAGACTTCTCCTCCTCTTCCTCTCTGGCAGCCTCGTCACCACAACCTCGCCGAGCCCTCATACTCCTCTTCCCTCCTTCCTCAGGTGATCGTTTGAACCACCGCCACCACCTGGCCATTATATCCCGACCCCGCTGCCTCCTCCATGTTCATCGTCATCACCCCATCATCATCATCACCCCATCATCATCCTCATCATCATCATACCATTATCACCATCATCATCTCCAATCATTATCATCATCATCATCATCACCATCATTATCCTTATTATTACCTCATCGTCGTCATCGTCATCAACCACAACATCATCATCGTCGTCTCCGTGCGCACACCCCGAGGACATATCAGATTATTCTGTGAGACTTCAGGAGCAGGCTATTGGTACTACGGAGCTTTCTTGCCAGGCAAGTATACCTTGCCTTGTTGTACTGTTTAAATTCAAATATTATCTAGTTGCATGTTTATTTATTTAATATTAACTGTGCGCATCCGAGAAAGACTCAGGCGCAGTCAACGAAGGCATTAACGTTAGGACATGTGTCTGATCTAGTGTCTATTGGACCCACCTAAAGTTGTAGAGTTATCAATATGACTCCCCAGGCCTTGACATGTATCCTTGCACGGCACAGAGTGAGTTCATGTAGGGACGTGTGCTTCATGCTTGACTGGCCATCGGTATGAGCAGCATGTGTGACGGTATTTAGCTTAGTTGTATACTTCTTTAGTGACTTGCATTATATTACGAGATGTCAACGTCGTATTCACGACTTGTACATTGCCATTGGGCAGGGAGGACGACTAGTAGGCGTAAGGGACACCACTTTCTTTATTCATATTCTACGCTCGACGGAGCGATATGGACGATACACTATTCAGATTCCATGTTCTACGGAGCGATATGGACGATACACTATTCAGATTTCACGTTCTACGGAACGATATAGATGTTATACTATGCAGATTCCAGGCTCTTCAGAGCTGGACATTATTATATTGCAGAGCGCCCTCATATGGGGGCATATGTGGCATATACTAGCCAGTCACGACGATTGGTGAATTACGTCAGCATATGTCTAGCCTACACTTCCCATACGCACTAAGTTGTCCTCAAATTATATTTTACTTAGCTGGTTAGTTCACCCTTGAGTTTTCACAATAATTACTTTATGCCATGCTTCTATGTATCTTGTTATGTCCCTCTGAGGACCTGGTCCCTTTCCAGGTGTAGATGTTCATGAGTATTCGCAGGAGCATAGACCCGGACTGGCTACTTATATTTCGAGGAGGTATTCTCTTCGAGCCTCATGATACTTAGATGATGTACTTATATTGTGGTTGTTTTTATATTCGAGTTGGCAGTGGATTTGTTTCCATCCGACTATCATCTTTAGATACTTTATATTGATATCTAGTTTCATAGATATTGGTTATTTATTTCTATTTGATTTCTGTGGATGAGATTTAGTTATGCCATGTGACTTGTGTTAAATATATACCACTTATGAATTATTGTTCATGATACAGCGTACGCATGTGTTATGGTTTCTATATATTGGAGTTGCCATATACATGCGGCTGGCATGCTTACGTGTCCTAGTCCTACGTATCTTGGGACTGGGGCGTGACACCCCAAATAGTAAGTACCACAAAGGAAGCACGAATAAAGAAATAAAACCAGGTTATGAAATATATATATATATATATATATATATATAGTTCTATCTCGTAGTTTCGGTTCATAGCCTATTGTGACACAACAATCGAACCCTACAACCAAACAAGGACAGGGGTTAAACCATCGCACCATGATAGTCCACGTCCCTAAACTATGTAACAAAAGGTACAATCACAATCAAGCTCAGTTACAAAATTAGCCAATCACTTGGACGACTTACTAGGTGGAATCTGGTTTATCCCAGAGGTATTATGTATATAATAGGAATCCTCATATCGAACCATGTTCTAGCAGGGCTAACTGAGCCATAAATCATTGTATACCACAAAGTACTATGCACCGGTCCCTCGTAAGGCCACCGTGCTAAGATCGCATAGAACACATAGTATAATATAATAGTCGAATATTACCATCCTCTAATGAGGATTTAAACAATATCCATAGGGGTCAGCCTTTACTCCCTATATAATGATTGAGGGTGGCTAGTTAAGCGCGATCTCGGGATTCCGTCCCTCCCAATGCCCTACATATTTTAGTTGCCTAGTTAATCCTACAGTTAGTTGGAACCACATGGCGTGGTCATATGTTACTTACGCTAGATATGAATCTACTTTATCACTTTGCAGTTCAATTTGGATTCACCCCAGCATGATGTAATAGTCAATCAAATCGTAGCCACGCTTGGTTATTGACCAACTATCATGTCCATGCTAGAGGAATTTATTATATCACATGTCGCTTAGCACGTAGGCACACCTCGGTATGAAATATGTAACATAATCACGTAAAAATACTTAGCACGTAGGAACAAACAGCATGTAGTAAGTGTATCAATACAGATACCAATAGCCGAGTTAAGTCACCAATCATTAGTAAATTATATAGATTCTAGCACATAGTCAGGTCTATCATATGGTCACTTAGCTCACATACATTAGCAATCATTAAAATGACACATGGAATCACAAAAGTTCCATAAAGCATTAAAACTAAGCAAATAATTAAAATATGCACATAGGCCGCATGAAGATTAGGGACGCATAGAGTTAGTGCCGCATAGGACAGGTACCGCATAGAAAGTCAGTCGCATAGAAAGTCAAGTCGCATGGCCGCATGGGTCGCATGAGTCACATGGGTCGCATGAGTCATATGGGTCGCATGAGTCATATGGGTCTGGCCGCATGGGTCGTATGAGTCCGGCCTTATGAGCTCATGTCGCATAGGTCTGCTTGTCGTATATGGGTCAAGGCCGTATAGGTCTACTTGCCGCATATGGGACAAGGTCGTATTAGCAATTCTGGAACTTAGCAAATTTCTTATTCATTCAGCGAGTGAAACACAAAGAGTTCAAGGATTAGCTCCAGAACACTTGTGCAATAATCAGTCATGCTTCCAACAAGATGGACTCATGTTGGTCGGATATGCGACAAGTGTCCAGGCCCCATAAGGATCATGTTGCATGGTACTCTCGGTCGCATATGGCACTGGCCGCATGAAAACTTCGTCTTCTGTAGACGGCAATTTCAGCCATGGAGATAACCCCAAAAATCAAAATTTTGTTTTCTTCATAAAAACTTTATTTTACCTCGGAATCAAATGAACCAAAATCCAGAATGCACAAAATAAAGTACTCCATCCATCCCAAAAACTATTTTTTGAAAATACTATGTTTTAGTAGATCAAAACCACCAAAAAAAATCAAGGAACCATAAAAATTCTAAACTTATAATGTAGATCTACTTAAATCCACCCATTAAAACCGAAAACTCCAAGTACTAAAAGTGTTTAGAATCATCATAAGCACATAATAGACTAATAAAATATAAAAAAGAGAAAGAATCGAAAATCAAGAGGTTTCTCCATGTAGTACAAGGTATACTTACCTAAATGAAGGAAGGAAAAAAATGAGAGAATGAGGGAAGAGAGAGAAAGAAGTTAACTTATATATGCTATGGTTTGAGGTTTAGACCATGGGTTCACTCATGATTAAACCAACCCAATAATTAAACCATGCGTCTAATAGAACCAAAGAATGGGTCTAGTCTCCATGACAAGCAACATAATTGCCATCCAACCAACAATTAATATAAGCAGAAAAACTAATATGTTCCAAATACGTATATCAGGAACGGGGAGTGACAGATCCATTGCTCGAACATACAGCAAAAAGGATTTTTCTATGATCAAAGACACCAGAACTGGCAAATTTGTTAAATATTGTTTAATGTCATCGAATGCTTGTTGACATACTTTATTTCAGACAAAGGATATGCCTTTCTTCATTAACTGAGTGAAAGGTCGACATCGTCCCAAAAGATTGGAGATGAACCCCCTAATGTATGCTAGATGACCTTCCAGATCATGGAGTTCTTTGAGATTACGTAAAGGCTGCATTTAGAGGATAGCTTTGATTTTATTGGGGTCAATGTGAATACCTTTGAAAGTTATAAAAAATCCAAAAAACTTGTCATTGGAGACTCCTAGAAAGGATTTAGTGTAGCCTCACTGCTATTGCATACAAAGGATTTACTTTATTCCAAACAAAGTTATAACATCTGAGCTTGCGTCGGTAGCGGATGCTGAGCTAATGGCCTCACTGCTATTGCTAGCCCTCTCTGTTTGACTGTCCCGGGCGCTTGCAGTGCTGGTAACTGTTGGACTGGCCCTCCTGGCCTCTACATCATCAAACAATTGGCAATCCGGGGATCTGGACTCCCACACCTCATACATAATCCTTCGGCTGCCCTAAACACATCTCTAGTGTGGCCTCCCTTGCCACAGTAAGTGCAACCTACCAGTGCTTCCTGGCATTATTGTTGTTGTTGTTGTTGTCTCGGCTGCTGCCGAGCCAGTACTGTCACCATCAAAATTGTCGCCCTTCTTGGAGCTGAATCATTGATGTGAACGCCAGGTGATGGTACTGACGTCCTAGGTATTCCTCCTCCTCCTCCTCCGTTCGGAGCATGAGACCTCTTTTGGCCTCTAATTCTTGCCTATAACCTCTGTATGGTAAGCTCGTGCCTTCGAGCTGCTATCAGTGCTTCTTCATAAGTCTGGTAGTCGTGCCCCTCTACCAGTTATAGAATCTCCAAATGAAGTCCTTGCTAGAACCTCATTGATCTATCTGACTCCGTAGCCACCATAGTCGGAGCGAATCTACTCAGCCTGTAAAACTCGGTTGCATATCTATCCACAGTCCTACCGGCCTGCTTGAGACCGATAAATCTCTGTTGGAGCTTATACAGTGCTATGAATCCAAAATACTTGGCCCAGAATCGAGTCCTGAAACTATCCCATGAGATAGGATACCTCAATCCAACCTCTACTGACACCCACCAGTCACGGGAAAGGTCTTGAAGCTACAATCAAACTTGATCAACTTGTTCATCCGCCGGAACCCTTGTTGCTGCCAGAATAACCTTAATAACTTGCAACCAGGCATTTATTGTGATGGCATCCTCCATGCCGTCAAAGTATCTTGGGTTAAGTCGGTAAAATCTAACTGACGCCCCCAAATCAGTCCTTCCTCCTCTTTCTAGGACCATCTGCAAACCCTCAGTCAATAAGATATTTTGCTTTTGTTGTTGAAACTGCTGATGCTGTTGCACTGCCATCTGATGCTGATGCGTAGCCATCATTCCCTAGAGGAAAAAAGTGAAGAATGCATTAGGGAAATACTTTCAATGAGTCCAAAAGAAGAAGGCCTTAGTAAAATACTTTCAATGATCCAGTAATATTAGGGTATCAAGTATCATTGGTACTGTCGGAACTACTAGGGGTACGAGGATTTCAGGGGCTGGTTGTTCAATATGTCCAACTTCCGATTCCACCATGCCAGCTTGTTCAACTACTGGTTGTATTCGAATTTAACTCTGAACAGGTGCTACCTCCTGTTGTTGCCCAGGGGAACCTTGTCCTGCCAAGCCTGCTGCTCCAGCAACTGAAGAAGCCCTAGAAAAGGACAAGAAATATCAAGAACATGACGGGAAGGATCAAGAAGATAGGCATTTTTAACAGTTCAAGCATTGGTACCGAGGAAGATGAACAAGATATCAAAAGGGACATATTTGATTGAGACTCTTATGATAGTAACACCCTACAAGTCTAAAAATACAGACCTATGGGCCACCACTAAAATCTTGTCATGCCCCAATACCAAAATTCGGAGACGGACATGGCCAGCTCCCCCGTACAAGGTATAAAACGTTGTATGACGGTCACGGATGTAACTAGACAAGGGGGTGCATACTATAAGCAAGTCACTTAGGGTCACACAGCGCATCTATTGTCTCAATCATTTAAGTAAGAACAGTAAACATAAAAATATATGACAATGAAGTAAGGCGTCCCAAATGCCCTATCACAATATTCTGGAAACCAGCTGTACAAAAATAAGAATGCTGGCTGAGTATCAAAAGTACATAACCATGATCAGCTGCGGTATGATTAATTACAATTATGTAAGAAAACTAAATGTCCAGATTTACGGCTAACAAGTGCCGGTGGCTAAACGTCCAAAATGAGTAAAATATGCAATAACGAGCGGGGAAGGAATACCCACTCATTTTTCTCAGTGGCCATCCATCTGGTGCGTGCCATTATTCAGGGGAAAGTACGCTTGATCCTCGGGTGCTGGCTCTAAATCTGGCCATGCAAAACCAGTAGGGTAAGACCCCAAATAGCAAGTACCACAAAGGAAGCAAGAATGAAGAAATAAAACCAGGTTATGAAATATATATATATATATAGTTCTGTCTTGTAGTTTCGGTTCATAGCCTACCGTGACACAATAATCTAACCCTACAACCAAACAAGGATAAGGGTTAGACCATCGCACCATGATAGCCCACATCCCTAAACTATTTAACAGAAGGTACAATCACAATCAAGCTCAGTTACAAAATTGGCCAATCACTTGTACGGCTTACTAGGTGGAGCCTGGGTTATCCTAGAGGTATTATACATATAATAGGAATCCTTAGATCGAACCATGTTCTAGCAGGGCTAGCCGAGCCATGAATCCCTGTATAGCACATAGTAGTATGCACCGGTCCCTCGTAAGGCCACCGTGCTAAGATCGCATATAATACATAGTATAATATAATAGTCAGATATTGCCATCTACTAATGAGGATTTAAACAATATCCATGGGGGCCAGCCTTCACTCCCCATATAATGATTGAGGGTGGCTAGTTAAGCATGATCTCGGGATTCCGTCCCTCCCAATGCTCTACATATTTTAATTGCCTAGTTAACCCTACGGTTAGCTGAAATCACATGACGTGGTCACATGTTACTTCCCTTACATGTCGTACCGTAGTACAAGTATGCTAGATACAAATCTACTTTGTCACTTTGCAGTTCAATTTGGATTTACCCTAGAGTGATTCAACAGTCACGCAAATCCTAGCCACGCTTGGTTATTGACCAACTATCATGTCCATGCTAGAGGAATTTATTACATCACATGTCGCTTAGCACGTAGGCACACCTCAGTATGAAATATGTAACTTAATCACTTAGACACACAATACGTAGGAACACAAAGCACGTAGTAAGTATATCAACATAGATACCAATAGTCGAGTCAAGTCACCAATCATTGGTAAATCATATAGTTCTAGCACATAGTCAGGTCTATCATATGGTCACTTAGCTCACACACATTAGCAATCATTAAAATCACACATAGAATCATAAAAATTCCATAAATCATTAAAACTAAGCAAATAATTAAAACATGCACATAGGCCACATGAGGATCAGGGAAGCATATAGTCAGTGTCGCATAGGACAGGTGCCGCATAGAAAGTCGATCGCATAGAAAGTCGGGCCGCATGGCCATATGGGTCGTATGAGCCGCATAGGTCGCATGAGTATCATTGGTCTGGCCGCATGGGTCGCATGAGTCAGGCCACATGAGCTCAGGCTGCATAGGTCTGCTTGTCGCATATGGGTCAAGGCCACATAGGTCTGCTTGCCATATATGGGTCAAGGTCGCATAGGTCTACTTGCCGTATATGGGTCAAGTCCGTATGAGACGTTCTGGGACTTAGAGAATTTCTCATTCGCTCAACGAGTGAAACACAAGGAGTTCAAGGATTAGCTCAAGAATACTTGTTTAATAATCAGTCTTGCTTCCAACAAGATGGACGCATGTTGGTCGGATATACGGCAAGTGTCTAGGCCACATAAGGATCATGTCGCATGGTACTCTCGGCCGCATATGGCGCTGGCCGCGTGAGAACTTCGTCTTCTCCAGATAGCAAAGTTCAGCCATGGCGAGAACTCCAAAAATCAAAATTTTATTTTCTTCAAAAAAATATCATTTTAACTCTGAATTAAGTGAACCAAAAGACAAATTGCTCGAAATAAAGTGCTCCATCCATCCCAAAAAACTATTTTTTAAAAATAATATGTTTTAGTAGATCAAAACCACCAAAAAATCAAGGAGCCCATGAAAACCCTAAACTTAGAATGTAGATCTACTCAAATTCATCCATTAAAACCGAAAACTCTAGTTCTAAAAGTGTTTAGAATCATCATGATTATATAATAGACTAATAAAATACAAGAAAAAATCAAGAATCAAAAATTAAGAGGTTTCTTCATGTAGTGCAAGATGTACTTGCCTAAATGAAGGAAGGGAAAAAATGAGAGAATAAGGGAAGAGAGAAAGAAGTTTACTTATATGTGCTAGGGTTTGAGATTTAGACCATGGGTTCACTCATTAATAAACCAACCCAACAATTAAAACATGAGTCTAATTGAACCAAAGAATGGGTCTAATCTCCATGATAGACAATCTAATTACCATGCAAGCAATAATTAATATAAGCAGAAAAACTAATATGTTCCAAATACGTATATAGGGAACGAGGAGTGACAGATCCATTGCTCGAACATACAGCAAAAAGGATTTTCCTACGATCGGAGATACCAGAACTGGCAGATTTGTTAAATATTGTTTGATATCATCGAATGCTTGTTGATATACTTTATTCCAGAAAAAGGATACAACTTTCTTCATTAACTGAGTGAAGGATCAACATCATCTCGAGAGATTAGAGATAAACCTCATAATGTATGCTAGACGACCTTGCAGACCACGAAGTTCTTTGAGATTACGTGGAGGCTGCATTTTGAGGAAAGCTTTGATTTTATCGGGTCAATGTGAATACCTTTGGAAGTTACAACAAATCCAAGGAACTTTCCATTGGAGACTCCCAGATAGGATTTAGTTGGATTCATCTTCAACTGGTGGTGGTGCATCAATTCGAACACAGTCTTCAAATCTCGAAGGTAATCATTTTTGTAGCTACTCTTGGCAGCGATATCATCCACAAAGAATTCGACTATTTTTCATAAAAAAATTTGGAAAATTGTACTCATGGCTCGTTGATACGTTGCACCTGCATTCGTCAAGCCGAAGGGCATGACTGTATAACAGTAAACTCCCAACGGTGTAAAAAATAAGGTATGTTTTTTTATCATCTGGTGGCATCTTGATATGATTGTATCCAGAGAATCCATCCATGAAGTAAATACGTTCAAAGACACATGTATTATCGATCATGACATCTGTGATGGGAAGAAGAAATTCATCTTTTGGACAGGCTAATTTCAGATCTCGATAATCTACGCAGACCCAGGCTTTTCTATTTTTTTATGACTAAAACGACATTGGCTACCCAGTATGAAAGTTGCTCTTCTCGAACGAAGCCACATGCTATGAGCTTATTGACTTCTTCTTTAATGGCATCTATCATATCCTGACGGAACTGCTTTTGTTATTGTTTTACCGATTTAGCATTCAAAAGAATATTGAGCCTTTGTGTGGCTATTTGAGGATCTAAGCCAAGCATATCCTCATAACTCCAGGCGAAGACAGCGATATACTCATTTATTAGCTGGAGTAAAGCGTGTTAATCTTTTTCAGGAAAACTCTTGCTAATGAAGATTGGTTTTGAGGAAGATTCTTCTTCTATATTAATTTAGACTATTTTATCCTCTATAGGTGGTTCTCATTGCTCAAAGTGAAGCTTCCATTGAGTATCCATCAATTATGCCCATGAATCATTTGAATGGTTCCAATAGTTCAATGTCTTCCTTATCTGGGACAGTTGACACCATATTTATAGAGAAAGTCTATTTGAATATGTCACCCATAATTTTTTCAGAATTCCATAATGATGAGTCAGAGAAATGAGAATGTGTCTCTTCTTCTTATTCTGAACTTTCATGACTTGTTGGTGGTGTAACATATCTCAAACCATGACCAAACCGTTGGTAGTATATTTTTGGCTTGCCTTTAGGAGATAGGTGATATATAGGAGTCTGTATGCCTTTTCCATAATTTAGTACTAAGCCAGATTTTAAGTTGTAGCCTATCCTTTGTATGATGTTCTTGGCTGGTTGGCTGTAACGATACGGTTTTATCTTCTCTATATCCTTGTCAGAACCCTTAGTCTGTGCGACTCTTTAGTTTCTAGCTTTGCTAAAAATTATATGATGTTGCTTGTCATGTCTCGCTAGGACTATGATGTAAACCCCCTCGACCAAATTTAGGGTTATTAGTTTAGATTGAGAAACTAGGATTTAATTTGGTGACAATTAGAGTTGAACACAGTGCTTTATAATTAATATGCAACAATTATATGACTTAATATACCTTATCGTTGCTTCAATGTTTGGAGCACTACGCTAGTAGTTATCTTCAAACAAATTTTATACACATCTCCTAGATATGCCAAACTACCCATCTGACCCTTGTGTAACTCTTAAATACTCAATATTATGCTTTATTTTAGCTGCGCAATATTCGTTACAAATGTCCATGTATAATTCTAATAAATCCAATTTCTCATAATTTTATATTCCTTTTTGAAATTGGAGACACAACCTCAACATGTTCCATATAACCCAAATTATGGTATTGATCTATTCTGAGCCTGCTACGCCCATGATACTTGTGTCCCACCCAATTTTAATCCCATGTATTTTCAATTGACAAGAGAAAGCCTTGTGCATTATTTTTAATTGAATTAAATTAGAGACCAATCTCACCCAAAGCAAGACCCAACCTAGCCCACGTACACTCTACACCCTTTCATGTGGACATGTTCACCACCCCAAAGAGCCCAGGCCGGCCTAAATCCTGAGGTCAGCCCCTATTTCCCTCTCTCCTATATAAATACACATTTTCTCTATTGAAACCTTAGAAAACATAAACATCTAGCCGAACACCCCTCCCTTGTCGAGAACTCATCCCCTACGCCGACCGGACAGCACCACCACCACCTCAAGCCACCGCCACCACAGCCACCTGACCGCCACCCTTTCCCGTCGACGCCGGACCACCCCCCCAGGCCGCCTGCACAGTCTGACCACCGCCATCAACCATCTTCACTATCATCAACACCATCCATTAAACCCGACTTCCCTCTCCCACTTCCCTCCGCCACCAGATTCGCCATTCCACCACCTAGCACCATCAACGCCATCACCTGCACCACCGCCTGACCACCACTCCCTCACCATCATCAACGTCGCCATCACCACCCCACATCATTCCCTACTCCATCCTTACCGATCCCGACTGCCCCCAGCAGCCTGACCACCGCCCGCATCATCTCAGCCACCCCGTACCAGCCCGACTGCCGCCTTCCCCATGACCCTGACCACCGTCCCTAACCGTCAGCACCCACCAAGCCACCGTTGTAGCTGCTGCCAAGGCCACTGCTGCGATTGTTGCTGCTGTCGTTATATCTGTACGACGTCGGAGCTCCGACCCACACCGAAGGACAGCCCGTCGACGAGCGCAGACCCCCCCCCCCCCCGGTTAAGCCATGACTAGGTAAACATCTTATTGCCTCTTTTCGTCATTGTGTCATTGTAGCATTGTGTCGTTGTGTCGTGTGTCGTAGATTTGGACACGATTTAATAATGTGAAACCCTAAGTGTGTGTGTGTATGGTTAATTTATATTAGAAATTAATGTTAAGTAAATTATTTAATTAATATTTGACTGGTAATTATGAACACTGTATTGACCTAGGACTTGGGCAACTAGCCTTGTGCACATATTCTTATGACATGCTAGTTAACATGGATAATGTAGTATTATACGCCTTAGTTGCATAGCATGTCCGAACGTTTCGTTGTCTTGGCGTACACGCCACTCGTGGACAGGACACATGTACGTCATAACTGCGTGCACACGCGACTATGTTAATTGACCAATTGTAACCCCTTAAGTCAGTGTTTAGGGACAATGTCGTGGTTCTGTGTATATATTACTTTAGTGTCTGATGCTAGAATTGCTATATTATATTGTATGTTTAGGGTCACTGGACCAGCCAAGAGATACTTCCGGAGTAGGCTATTTGCATTCGCAGCTTGAGGACCCAGGCAAGATACCTTGCCATATTTACTGTTTAATTTAAATTATACAAATATTATATATCTTGTAGCATTCTTTTATACAACTGTGCACGTCCGAGATTGACTTGGGTACAGTCGACGAATGCGTCGATGAGTAGTGTACTTGACCTAGTCACTAGCAGACTCACCCTATTGGGAGGATACTCTGATATCTTCCAAGACCTAACACTCTTACACATTTTATGGTGACAAATTCATATTGGGATGCAAGTTCGCATACCCGACTAGCTATCGGTGCGTGTGACATGCATCACGGTTTATTACGTAATTCAGGATTATATAATTAGTAGAGGCTTGGCATATAGATACATGGTATGTACGTCGATTATTCGACTTGTATATCTATATTGGGCGGGAAGGACAACTAGTAGGCGTATAGGATATACACATTGGAATTTGTAGTATCTGGGGGAGCCACGGATCCAATGACTTTCTTTACACTGATGTCACGTTCTTCGAAGCGATATGGACGATATATTATCCTGATACCACATTCTTCGGAGCGATATGGATGATATACTATACTAATGCCATATTCTTCGGAGAGATATAGACGATATACTACAAATGCCACTCTCCTCGGAGTGTGGACGTTATGCCTACGCCTACCCATACGTACCAACGTTGTCCTCATATTGCATTCACGTAGATGGTTAGCACACCCTTTATTTTATTTTATTCAGTATTCATATATGGCATGCTTCTATGTATCTTGTTATGTCCCTCTGAGGACCTGGTTCCTTTTCAGATTTGGACGAGGTATATTACCCCATAGTGTACGGCCCCAGACAAGAGACTAGGTACGCAATCGCGGAGGAGCTAGAGGTGCTACCGTCAGAGTTTTCGTGATCATTTGGTAGGCCTTCTGCCTAGGATTGGAGCATCATTATCTAGTCAGCCGATGCCCTAGTGATTACTCTTTTTATCTGTCATTCAGTACTTTTATTTCGTCATAGTAGTAGGTTTGTTCCCACCAGACATTCTTGGTTGTACTATGATATTTGAGACTGGCATTTATTTTCCAGTATTTATTCTAGTACTTTTTGGTTATATTTGTGGATGAGATTAGATTACCTGTTGATGGATATTGGACTTGTAAGTAATTTAGGACAGCATAGCACTCTTCGCTAGGATCCATTAAATTGGGATATCTTCGGAGACGTGTCAGCTGGCTATTGCCACGTGGCCTGGTCCCATGTATTTTGGGACTGGGGCGTGACATAGTTTTAGTGGTGGCCCATGCAGGTCGACTTTATCGCTTGTGGGATGGTAACATGCCCAGCGAGCCTGTAATAGGATAGAAATTACTAGGGCTCATCTGCTTTGATTACGTCTTTGAACTTCCTTCGTTTTACTTCTAAATATCTGTATCCTGTTTGCTTGATTTCGTACTCTTTTTAATGAAGCTCTATCTCTTGCAACAAGATGAACTTGCCCAGTGGACGAGGAGCATCCGGTGCCGTGGTGCCAGCCGATACCACCTAGAGAGAGAAAATATCCCAGGGACCACCTGGAGAGCAACCACCACCACAGGCCCCGATAATTCTACAGGTCCCGCTGATACATTAGCGCGAGACTTCTTAGGGCGATCCTACACAGCAGCACGAGGTACAGACTTCCCAGATGATCCCCATGCAGCATTTTGAGGGCCAGACTTCGGAAGCTACACCGATGCCACAAACCGAGAGGCCGACAACCAAGGAGACACCTACCGCACAGCCGGAGGTCCTATTCCCACCACCTCTACCTTATCCACCTCAGATGCCACAATCGGATGGATAGCCACAGATGCTTCAGTTCTTTCAGGCTATGATGCAGGCACAGTGGCATCAGACTGAGACGTTGAGACAGAGTTTGATGGCAGTTCTAGAGAGGACACCTGCCCCAGCACCCGTACTAGCATCTCCATCAGCTCAGACAGCTGGTACTATACGATGGTTCCGCCAGATGGGTCCGGATACTTTTTTGGGCAACGAGACTGTAGAGGAGATCTCCGATTGGGTCGCCAACACGGAGATGCTATTAGAGGCGTCACAACTACATCCGGACCTTTGGATAACCACAGTGAGGGCCTAACTAAAAGGCAACACCCATCACTGGTGGAATTCTATTGAACGCAGTGTAGGCAAGACCCAGACATGGGAACAGTTCTTAGAGTACTTCAATGCGAAGTATTTCCCGGCTACAGTCAGAAATGTCTTGTACTCCCAGTTCCTGCATCTAGAACAAGAGAATATGATCGTAGATGCATATGACGCGGAGTTTAGCCGTCTTAGCAGATTTGGTGCTGTCTTGATACCCAACGATCTAGAGAAGGCCCAGAGATTCCATCACGGCCTCACTTTCGAGCTGCAGAGGTATACCACCACCCAGGCGAGGATTTCTTATAAGGAGGTTCTTTCAGAGGCGAGGATCCAGGAGGCCATCGGCAGAGGAACAAGACATTCCAGCACGACCACACCAGCCAGAGCCCAACCAAGAGCAGGAGGACCGATCCGTCGTCCCAGAGCACAGACACAACAGAGGACAGCACCATACCAGCAAAAGGAGCTTCCGACTTGTTACCACTGTGGTAGGAGAGGATATTTCGAGAAGGACTATCGAAAGAGACTGGGGACATGCATGATTTGTGGAGTATAAACCCCTCGATTTATTCTATAGATAGTCAGGTTTGGATTTGAAAAATTTTGGTTTTAGCAGCAGATGTTGAGGTTTAGAGTGGAGTTAGTTTGTCTGGTATTTTAATTCATTTAATTAAAACCCTTGGCGCGCCCTATCATTGCTTAATTATTCGGAGCCCAATATCAGCCCATAAATTCCATCGGACTATTGTACTTCTGACTTGACTCGCCAATTTAGGCACTGGAATTTTTTGTCACTCAAAATCAGATTTTGTTGTGCTCTAAATTAATTGCACAATTTTCTGTAACCGTAATCTATATTTAATTTTGTGTCGGACACCTGTGTCGTTACCCTAAATTTTGAGATACCAACTTAACCCGTTGAGCCGGACCAACTAAAGGGTCCAAGACTGACTCCAAGCCCCCACCATTTTTGACCTTTGCGTCATTTTCGAATTTTGACCCCAAGTGCCCCCTTTTAATTTAAAAGCGCGAGACACTTTAATTCTATTTAAATCGGGGATACCAATTTTGCCTAATCCTATTTTAATCCTTAATTAATCCCGATGGCCATTAAATTAAACCCGTGCCAAACCCCCAATACCTCCTCGCCATGCAAATCATCAACTGTAATTTTCTCCATAATTTTTGTGTCATTTTATGTGTTCGTGCAATTTCCCAAACTTAAGGGGCGAATTTGCAAATATGGTAACATGTGTCAAAACCTCATTAGTTTAAACCCAAATGGAGAAACCCCCATCCATGACCGTTCTAACCACACTCTACTCTCCTTTGTGAGCACACAATTTTTCTTCATGACACATCCAAGCCATCCATTCAAATTAGGATTCACCATCACCCTCCATCCAACACACCACTCCCCTATAAAACATCAACATCACATCACCCTTCACTCCTCTCAAGCCGGCCCTAATCCCAATACATAGAAAACCCCACCCCCTCTCTCTCTCTCTCCTCCCTCCTTCTCCATTCATACGTAACCTCCTTCCCATTCTTTCTTCTTCTTCTTCTTCTTCTTCTTCTTCTTCTCCTTCTTTTTCTCATCTTTTCTTCTCTCTCCAAAGAAGAGAGAGGAGGAGGAGCAACCGAACAGAGCCCTACCTCAAACCCTCATTTCCAGATCTCTCTCACCTTCTTCCTTGTTCGAGCCCTCTCGAGAAATATGGACCAGCAATGGACTCGGCGGAGGCGGTCGACTGGAGGAACCAGCTCCAGCCGGAGGCACGACAAAGGATCGTCAAAAAGATGTGTGCAGCTGTTGGATGGCCACCGGTGATGGCTTCAAAGAAGAGGTGCATCATAAACAATCTGTCCAAATGAGGCACTTGCGAGCAGAATGAGGAAGAGAGAGGTGGTCCTTCGAGGAAATCTCTACTCGTCAAGGTGTACATGGACGGAGACCCCATAGGGAGGAAGGTGGATCTTGAGGCTCACTACTCCTATGACAAACTTGCTTCCACTCTCCAGTCCATGTTTCAATCTCAAGCTGCGTGCGTGAAGCCACCTTCTGTATACGTTTGATATATACTATTATTATTCATGGTGTTAGATGACTTAAGTGCCGTAAAGTTCCTGGATGGAACATCAGAGTTTTCATTGATGTACGAAGACAAAGATGGGGACTGGATGCTGGTTGCAAATGTTCCATGGTGGATGTTTGTGAGCACTGTGAAAAGATGACGCATCATGAGGACCTTCAAGAGCAAAGGCCTTGGTACTCGCCCCTTTAATCAACCTTGATAGAAGTGATTTTAAAAGAAAAACATGCAAAGGATTGGGTTTTTTTTTACAAAGGAGGAGGAGCTATTGATATTTGCTTGAGCTATCATGGTTCTTCTCGCTCTCTGGAAAAGATCAGTCGGGGTTGTACAGTTTGGTACAAATAAAAATAGATTCTTAGCCGCTGGAGATGAGTTTGTAGTCAAGTTCTGGGACATGGACAATATAAATCTTTTGACAACTGCTAATGCAAAGGGTGGACTGCCAGATTTCTGAAGATATGGTGAGATGCATGGGTTCCACATATTGCAAGCTCGCAGACCCTTCACTGGTACTGCGGGACCTGAGGACTTGGGCGCGGTACCAGATCCCCGTCATCAGCAGCCGCACGCAGGCAAGTGTACCTTGCCACCTTGTATTTCAGATTTCAGATACTTGTTGTTCTTTATGTACTTTGTGCGCGTAATTTTGTTGACGTTCGATACTTCATATCTGGATCACAACCGGGTGCTGACATTCGATGTAACGTCTTAGAATAATTGATAGATGCTTCATAGCACCTCGATGCACGTACCTGAGTACATCGACACCCCAGGACACACTTACACACTGTAATCGTGCTAAATTCCTGTATCCTGATACTGACATCATGACCAGAGACTGGGATGACCTTAGGGTCGCGTCTGTTGAGTTAATTATGTGTGTCGAGACTGTAGTTAGAGGTCCAGGTTCAGCGCACAATCGTTGACCTCTTGGCAAGGAGAAGACAATTACTAGATGTTTGGGCTACTCTGCACGCGCTTATATATTTATGTAGTATTTTGTAGTGATTCATGTATCTAGTATAGTGGTATCACCCGTGTGACTCTTTGCCCGGAGCTGCGGTACGTGCCGTGTGTTTCCGTGTCCGGAGCTACGGTTTTATTTTAGAAAGCCCACGCATCGAATATTGTCTTTAAAATGTGTCACACTTATTTGGTTATGATAGAGTACCCTGTCGTTGCACTTGTACTTTCTGTTTACTTGGCATGCTGTATTTTTGTACCTTGTTACGTCCCTCTGAGGACCTGGTTTCTGCCAGTCTTGCAGCATAGACGATTACGGAGCTTTTGGAGTGGCTGTTGGAGTTGCATATCTTGCGAGCATGGTACCAGGTACTCACATCTTATCTACCGGCATTATAGTTATTTTACATTAATTATTCATCTGCTGTTGTAGCCTAGTTTTTATAGACTCATACTTCTTCTCGAGTCTATTCGAGTTAGTGTGTTATTGGGCGGCCGACTCTAGCACATATAGCTTTTTCTTGTATACTGATATACATTGTGGATTAAGACATAGAGGTTTATATTTATGGAATATCTAGATAGTGCCCTTTATATTAGAGCTTATACGTATTCGAGTCAGACCAGAGTCTGGTCGAATGCGTAGCTGGCGTGTCACGTATTCCTGGTCCTACGTATTTTGGGACTGGGGCGTGACATGGAGCGAGCCAGCACTAAGTCTGAGACTCCCCACAGCGCAGAAAGCCAGCACCGCAGACTGAACAGAGGCCAACAGCACCAGTCCAGAGGACTCTACCCCCGACAGGAGGCCAGCGTCCACCAGCACCCAGAGGATTTCAGAGGGGACCACCCTTGGCCCCATAACAGGCACAGTTTGATCGAGCCAGACAGTAGGCCGGAGCGCAGAGGCAGGGACAGGCCTTTGCACTCGCAGCTACTAAGAAGGAAACAAAAGGGGAAGCTATCACAGGTACCATTTTAGTTGTATCATTACCTGCGACTACATTATTTGATTCTGGAGCTACACTATCTTTCATATCTAGTAGATTCGTAGCTATGCATAGAGTAGCTACTTCCCCCTTACCTAAGAGTTGGAAGATTCTTACCGGAGGAGGTATCGTGCCGGTTACCAGCACTATTAGAACGTGCGAGGTAGTCGTATTTGGTAGAGAGATGAGAGCACGATTTTTGGTATTACCCATGCCATACTTCGACGTTGTGCTAGGCATGGACTGGTTAAGCCAGTATAACGTCGTATTGGATTGTCGGAAGGGTAGCGTCACTTTTAGACCGCCAGATCAACCTGAGTTTGAGTATATGCAAGGGACCGTCGAGCAAGGAGTAGGACAGATAACTGGAGCTTACATGGCTATGGAGATGGTAACCCCGCTGATAGTTGCAGAATTCGAGGATGTTTTCCCGGAGGAGTTGCCAGGCTTACCGCCAGATAGAGATGTGGAGTTCACTATTGAGCTAGTACCCAGAGTAGCACCGGTATCATCAAATGTATACCGATTGGCAAAGAAGGAACTATATGAGCTGAAGTTACAATTAGAGGAGTTGCAGAACAAGAGATTTATCCGTCCTAGTGCATCACCCTGGGGAGCACAATTGTTGTTTATACCTAAGAAGGACGGGACAGTCCGTATGTGCATTGATTACAGAGCCCTCAATGCTTTGACTATCA
Organism: Iris macrosiphon; assembly: GCA_036927795.1. Classification (NCBI taxonomy): domain Eukaryota; kingdom Viridiplantae; phylum Streptophyta; class Magnoliopsida; order Asparagales; family Iridaceae; genus Iris; species Iris macrosiphon. Next base: position 104,332,300 of record JAYESA010000020.1, on the reverse strand, counting down.
AGAACAAGTACCCCCTGCCACAAATTGATGATTTGTTCGACCAGTTGACAGGAGAAGTGGTGTTCATGAAGATCGACTTGAGATCAGGATATCATCAGGTAAAGGTGCAAAGAGAAGACATTCCAAAGACAGCATTCAGGACTCGTTATAGTCACTACGAGTTCTTAGTGATACATTTTGGACTAACGAATGCGCCTGCCGTATTTATGAACTTGATGAACAGAGTCTTCCACCAATACCTAGACTAGTTCATGGTAGTTTTCATCGACGACATCTTGGTGTATTCAAAGAGCCACGAGGAACATGAAGAGCACTTGAGAAAAGTATTGGAAACGCTGAGGCGAGAGAGGCTTTATGCCAAGCTGAGCAAGTATGAGTTCCTTCTAGATCGTGTCACTTTTCTTGGACACGTTATCTCAGGAGATGGTATTTCAGTAGATCTGGCGAAGATTTTATCAGTAGAGACATAGACAACCCCTACCAATGACTCAGAGGCGAGGAGTTTCCTAGGACTTGCCGGATATTACCGGAGGTTCGTAGAGAACTTCGCAAGGATCGCAGAACTGATGACCCGCTTGACCCATAAGGAGCAGGAGTTCACCTGGACAGAGGAGTGTCAGACGGCATTCGATAAGCTAAAGAAGCGTCTGACTACGGCACCTATCTTGACTATACCTTCTGGACCCGGAGGATTCGTGATCTACAACGATGCATCCGGGAAAGGATTAAGATGCGTCTTGATGCAGCATGGAAAGGTTGTGGCCTATGCTTCTAGGCAGTTAAGGACCCATGAGAAGAACTATCCCACTCACGACTTGGAGCTTGCTATAGTGATCTTTGCTTTGAAGCTTTGGAGGCACTACCTATATGAAGAAAGAGTAGAGATATTCACTGATCACAAGAGCCTGAAGTACGTCTATACCCAGAAGGACTTGAACCAGAGACAAAGAAGTTGGCTCGAGGTGATGACAGACTTTGAGATTAAGCTACAGTACCACCCAGGAAAGGCCAACGTAGTAGCTGACGCATTGAGAAGAAGATCCATGGCGTTCTTTTTGACTACCCAACAGCATCTGTTGAGAGATCTAGAGCAGATGGGTATAGAGGTCATTATGCCCCGAATAGATGGACAGTTGTCGAGTTTTCAGTTGCAATTGACATTAGTTGAGAGGATCAAGGCTGCTTTGCCGACATATGCCAGATTCCAGAGGCTTCGACAGAGGACAGAGGCCGGAATACAGACAGAATTGCACATATATAAAGACGGGACTTTGAGATGTGGAGATCGTCTCTATGTTCCAAATGGAGAAATTCTTCAAGAGCTGATGTCGGAGGCACGCAGTTCAACCTACTCTATTCATCCAGGAGGCACAAAGATGTACAAATACTTAAGGCAGTACTACTGGTGGCATGGAATGAAGAGAGAGATAGCCCGCTTTATGGTGAAGTGTGTGTCAGCAAGTCAAGACTAAGCATCAGAGGTCTGTAGGATTACTTCAACCGCTCCCGATACCGGAGTGGAAATGGGAGCACATCACTATGGACTTCGTTACGGGCTCTCCGAGGAGTCCTAGTGGTCACAATGCAGTATGGGTAATCGTAGATAGACTCACCAAGTCCGCTCACTTTTTATCCTTCAGAGTTGGGCAATCTACAGAGGTCTTAGCAGATATGTACATAAGGAAGATCATGCGACTGCATGGAGTGCCAGTTAATATAGTGTCTGACAGGGATACGAGGTTTACATCTTACTTTTGGCGGAGTATGCAAGAGAGTCTCGGTACCCGCCTGAAGTTTAGCATATCATATCACCCGCAAACAGATGGCCAGTCCGAGCGCACCATTCAGACATTGGAGGACATGTTAAGAGCATGCATGCTTGATTTTGGAGGATCATGGGAGGACTATTTGCATTTGGTCAAATTTTCCTATAACAATAGCTATCAAGCGAGCATTCAGATGGCTCCCTTTGAAGCATTGTATGGCAGAAAGTGTCGTTCCCCAGTGTATTAGAGCGATGTAGGAGAGAGACAGATTCTTGGGCCAGAGTTGGTTGTTTGTACAGTAGAAAAGGTGAAGAAGATCCAAGGGCACCTGCGAGCAGCACAGGACAGACAGAAGCATTGGACGAACAGACATCGATGACCCCTAGAGTTCCAGGTTGGAGATCATGTATTTCTAAAAATCTTACCTACTCGAGGGACTATCAGGTTTGGAGGCAGAGGAAAGCTGAGCCCGAGGTACATCGGACCATTCGATGTGTTGGAACGTGTAACGCCCCGCTCCGCGCCGGCGTTATGTATCAAGGTGAGTGGGCAGAACTTCGTTCTCTGATTCTTGCACGCCTTAATAATAACCTGTGTTTTTGCTTGCAATGTTTTCTTAAGAGAATGATAGAACCTGCCTTGCATGTTAATGAACGAACTCACCTAGCTTGTCTTTGAAACAATTAGTCTGCTAAACGAGAATCCAGATCGCTTGCTTAGAGTGCATGAACATGTTCACTATCGTCTATGCTTCGAGAGAACCATAATATGCCTGAATGTGTTCAAGAGATAAGTCGGATTTGCCCCGCAACAAGGATTTGCGTTATGATGGTTCGTCTCGTCTGCATACTAGAGTTTAATTGATAGTGTTCCATGCATTCGCACGCGGTCGGACAATGGCTATTGGTGGAGAGCTGAACTGCATGTGTCCCGGCTGCTACCATGATAGTGCAAAGCAACCATGAGTCACAGCTGCCTCTAGCATCAGATAAAAGAGTCATTGGTATGCTGGACAATAACCGCTACCGATCCTGAGTTACTCGGGGCGTGACAGAATGGTATCAGAGCGGAATCGATTCTCTGGCCCGAACCGTTGCTATGACTCTGAGATACGATATGGTTTTGCAAAGAGCGTTCCATACAATAAGTCCATAGATATTCTCAAAGTGCAAATGTTTCCTGAACTTGAATTGCTTGATTGTTTCGATTGAGTACGGCGAGGGACGGCACTATCGCTACTCGGGATATCGAGAAGTTTATCCTTGAAGTTTCGAGGACGAAACTTTTTGTTGGTTGGTAAGTATGTAACGCCCCGCTCCGCGCCGGCGTTATGTATCAAGGTGAGTGGGCAAAACTTCGTTCTCTGATTCTTGCACGCCTTAATAATAACCTATGTTTTTGCTTGCAATGTTTTCTTAAGAGAATGATAGAACCTGCCTTGCATGTTAATGAACGAACTCACCTAGCTTGTCTTTGAAACAATAAGTCTGCTAAACGAGAATCCAGATCGCTTGCTTAGAGTGCATGAACATGTTCACTATCGTCTATGCTTCGAGAGAACCATAATGTGCCTGAATGTGTTCAAAAGATAAGTCAGATTTGCCCCGCAACAAGGATTTGCGTTATGATGGTTCGTCTCGTCTGCATACTAGAGTTTAATTGATAGTGTTCCATGCATTCGTACGCGGTCGGACAATGGCTATTGGTGGAGAGCTGAACTGCATGTGTCCCGGCTGCTACCATGATAGTGCAAAGTAACCATGAGTCACAGCTGCCTCTAGCATCAGATAAAAGAGTCATTGGTATGCTGGACAATAACCGCTACCGATCCTGAGTTACTCGGGGCGTGACAGAACGCATCGGAGAGGTTGCTTACAGGTTAGCCTTACCACAGAATTTAGAAGGAGTTCATGATATCTTCTATGTATCTCAGCTAAGGAGGTACATACCAGATCTGAGTCATGTGCTTGATCATTCAGAGATCACAGTCGGCCCGAGTTTGTCATACCAAGAAGAGCCTGTTGAGATTCTGGACAGAAGCGAGAAGGTATTGCGAGGTCAGACCATCCCCCTAGTTCGTGTCGCATGGAGGCATCATGTACCAGGCGAGTCGACCTGGGAACGCGAGGAGGATATTCGACAGCGTTATCCCCATCTCTTCAAAGGCCTAGGTATGTAGTAGCTTTTTAATTTCAGTCAGTAGTTCTTACCATAAGTATGTTTTAATTTCGAGGACAAAATGCTCTAAGGAGGGTAGATTATAAACCCCCTCGACCAAATTTAGGGTTATTAGTTTAGATTGAGAGACTAGGATTTAATTTAGTGACAATTAGAGTTGAACACAGTGCTTTAGAATTAATATGCAACAATTATATGACTTAATACACCTTACCGTTGCTTTGATGTTTGGAGCGCTACGCTAGTAGTTACCTTCAAACAAATTTCATACGCATCTCCTAGACAAGCCAGACTACCCATCTGACCCTTGTGTAACTCTTAAATACTCAAAATTGTGCTTTATTTTAGCTGCGTAATATTCGTTACAAACGTCCATGTATAATTCCAATAAATCTAATTTCTCATAATTTCCCATTCCTATTTGAAATTTGAGACACAACCTCAACATGTTCCATATAACCCTAATTATGGCATTGATCTATTCTGAGCCTGCTACGCCCATGACACTTGTGTCCTACCCAATTTTAATCCCGTATATTTTCAATTGACAAGAGAACGCCTTGTGCATTAGTTTTATTTGAATTAAATTAGAGACCAATCTCACCCAAAGCAAGACCCAACCTAGCCCACGTATACTCTACTCCCTTTCATGTGGACATGTTCACCACCCCAAAAAGCCCAGGCCGGCCCAAATCCCGAGGTCAGCCCCTATTTCCCTCTCTCTTATATAAATACACATTTTCTCTATTGAAACCCTAGAAAACATAAACGTCTAGCCGAACACCCCTTCCTTGCTGAGCACTCAACCCCTACCCCGACCGGACAGCACCACCACCACCTCAAGCCGCCACCACCACAGCCACCTGACCGCCACCCTTCTCCGTCAACGCCGGACCACCCCCCTAGGCCGCCTGCACAGTCTGACCACCGCCATCAACCATCTTCACTATCATCAACACCCTCCATCAAACCCAACTTCCCTCTCCGACTTTCCTCCGCCACCAGACTCGTCGTTCCACCACCCCAGCACCATCAATGCCATCACCTGCACCACCGCCTGACCACCACTCCCTCACTATCATCAACGTTGCCATCACCACCCCGCATCATTTCCTACTCCATCCTTACCGATCCCGACTGCCCCCAGCCGCCTGACCACTGCCCGCACCATCTCAGCCACCCTGTGCCAGCCCGATTACCGTATTCCCCACAACCCTGACCACCGTCCCCAACCGCCAGCACCCGCCAAGCCAACGATGTAGTTGCTGCCAAGGCCGCTGTTGCGACTGTTGCTGATGCCGTTGTTTCTGTACGACGCCGGAGCTCCGCCCCACGCCGGAGGACAGCCCGTCGACGAGCGCAGAACCCCCCCTCCCGTTCAGCCACGACTAGGTAAACAACTTATTGCCTCTTTTTGCCATTGTGTCATTGTAGAATTGTGTCGTTGTGTCGTGTGTCGTAGATGTGGACATGAGTTAAATAATGCGAAACCCTATGTGTGTGTGTGTGTATGGTTAATTTATATTAGAAATTGATGTTAAGTAAATTATTTAATTAATATTTGACTGGTAATTATGAATACTGTATTGACCTAGGACTTGGGCAACTAGCCTTGTGCACATATTCTTATGACATGCTAGTAAAGATGGATAATGTAGTATTATACTTCTTAGTTGCATAGCATGTCCGGACGTTTCGTTGTCTTCGTATACACGCCACTCGTGGACAGGACACACTACGTCATAACTGCGTGCACACGCGACTATGTTAATTGACTAATTGTAACCCCTTAAGTCAGTGTTTAGGGACAGCGTCGTAGTTCTGTGTATATATTACTTTAGTGTCTAATGCTAGAATTGCTATATTATATTGTATGTTTAGGGTCACTGGACCAGCCAGGAGATACTTTCGGAGCAGGCTATTGGCATTCGCAGCTTGAGGACCCAGGCAAGATACCTTGCCATATTTACTGTTTAATTTAAATTATGAAAATATTGTATATCTTGTAGCATTCTTTTATACAACTGTGCGCGTCCGAGATTGACTCTGGTGCAGTCGACGAATGCGTCGATGAATAGTGTACTTGACCTAGTCACTAGCAGACTCACCCCATTGGGAGGATACTCTGATATCTTCCGAGACCTGACACTCTTACACGTTTTACGGTGACAAATTCATATTGGGATGCAGGTTCGCGTACCCGACTAGCTATCGGTGCATGTGACATTTGGTAGGCCTTCTGCCTAGGATTAGAGCATCATTATCTAGTCAGCCGATGCCCGAGTCATTACTCTTTTTATCTGTCATTCAGTACTTTTATTTCGTCATAGTAGTAGGTTTGTTCCTACCAGACATTCTTGGTTGTACTAGGATATTTGAGACTGGCGTTTATTTTTTAGTATTTATTCTAGTACTTTTTGGTTATATTTGTGGATGAGATTAGATTACCTGTAGATGGATGTTGGACTTATTAGTAATTTAGGACAGCGTAGCACTCTTCGCTAGGATCCATTAAATTGGGATATCCTCGGAGACGTGTCAGCTGGCTATTGCCACGTGGCATAGTTTTTGACGAATTTCAACAGCAAATAAATTACAACATAAATCGATTAAAAGAAAGTGTTTAAAAGGATTAAAACTAGGTTATGTTGTCTAAATTACTATTCAAGTAGAATTTAAAAATATTAACTAGGTTGAAAGAAAATTAGACACGAACATGGGAGGTTGGAACAGTTTCTGATCCTAAAATTAAGTAATTTATTTCCTATTTTGTGTCGCGATTTACGATCGACACAGGACACGATAAGCTAAACTAATTACATAGGGTTCATGGGGGTCATGTATAGGATTCGACGATTCGATATTAGGTTTACTATGCAGGAAGAAAAAGAGATAGGAAGAAAGGTACTTCACTGCTCGTTGCTGTTCGTGATATTGGAACGGGCTGTTCGTAGAGGCGTGCGGCGCTCAGCGGGGGTCGTCGACGGCCGGTGGTCGTCGTCTGGAAGTAGGAGAGATGGATGAATGAGGGGATGGTCTGGTGATGTATATATAGGGGGTGAATGGGGGTTTCAGGGAGAGAAAAGGAGTGGTCGGGGGGTTTAGAATTCGAACTGAGGGGGGGAGGGTTATTTAATTTGAACGGAGGGGGTGCGATTACTAGGCTGAGCGGAGGGGGTATTTCGGGTTTGGGTGTGAGTTTAGGTTTAGGATCTGGGTTTAGGGTTTAGGTTTGGGTTGGTTTGGGTTTCGAGTTGGTTTGGTTTATTATTATTAATAATCTCTCTCTCTCTATATGTATATATATATATGGCCATTTAAAATAGGTTCTTACCCCAAATAATTCTCAAAAAAATTCTACAATACTCTAATAATAGTTGTACACCCAAAAATACATTTTTTTTACAATATTATAATTAATTAAATACTCATAAATATCAATCAATGAATATCTATTTATTATAATTAGCTAAATATACAAAAAATTCTCCCTTAATCTCAGTAATTACATAATACCAATAATAAAATAATAAAATTTAATTCTAAAAAAACTAGGATGTTTACAGAAGGCATACTTCATTGTCACACCCCAGTCCCAAAATACACGGGACCCGTGTATTTTGGGACTGGGGTGTGACAATGAAGTATGCCTTCTGTAAACATCCTAGTTTTTTAAGAATTAAATTTTATTATTTTATTATTGGTATTATGTAATTACTGAGATTAAGGGAGAATTTTTTGTATATTTAGCTAATTATAATAAATAGATATTCATTGATTGATATTTATGAATATTTAATTAATTATAATATTGTAAAAAAAATGTATTTTTGGGTGTACAACTATTATTAGAGTATTGTAGAATTTTTTTGAGAATTATTTGGGGTAAGAACCTATTTTAAATGGCCATATATATATATACATATAGAGAGAGAGAGAGATTATTAATAATAATAAACCAAACCAACTCGAAACCTAAACCAACCCAAACCTAAACCCTAAACCCAGATCCTAAACCTAAACTCACACCCAAACCCGAAATACCCCCTCCGCTCAGCCTAGTAACCGCACCCCCTCCGTTCAAATTCAATAACCCTCCCCCCCTCAGTTCGAATTCTAAACCCCCCGACCACTCCTTTTCTCTCCCTGAAACCCCCATTCACCCCCTATATATACATCACCAGACCATCCCCTCATTCATCCATCTCCCCTACTTCCAGACGACGACCACCGGCCGTCGACGACCCCCGCTGAGCGCCGCACGCCTCTACGAACAGCCCGTTCCAACATCACGAACGGCAACGAGCAGTGAAGTACCTTTCTTCCTATCTCCTTTTCTTCCTGCATAGTAAACCTAATATCGAATCGTCGAATCCTATACATGACCCCCATGAACCCTATGTAATTAGTTTAGCTTATCGTGTCCTGTGTCGATCGTAAATCGCGACACAAAATAGGAAATAAATTACTTAATTTTAGGATCAGAAACTGTTCCAACCTCCCATGTTCGTATCTAATTTTCTTTCAACCTAGTTAATATTTTTAAATTCTACTTGAATAGTAATTTAGACAACATAACCTAGTTTTAATCCTTTTAAACACTTTCTTTTAATCGATTTATGTTGTAATTTATTTGCTGTTGAAATTCGTCAAAAACATGATTTCCTAAACCCAAATTTTCTCGATACGGGGTACGTTCCTCCAAATAAGGCAACTTCATCGTGTACGAATTGTACCAAAAGGCACGTATCGTCAACGCGAACATGTGAGATTTTGTGGAAGTTGATTTGGATGTGCTTACACACCGGAATCAACGCGTATCCGTCGAAAAATACCGTATCAGCCTGTTCTGACACTTATAATAACTTCGTGTATGCTTGTCATTTTGCAACAAAACTTATGCCATCGGATTTGCATCGTTACGCTGGTCATGTGACCCAAGTTTGGTTCGATTCTGAGAACGTTGACGAAATTCCATTTTACGGGCCCCTCGGTTCCACTTGACGGGCAATTTCGTGATCGGCTCATCGGAATCCAGTTCTGAACATTTTGTTGGGTTCGTGTCCTCGTTCTGGACTTGTAGACACTAAGTTTGTTAAATTTAGAGAACTTTATCTCTGTCATTTTTTTGGTGCGAAATAGGCCACATGTGGACCCCACTTTGACCAGAAACTGTCAATTCTGCCCATGTGTTCAAATTGGACTTATGGGTAGTCAATCCTAGCTATTTAAAGTATTTTGAGAGCAATGGTGATGTTTGTTTCAGCAATCGAAGGCGTACTTAGAGATTTTACTTTTACAGGAGCAACTGACGGAGTTCAGAACCCAGGCAAGTGTACCTTGCCAAATCTGCAGAGATCATATTATATTGTTTGCTTGTGTTCTTTCTATATATATACTTCTATGATGTACCTGTTCAATCTAGGATCGTAAGATATTGCTTAGCGTATGAACAAGATTCGGGTGTCGACGCTGTACGCGGAGTCGTGTAACGTCACTTAGAGAGTTGATACCATGATCCTATATTTTTGCGTGCTTCCTTTACCAAGTACGTCATACCATAGGACACTTGACACTATTTTATGTGACAGAATCTTTCTTCAGTAATTCATGGTGATTCTGTATAGGCTTGCAGGATTCGTGATATGAGACATGCATATATAGATATATCATTATGACTCGTTGTACTAGCAAGAGGTCATGATCTTGCATGTTATGGACATGAGACATTGTGGATATGAGACGTGAGGTTACATTAGGTAGGGAGAGACACACAGGCTACAGGCTGATTATATATATATATATATATATATATATATATATACTATACTATACTATACTATACTACTAGAGGTGCTTTAGTATCATAAATGGGTGTCCAGACATATGCATATAAGTAGTGTTATGTATGTCAGTTCTGTTAGTGTGTGTGTCATTTTTCACTGTGAGGCAATCTGTGCATCAGTAGACTGTGGTGCACAGAGTTGACATTGTGAGTTTAGGTACCTGTGTTCAATTATTAGAGTATCAGTAGTTTCATTCATTTAAGTGTGCATTGGTTTGAGTTTAGTGAGTGATCACATACCTATATAGTTTGGCTGATACTGTGTATCAGCATGTTGGAGTCGGGTTCACAGTGTGTGAACTGTGTGTGCCAAGTTCTCCCTGTGAATGAGTGTAGTGTAGTTGTTCTATTGTGTTCTTGTGTACACATGTAAGTGTGTTGAGCTACTGGTGATGTCTTGGATTAGTGCTTATAGTAGCATGTATGTAGAATGTGGGGGTTCTTTGACTGAGCTCAGTATGCAATGAGGATTATTGCTTGCACTCATGTGCAACTACAGTAGCAGTATAAGGTAGGGGAGATAGGTCAGTTATTGAGTTGGGTGGACTGATATGTCATTGTATCAGTAGACTGATACATTAGAGTATCAGTGTATGATTAAGGATGATGTGTTTAAATACCAAGTGGAGTTAGGAAAAGCCAGTTTAGTGGTTATGCAGTTCAAAATTGAACTGTGGCTACATTGTTCAACATTGAACTGTGTATCAGCAAGGGGAGAGTGTGTACAGAATATGTCAGTTCAGTGTGTGAGTGTTGTGTCTCAGTCCAGTGACCTATTTTCAGTGTTCATTATGACTGAGGTAGTGAGTATCTCAGTGAGGTATGTAAGTGACAATGTACCTTTGAGTTGTATTTTTAGTTAGAGGAGCCAGAAGAGGGAGTTTGGGTAGAGTAAACCTTGCTCGAGTGTTGACAGCAATATATCTGGGTACTATGCAACTAGTGTTAAGGAGTCCCAAGGTTCTTGAGTGTTAACTTCTCTTTGAATGTCTAGTTTCATGTGTTCACTGTGTATCTCACCTTTCTTTACTGTGTAATGAGTTTCATTACAGTATAGGTGTTAGCTTTAAATAAGTTATGTACCTGTGATGATCAGGGGATTTGGGCATTTGTGTTACAGGTTTTTCGATTAGAATAGTCACTGAGTTGGACTGTGGAGATGTGGAACTATTGTGTTGGGGCAATTGCTACTAGTAGCAATGCCTTGTTGGTGTGAGCATGAAGCTCAATTCTGAAGGGTTGGCTATGCACCCATTGGTCTAGAGGTATCGGATGACTGATGCTAAATCAGTTAAGGGAAACACACACAGGTAAGTAGCAAGTGGAGAGTGCAGATAAATATCGTGGTATATTCATATGAGGTACTGGTGTATGTGCTTCAATGGAGTAGTGTCTGTGCAAATATGGTGAAGATGAGAGAGTGTTATTGAGGTATCGGGTTAGCAAGGTATCTAGGTTTGGATTTTGAGTTTCACTAGTAATATTAGTAGTTGGGTAGGGATTTGTATATATATATATATATATATATATATATATATATATACAACTACGAGTCTAGATAGTTAGTGGTAGCTTAATAGCTATGCTAGCATATAGTTTAGCTACATGTATATATGTAGGTATATATATATAAATGCATGTATTGAATTATTGTTAGTTCTTATATGGTATTGATGTATATTATAGTGTTAGTATCCTATGACCTAGTACGAACCACATCAGTTAGAATGTCCTAGTGCAAACCTAGTATGACTAGTATCATCTTGGAGAAAACCTACCACATAAGATTATGAACTCTAAACCTTAGATTTGACCTAGAGGCCTCGTATTCAATTAGTTAAACATGCTTATTCCTTTAATTCATTATTTTGACATTGATATTCCATAATTAGGTCAGTGTGATCCCGCCTTGGACATTGATCCTCACACCTTCCTCAGGACCACAGGCGAGTACATTCTCTGACAGTTTCATTCTTGTTGATTAATTATATAATTCTAGTTGTATAGTATACTTGATTCTGACACTGCGGATACACGGGTTAGCATCATAGATACCTGTCATGAGGAGTCGTGATTGGAATCCATCGTACTAGCTGGGGATAGGGAAATATTAGTAGATTATGTGATCATACCCCACCTTACATGCATCATAGCTCACCCCACACATCACGTTGGGTACAGCCTAACCATTTACATGCCTCATAGCCTATTATATATGATTTGCCTAACTATTGCTCGCATCATAACTAACCAGATGGTTAGCCTGACCTCACATGTATCATAGCCAATCATATATAACAAGCCTGATCTTGTCCCATGCCGATCACATAATAAACTGATATTTCAAACACATAGCCAGATATTTATTCTTTATTTCAGTTCACTTGTTCTAGCATTCACTTATATTTTATTCATTGCTAGATGTTCTATTGCTTATTACATATTCTCTAGTATTCCATACTTCCAGTATTACTTTCATCTTGTATTTTCTTACATTGTTTTTATAGTTTTGTCAATATAAATGAAACTGATGTTTAGTGATTGTGCTTCGCACCAATCCTGACTAGATAATATTTTTCAGAGGACTTGGAGGACTTCTATCCTACCCACTATGGCTCGGGAGCAGAGGGAGATTTTGTACCAGAAATCCTAGAAGAATTTCCTACCTTAGAGAAGACACCACCTACAGGCATTTAGACTGTCTTATTTATGTATCATTGTTCTAAAACTGAGACTTGGGTTGTTTATTTTGTTGATACTTTATGTGGACAACTAGACTCTAGACTTGTGTTGTATTTATATTTGTGCTTGACTTATGTCAGTACTCTTTATCCTTATATCTCGTCGTGCCATTTATTTTCCAATAGTCTTGTGATTGAGTATATATTAAATTGTTGATCAATGTATTATCATTGTCCTCCCTATGGAGTTGAGATCATTGACAGGTTATGAGTTATGTTTGATAGTCTTAAGACCTAGACAGCGTTCTACCGCCGATGCTGCGGCGTAGGCTGGACATACCCATGGCTCATGCCCAATTTCCAAGTGCGGGTCGTGACACGTTTTTAGTGGTGGCCCATGCAGGCCTCGAGATTCGCATTTAGAGCGATATCCTAGTGGTGTTCGCTTAGAGTATTGCTACGCGCCTGCTTTAGGAAATAGGATTTAGGCCGAGAATATGCTCAATCACAATTTGGAAATTTCTGATCCTTATAATGATATTCTGAATGATTACTTCCCTTAGAATTTTTATTGTCCTTCCTTGATGATGTCACGACCCGCACCCGGTTTAGGGGCACGAGTGCGTGGGTACGTCCAGCCTACGCCGCAGCATCGGCGGTAGAACGCTGTCTAGGTCAAGTACTATCTATAAAATCTCACGCTAGTATCCAACTCCATAAGGAGACTCGGATAACACTATGAAAATATTAACAACATACTCAATCACAACTACAGCACGATAGGAATTTGAAGAAACAAAAGAATACAACACAAGTCTAATGACAAAATAATCGTACCTGCAATTATTAACTTCCAATCCCCAAGTGTGTCGGAAACTAGTCTACTAAGGTCACAGTCTGGAAAAATATTTTTCAGTCAGGAAGGAGCAAAGTACATCTCTAAATAGCAGTTCTATATAAATGACATAAACTATGTAGCAGTTCTAGATGGAAATATACCAGATGCATGTATAGGTACGAGAAATGTACAATGAAAGAAATACTGGAAATACTGTAAGTAACTGCAGGAAAAGAAACAATATATCCATGAGCAAGAAACCTATGACTAAGTGTGTGAGTACTAGCTTTAACATGTGATCGACTTGGGAACATGATCAGGCTGGTTACATGTGATTAGCTATGATTCACGAAGGTCAGGCTAACCGTTGGTTAGCTATGATGCATGTAGAGGTCAGGCTAATCACACGTAACAGCTATGAGGCACGGAGATGGTCAGGCCGCACCCGACGTGAGATGTGGGGTGAGCTATGATGCATGAAAAGTTGGGTATGATCACATATCTACACTAAAATACTCCCCACCCCCGACTGGTATAGTAGATCCAATCATGGTACGCTATGGCACGGGATTCCCTAGGGAGGTAGCAAGTCTCCCCGGAAATCAGTGTCTGTACATGCACAAGATAACAAGGAAACAAGTCTTGTACAAGCTACACCATGAATAAGGAATAACATCTCATGACGAGATCCGTGTATACCAATCCGTGTAACCAACGTGTCAAGAGCATGGATATCTACACTAGAAACAGTGAACATAGGAGATATCATAAATTAGAAACTAATCAGAGAATGTACTCGCCTTGGGTCCTTAGCTGTCAATGTCAATGTCTTGTCCCAGAGTATCGTCTGGAGGATCCAACAGTCCTAAAATATATCAATACAATATTTGCATCAGGTGCTATACTAACACAACACAAAACATCGAACTCAGGGCCGTGCCAGGTATGGCACTGGTCAACTAGGGTCATCTAGTAGGGATACGTATATACTACATATTACACTTATTAATACTTACAATATTTATACATGCACCAATTTAAATGTATTTACAATATATATATATATGCCTTTTTAAATACATAACGGATTTACACTAGTTGAACATGATATATGTATACTCATACCTATGCTAACAATTACATTTTAAAATATATATATATATATGTATATTGTCAATGTTATTATTAAAATATATACTAATACTAGTACATCACATTAAATACATATACAATACATTAATTGTATGTACAAGATATATATATATATACATTTTATATCCTCAAATATATATATATATATATGACACATTTGTTTATATATACCAAAAATATATATTATGCTACATTTATTTATATATGCAAAATTATGTTTTACAAGTACATATATATTAATACATTTTTATATACATACTATATTTTTACATACCAAAAATATGTTTATACATGTATATATATATATAGGTACACATATTTATACCAAAATACGGTTATATATACATATATACCAATATACATTTATTTATATTTAAATACTGAAACATACATTAATACTTATTATACCAATAAAACGTATATAATATATATATAAGTGTCTATTAGTAATTTGTACAAAATATGTATTTGTGTATATACACTAATAGATGTATTTACATATATACTTTTTTATACCAAAATACATATTTGTATATATATATCAATCAAAAATCCTTATATATAATACATAACTAAATTTACACATAATAAATAACTAATTTCATACATTAAACAATAAAACCAATTATGTTGTATTTACTAAACTAATTACATGAATTTACTAAGCTAATTATATTTATTTACCAACTAATTATATGAATTTACTAGACTAATACATTAATTAAACTAATTATAAATTAACTAAACTAATTTATTAAGAATTTACTAACTGATTTTTAATTAACTAATTAATCTAATTATTAACTAAACTAATTAAATATTTAACTAAACTAATTTAATTAGTTCACTAATGTAATTAACTCACTAAATTAATTATAACTTAAACTAATAAATACTAATCCACAGTCTCTGAAATGAAAAGAAAGAGGGAAAGAGGGAACGGAGAGGGCTCACGGTGGGTCTCGGCGCCGGCGGAGGAGTCTCGCCGGGTCTGCTCGTCTCGTCGGCGGCGGTTGAACCCGAGAGCGGCGGCGGGTATTCGGCTCGAGGAGGCGACCGGCGGCATCGACGGATCTGCTATGGCGGTCGAACTCGAGGCGGCGGGTGCTCGATCTCGGCGGTGGCTGGATCTGCAGCGGCGGGGCTCGATTCGAGGCGGTGGCGGGTCTTCTCGAGCTCGGCGAGGAGGGGATCCACGACGGCGGCTTCGACAGACCTGAGGCGACGGCGTCGCTCGGCTCGAGGCGGCGCTCTGTTCGAGGAGGCGGCGGCTTCGAGGTGGCTGCGGTGCTCGGTTCCAGCGGCGGTCACCGGCGGATCTGGCTCGAGGAGGTGGCGGTTTAAACCAGGGCAGCGATAGGGCGGCGACTTGATCTAGGGTTAGGGTCAGGTTCTGTGTGTCGGGGTCGATCGTGTCCGAGGCTGGACACGATGGTGGTGCACTGTGGACGTGTCCTGTATTGGATACGGGTTTGAATGTACTGTGGTGTGGGATTGTGTCCGGGTGTGTCGGACACGGAAATCTGGTTGTAATATTGTAAATCTGGACACAGGGAATGAATGGATACGGTGGGACACCCGGGGTCGGACCCGAGGCCAACACGACTGACACGGTGATGCTGGACACACGGACACGAGCACACAAAAATGGTGATGGCTTGTTGGCTTGTGGGAAAATTGTGGGGGCTAGCTAATAATTTGGAGATTAGGGTTTCTTGGGAATGGTGATGAGGGATTTAAATAGGGAGAGAGGTGTGGGATAAAGGGTGAGGGTTGGCCCAAATAATGAATGGTCCAGATAATATGAATGAGTTTTCATGTGAGAATGAGGGTGTGCTGGCTAGTTAATAGGAAATGGCAATTTATAAAATTTAAAAAGAAAAGATTATAATTTCAGAAAATATTTTAGGAAAGTTATGTAATTTATTTATTTACTATTCCATTGATTATAAAATTATTTTGAAGAAACAACTAGTCCTTTAATTAATTTTATCAAGTAACAAATTTTATGATTTCAAGCCAATAAACATTTGAAACTAGAGAAATATATGTACATTATTATTTATTTATTTATTTATAAGAAATCGACATTTAGAAAAATAATTTTTATAAAAGATTTTTAAATCACCTTCTAAAAATCAAATATTGTTCAAAATCAAATAAAAATTTCAAGGAGAAATTATTTTATAAACTTGGTATTTAAAATAAATTAAAAATCTAATTTTTCGGAAATTCGGAGGTTACAAGTCTACCCACCTTAGAAAAATTTCGTCCTCGAAATTTAGGACCCTCAGTAATTGTCTTTACTTATCATATTATTTCTATCAAAATTTAAATTTCAACCAAATAATCATGAAGTAATTCCATATCGTTATTTCACAACCTTTTAAAATTTTATATCATTATATTCCGAAAAAATCTTCAAGTTTTAAAATCAAATTCAAATTTTTATCATAATCTCCTCCAAAATTTAAGTTCGTATCTAATTACAAGGATTTTAATATCCAATCCTCCAATTGAATTCCAATCAATGTATATGTATAACATTTAAAATTTTGTATCCCAAATTTAAATTTTAAACACTAATCCATCATTCATCTTACTCCTCTGACCCAAATTCAATTGATGTTTATATAAATCCTTTTTCGAGAATTGAATTCGACACCATTTCGTTAACGATTGTATTTCCCAATTTTCTTTTTCCTCAAATACTCAACGATGCGATACTTTCAGAATCTTCAACGCAACATTCATAATATAAAATATAAAATTTCTATCTTGCAATCAATTAGATAAATGATAATCTCTCTAATTTTTTTTTTCCAAATTTTAATAATCAATTCAATCATATCAAGACCTCCTTAGAATTAATAAATCCTCAAATTTTTGGCTCTGTGAATTTCTTAATTCTCCCTTTAAGTTAATGTTTGTCCTCGAATTTTAATCATACCTTGATTTTCATAAAATCAATGATCCATCAACTCCGTTATAACAACCCCTAAATTCTTTATTTAATTTAATGCTTATCCACAAATTTAATCCTCTTGTCTCTTTTGTCGGTTATAACCTTGTCATAGATCCTTACTATGGTCAAAATCCTAATGATCATGGTTTAAGAAAACTCTACCTACAGCCATGCAATTTAAGAAAAATATAGGTCATGTATCTTTTGTCATGGTATTGCAGTCTCTGTCAGGGTGTACTACTAACTATATCCTAACAAGAAAAAATCACGAATACAACCCACGGTACTAGGGAATAAATCAATCAGAAGACAAAAACATCATGAGAAAAAGAAAGAACCTGCTAACACATTACTTGTAGTATCTACTATCTCTAACAACACTTAACTCTAGCACATTCACTAACTAATTTCCTATTCATGTATACTGGTACCCATATCAACTAGTCATTTATCCACAAGATCCAGGAATATATCCATGTGCACACACATGTCTATTAATACCTAAATCTGATGCCAAGAATTTCTAATATAACCAGGATTCAATAATACATCTAAGTTGATACCTCTATCTTCTTAGTACCATACCCTCTGTCAGTTCCCGTTCCTACTACAATTGTCCATACTATTCTCTCATCGCTCCAGTGCATACCAAGTGTAACACCATACTAAGTGCTAACCCTTTCTAATGCAAATCTAGATGGACACCCAAGTCAGTCTGCGGTGCCATCCCAATCCTGCTCAAGTTATCAGATCCTTACACATGTATATCATCTACTCATATGTTAATATTAATATCTCTTATCTACCATAAAATTAATCCTCAAAATAATCGTCAAGGTTTAACTTCTCGATCAACTTAAAAATAAAATGCATATACCTCCTCAAAATCAGATACTCGACATCGAAACAAAAATTTAATCACTTTTAAAATCTTTGTAGCCTTAACCATGTTTATTGAATTCATATTTGAAATCCTCAAAAATTTAATGACATAATCTCAACTCCTCAATTATTCTAAAAATAAATCTTATTTCCACCTTTTAATTTATAACTCCACAACGTACATATCAGTGCTCACGGTCTCTGATACTCAAGGTGCACTCAATACATCTAGTGTCTATAATTGTGTACTAAAATGTACTGCCTGAATCACTTGTACTATTACCTCTAATGACCAAAGTTATCATCACCTATATTTTCCTTCATGATTTCAATTTATGTCCACTGGTATATCATTTAATTATCATTACACAGAGTGCTTACTGTTATTAACGTTATTCTCGACTAATCCTCGATATAGAATCATTAGCACTCTTGGTATTATATCACTAGTTTCATTAATGCATCATCTCATCAAGCTCCTTAGAACTCATGCTTAGCTGTACCTTTTATAACACTCATATTTCTTATTCTCATGGGCAAGTATATGGTTCTTCATCTCGATGGTTGTATAAATATTTTCCTTTAACCTTTCATAGTCTGTTACACTAATCTGTGATACGCTTCACCATCTTCATTACCGATTCCGATATTTCTCTACTTAGGACACCTCGCTAACTTTATGCGTATATAATTCCTTACCCTTAACACTTCCGATATCAATCATCAAATTGAACATCATGCTCCATTAATTCTTAACACAATTTCTTGATACCTAATTGTTTACATAGATCACTCAATTACATAATCATGATTA
Organism: Iris macrosiphon; assembly: GCA_036927795.1. Lineage (NCBI taxonomy): Eukaryota > Viridiplantae > Streptophyta > Magnoliopsida > Asparagales > Iridaceae > Iris > Iris macrosiphon. Next base: position 104,313,179 of record JAYESA010000020.1, on the reverse strand, counting down.
TCCAAGACGGGTAATTGGCTCTGATACTAACTCTGAGAACTATCACTGATACTCTATACTCTCCTTAACTCTCAGTCTCTAATGACACTTCTCCTAGAACCGTTGTTACAAGGTACTATGCTAAGGGCTAACTCTAGATTAATGCCTAATGCTCCCATGTCCAACTAAGAAACACTTACAAACTCACAAGTCACACTCAGTCAAACTAATACAAGACACAACCAAAATTGCAAGTCACTAATTATCATACTAACAAGAAATCCTCAAAGAAAATAAACTCAAAAAGGAACTGGATCAATGACGGAAGGTATCTTTACTGCTAGTAAAGAAAAGAAGCGATGGAACAAAGTCCTGGAATAACATAAATAGATAAGTCTTGAGATGATACTTTAAGAACCAATTTAAGATACAACCTGATAATCATACACGTCTGTCAGAAATCATGACACACAGAATCCTCGCCACGCCAGTAAGCATAGATGCGATAAACGACAGGTTCCGTAACTAAGGTATGCAACCCTATAATCATGTCATCTAGAATCCTTGCCACGCCAACCGGTATGGCTGCGAGAAACTCTAAATCTCATAACTAAAGTATGTACATCCAAGTTAGGTTCCTATGTTCTCGTCACGACAGCTAATATGGCTGCGATAAACTCTAGGTCCCATAACCAAAGTAGACGTTTTACCTTTCTCACTGTCCTCATCAATATATGTCATCAGTTGATACCATAAATTCTAGTCCGTAAAATTCATCTCAATATGAAATCAACTTAACAACGATACCAAGAATTAATTTTAACAACTGGTCAACAAGATTCAAACTCAACAATGATACCAAGATTTTAATTTAATAACTGATCAACAAGAATCAAGTTCAATAACAACAAGCGAGAGCGGACGGAAACAAGGAAAGATTTAAATTGGAAAATTTATAACGAGATTCTCAAGGGTCATCCCAGGAATCTCTCAAATAATTTTGTGATTGAGTATCCTCTCTCATCCTAGTATCCTATGTCCTATATTCAATAGCAGGCACGTAGTAGTACAACTATGATGTTGCACTATTACGACATCGCACAACTAGCGAAGTCAGACCTGCATGGGCCACCACTAAAAATTTGTCACGACCCGCACCCGGTTTAGGGGCACGAGTGCGTGGGTACGTCCAGCCTACGCCACAGCATCGGCGGTAGAACGCTGTCTAGGTCAAGTACTATCTATAAAATCTCACGCTAGTATCCAACTCCATAAGGAGACTCGGATAACACTATGAAAATATTAACAACATACTCAATCACAACTACAGCACGATAGGAATTTGAAGAAACAAAAGAATATAACACAAGTCTAATGACAAAATAATCATACCTGCAATCATTAACTTCCAATCCCCAAGTGTGTCGGAAACCAGTCTACTAAGGTCACAGTCTGGAAAAATATTTTCCAGTCAGGAAGGAGCAAAGTACATCTCTAAATAGCAGTTCTATATAAATGACATAAACTATGTAACAGTTCTAGATGGAAATATACCAGATGCATGTATAGGTACGAGAAATGTACAATAAAAGAAATACTGGAAATACTGTAAGTAACTGCAGGAAAAGAAACAATATGTCCATGAGCAAGAAACCTATGACTAAGTGTGTGAGTACTAGCTTTAACATGTGATCGGCTTGGGAACATGATCAGGCTGGTTACATGTGATTAGCTATGATTCACGAAGGTCAGGCTAACCGTTGGTTAGCTATGATGCATGTAGAGGTCAGGCTAATCACACGTAACAGCTATGAGGCACGGAGATGGTCAGGCCGCACCCGACGTGAGATGTGGGGTGAGCTATGATGCATGAAAAGTTGGGTATGATCACATATCTACACTAAAATACTTCCCACCCCCGACTGGTATAGTAGATCCAATCATGGTACGCTATGGCACGGGATTCCCTAGGGAGGTAGCAAGTCTCCCCGGAAATCAGTGTCTGTACATGCACAAGATAACAAGGAAACAAGTCTTGTACAAGCTACACCATGAATAAGGAATAACATCTCATAACGAGATCCGTGTATACCAATCCGTGTAACCAACGTGTCAAGAGCATGGATATCTACACTAGAAACAGTGAACATAGGAGATATCATAAATTAGAAACTAATCAGAGAATGTACTCGCCTTGGGTCCTTAGCTGTCAATGTCTTGTCCCAGAGTATCGTCTGGAGGATCCAACAGTCCTAAAATATATCAATACAACATTTGCATCAGGTGCTACACTAACACAACACAAAACATCGAACTCAGGGCCGTGCCAGGTATGGCACTGGTCAACTAGGGTCATCTAGTAGGGATACGTATATACTACACATTACACTTATTAATACTTACAATATTTATACATGCACCAATTTAAATATATTTACAATATATATATATATGCCTTTTTAAATACATAACGGATTTACACTAGTTGAACATGATATATGTATACTCATACCTATGCTAACAATTACATTTTAAAATATATATATATATATGTATATTGTCAATGTTATTATTAAAATATATACTAATACTAGTACATCACATTAAATACATATACAATACATTAATTGTATGTACAAGATATATATATATATACATTTTATATCCTCAAATATATATATATATATATGACACATTTGTTTATATATACCAAAAATATATATTATGCTACATTTATTTATATATGCAAAATTATGTTTTACAAGTACATATATATTAATACATTTTTATATACATACTATATTTTTACATACCAAAAATATGTTTATACATGTATATATATATATAGGTACACATATTTATACCAAAATACGGTTATATATACATATATACCAATATACATTTATTTATATTTAAATACTGAAACATACATTAATACTTATTATACCAATAAAACGTATATAATATATATATAAGTGTCTATTAGTAATTTGTACAAAATATGTATTTGTGTATATACACTAATAGATGTATTTACATATATACTTTTTTATACCAAAATACATATTTGTATATATATATCAATCAAAAATCCTTATATATAATACATAACTAAATTTACACATAATAAATAACTAATTTCATACATTAAACAATAAAACCAATTATGTTGTATTTACTAAACTAATTACATGAATTTACTAAGCTAATTATATTTATTTACCAACTAATTATATGAATTTACTAGACTAATACATTAATTAAACTAATTATAAATTAACTAAACTAATTTATTAAGAATTTACTAACTGATTTTTAATTAACTAATTAATCTAATTATTAACTAAACTAATTAAATATTTAACTAAACTAATTTTATTAGTTTACTAATGTAATTAACTCACTAAACTAATTATAACTTAAACTAATAAATACTAATCCACAGTCTCTGAAACGAAAAGAAAGAGGGAAAGAGGGAACGGAGAGGGCTCACGGTGGGTCTCGGCGCCGGCGGAGGAGTCTCGCCGGGTCTGCTCGTCTCGTCGGCGGCGGTGGAACCCGAGAGCAGCGGCGGGTATTCGGCTCGAGGAGGCGACCGGCGGCGTCGACGGATCTGCTATGGCGGTCGAACTCGAGGCGGCGGGTGCTCGATCTCGACGGTGGCTGGATCTGCAGCGGCGGGGCTCGATTCGAGGCGGTGGCGGGTCTTCTCGAGCTCGGCGAGGAGGGGATCCACGGCGACGGCTTCGACAGACCTGAGGCGGCGGCGTCGCTCGGCTCGAGGCGACGCTCTGTTCGAGGAGGCGGCGGCTTCGAGGTGGCTGCGGTGCTCGGTTCCAGCGGCGGTCACCGGCGGATCTGGCTCGAGGAGGTGGCGGTTTAAACCAGGGCAGCGATAGGGCGGCGGCTTGATCTAGGGTTAGGGTCAGGTTCTGTGTGTCGGGGTCGATCGTGTCCGAGGCTGGACACGATGGTGGTGCACTATGGACGTGTCCGGTATTGGACACGGGTTTGAATGTACTATGGTGTGGGGTTGTGTCCGGATGTGTCGGACACGGAAATCTGGTTGTAATATTATAAATCTGGACACAGGGAATGAATGGATACGGTGGGACACCCGGGGTCAGACCCGAGGCCAACACGGCTGACACGGTGATGCTGGACACACGGACACGAGCACACAAAAATGGTGATGGCTTGTTGGCTTGTGAGAAAATTGTGGGGGCTAGCTAATAATTTGGAGATTAGGGTTTCTTGGGAATGGTGATGAGGGATTTAAATAGGGAGAGAGGTGTGGGATAAAGGGTGAGGGTTGGCCCAAATAATGAATGGTCCAGATAATATGAATGAGTTTTCATGTGAGAATGAGGGTGTGCTGGCTAGTTAATAGGAAATGGCAATTTGTAAAATTTAAAAAGAAAAGATTATAATTTCAGAAAATATTTTAGGAAAGTTATGTAATTTATTTATTTACTATTCCATTGATTATAAAATTATTTTGAAGAAACAACTAGTCCTTTAATTAATTTTATCAAGTAACAAATTTTATGATTTCAAGCCAATAAATATTTGAAACTAGAGAAATATATGTACATTATTATTTATTTATTTATTTATAAGAAATCGACATTTAGAAAATTAATTTTTATAAAAGATTTTTAAATCACCTTCTAAAAATCAAATATTGTTCAAAATCAAATAAAAATTTCAAGGAGAAATTATTTTATAAACTTGGTATTTAAAATAAATTAAAAATCTAATTTTTCGGAAATTTGGAAATCGGAGGTTACAGATGATATCGTGTCTATTACCTTAATTTATTCTTTTCAATCTGTCTTCAGGATGCCGCCGAAGACTAGGTCCTTGAGACTGGGAGCAGCAGCTTCAGAGAGGTCTGCCACCTCTCGACCTGATGGATAGATATCCGTAGTTCCTTCTACATCTCCTGTGCATATAGGAGTATCTGCACTTTTCGGGGGTCCTCCTCCCCCATCTGTTCCGAGGGTTGCCACAGCTGTGACGGAGCCTCTTCCATCACCACCGACTCTGTTTTCCGGAGGTATGCCCGTTGATGGGGCACAGATGTTCGCGTTGATCCAGGGCATGGTTGATGCTCAGAGGACGTCAGCGGAGGCCCAGCGAGTCCAGGCTGAGGCTCAGAGGGTGCAGGCGGAGGCGCACCAAGCATAAACAGAGCTGATAAGGGAGAGCATGGAAAATGCTCATCAGGTGGCTCTCCATGTTGTGGAGAGAGTTGCACAGCAGCAGCATCATCCTGGCCAGCACCACCCGAGGCCGGGTACTATCGTGGACTTCAAAAGGATGATGCCTCGGGAGTTCAAGGGTACTGAGGGGATACTCTACGCCGACAATTGTCTAGAGGATATAGAGAGGAACTTGTGCTTGGCGCAGCTTCCGGAGATTCTTCAGATCGAGGCCGCCGGTAGTCAGAAGTTTGATATCGCGCTGACGTGGTTTCATACTGAGCCGAGACTCATTGTTGGGGGACTTACTTAGGAGGCCTTCAAGGAGCTCTTCAAGGAGAAGTTATTTCCTGATGTTGCCCTGGGAGCCTTGGAGAGTCAGTTCCATGACTTGGTCCAAGGAAGCATGTCAGTCGATGAGTACGCCGTGGATTTTTGTCGTCTGAGTCAATTTGCGCCATCGATGATTCAAGATCCAGGAGATAGGGCCCGGAAGTTCAGAAAGGGGCTGACAAGGGAGATCAAGTCTCGCACTTCCGGATGTCGTACTGCTACATTTGAGAGAATTTTAATGGATGCCCAGATTGCTGAGGATGACTTGGACCTCAGGCCCAAGAGAGGATGCGACGCTTCAGGAGGAGTGAACGGTAGTGCGGGACCGGGCAAGTGTCCACACTTTCAGCAGCAACAGAGGCCGTACCAGCAGTAGCACCAGGCACCAGCCCGAGGATACGCCCAGCTGCAGCAGCCACAGAGGCAGACTCAGCCCGTTGTCCAGTGTGCGTACTGCGGGAAGGTAGGACACACTAGAGACATCTGCAGGAAGAGGTTGGGTACATGCTTGTCCTGTGGATCGTCAGCACATCAGCTGAGGGATTTTCCATCTATTTAGACTCGTCCAGGTCAGGGTGGAGCAGCCGCTCAGAGGGGACCAGCCAGGGTACCTACTGTACCAGGAGGCCAGCAAAGGGGACCTCCACTTCCACCACAGCAGCAGAGGTTTGCTCAGCACCAGTAGCAGCACAGAGGTGCACCCCAGGGATGCCATGATGGTCGAGGAGGACGAGCCAGCCGGAGACGTGATTACAGGTTCAGTTCTTCTCGATTCCATTCTAGTACTTGTATTATTCGATTCTGGCTTCCCATAGTTTTGTGTCTGTATCGTATGCTCTTAAGAATCATTTAGAGGCGGAACCATTAGATAGGACTTGCAAGATCACGACTGGCGGAGGCATTATCCTAGTCCGTGATTATTGCAAGGACTAGAGAGTATCATTGGGAGGCCGAGAGTTGAGCGTGTGCTTACTCGTCATGCCACTTTCGGGATACGATATTGTACTCATAATGGACTGGTTGAGTAGGAACTATGCTACTATAGATTGTCATGGAGGCAGAGTAGTATTTTGACCACCAGGAGAGCCGGAGTTCGAGGTCGCCAGAGGAGTAGCGGAGCAGAGCAAAAGCACTTTTTGTGGAGCCAGGATGGAAGAAGAGGAGTTGCCACATCCTCTGATAGAGGAGTTCCTGGATGTATTTTCAGAGGAGTTGCCAGGCTTGCCGCAAGACAGAGATATTGAATTCTCTATAGACTTGGTGCCAGTAGCGGAGCCCATTTCACAACATGTCTATAGAGTCAACAACAGCGAACTGGCAGAACTGAAGAAGCAAGTTGAGGAGCTGCAGGACAAAGGCTTCATCAAATCCAGTTCATCACCATGGGGAGCTCCGGTATTGTTCGTACCGAAAAAGAATGGCACGGTGCACATGTGCATCGATTATAGAGCTCTGAACAACCTCACTATCAAGAACAAATACCCGCTGCCGAGGATAGATAATCTTTTCGATCAGTTGAGCGGGGCAAAGGTGTTTTCAAAGATAGACTTGAGGTCAGGCTATCACCAGGTGAAGGTAAAGAGAGAGGACACGCCGAAGACAGCCTTTCGGACCAGATATGGCCAGTTTGAGTTTATGGTAATGCCGTTTGGTTTAACTAATGCACCGACAGTATTCATGAACTTGATGAACAAGGTGTTCCACCAATACCTTGACAAGTTCATGGTGGTGTTCATCGACGACATTCTTGTGTATTCCAAGACCCCAGAGGAGCACGAAGAGCACATGAGTATGATCTTAGAGACTCTCAGGAAGGAGGAGCTATACGGGAAACTTTTAAAGTACGAATTCTTCCTTGACAAGGTTAAATTTCTTGGGCATGTGGTGATGGGTGACGGAATCTCAGTTAACCCAAAGAAGATCAAGGCAGTGGAGTCGTGGGCTACCCCCAGTTCGGTAGATGAGATCAGAAGTTTTCTCGGGCTAGCAGGATACTTCAGGAGGTTTGTACAAGACTTCTCCAGAATTGCAGAGCCAATGACTAGGCTGACCAGGAAAGAGGTAGATTTTATCTGGACGGAGGATTGCCAAGCCGTATTTGATAAGCTGAAGAAGAGATTAATTACAGCTCCAGTTTTAACGTTGCCATCAGGGACAGGTGGATTCACTATCAACAGTGATGCTTCAGGAAAAGGTTTGGGTTGCGTTCTTCAACAGCACGGGAAGGTAATTGCCTATGTTTCTAGGCAATTATGCCCTCACGAAAAGAACTACCCCACCCACGATTTGGAGATGGCAGCGGTTATCTTTGCTCTAAAGCTGTGGAAATACTATCTATATGGAGAACGTGTAGAGATCTTCACAGACCACAAGAGCTTGAAGTACGTACTTATACAGAAGGAGCTGAACATGAGGCAGAGGAGGTGGTTGGAGTTGATGAAGGACTTTGACATCTTATTACTGTACCACCCAGGAAAGGCCAACGTAGTCGTCGATGTCTTGAGCAGGTACCTGATGGCTATATACTTGACGACAGATAGACATTTGTTGGCTGATCTGGAAAGCTTAGGAATTAAGGTGCTAGTTCCCGGTATCGAGATTCAGATGTGGGGATTACAGATACAGTCCGAGTTGATGGACAGAATCAGAGCTGCACAATATGATGATGAGGCTCTGAGGAGTATCAGGGCACAGGTTCGGACAGGATTGTCAGACGACTTTACTGTTGCGGATGATGGGTCTTTATGGCATGGCACGAGGATATATGTGCCGAGCGGGGAGCTGCGCGAAGAGGTTTTGTAGGAGGCACACCGCTCTCAGTACTCGATGCATCTCGGTGCCAACAAGATGTATCGAGACTTGAGGGAGCACGTATGGTGGTATGGTATGAAGCACAAGGTAGCACGCTTCGTATCCCGGTGTCTAGTGTGCCAGCAGGTAAAGGCAGATCGGCAGAGGTCAGGTGGATTGCTTCAGCCTTTACCTATCCCAGAGTGGAAGTGGGAGCACGTGACCATGGATTTCATTTTAGGGCTTCTGCGTTCTCCAGGAGAAAAGGACGCGATTTGGGTCATCGTGGATAGGTTGACCAAATATGCCCACTTTTTACCCTTTAAGGTGGGTACATCGATAGGAGGCTAGCAGAGATGTACGTGCGGCAGATTGTCAGATTACATGGGGTTCCTGTGAGCATCGTCTCGGATCGGGATAGTCGTTTCACTTCCCACTTCTTAAGGAGTCTGCAGGCTAGCTTGGGCACTCAGCTCAAGTTCAGTACCGCATACCACCCCCAGACAGACGAGCAGTCTGAAAGGACTATTCAGACTCTCAAGGTGTCATGCCCCAGTCCCAAAATACGTAGGACTAGGACACATAAGCATGTCAGCCGTATGGATATGGCAACTCCAATATATGGAAACCAAAATCCACGCATACGTTGTAATATGAATATCAAATCCACAAGTGGTATAAACATATGTCACAAGTCACAGGGTATAATCTAAATCTCATCCACGAAAATCAAATATAAATAAATAACCAGTATCAATGAAACTAGATCTTAATATAAGTATCTAAGGATGATAGTTGGATGGAAACAAATCCACTACCAACTCGAATATAAAAGTACAACACAACAACACAATATAGGATTACCAGCTATAAATCACGGGCTCGAAGAGAAGACATCCTCGAAACATAAGTAACCATCCCAATCTGCGCTCCTGCGAATACTCAAAAATAGATACACCTGGAAGGGCCAGGTCCTCAGAGGGACATAACAAGATACATAAAAGCATGCCAATAAAGTACTAAAATAAATATCCAATAGGTCGCCTAACCGTCTAAGTGAATGCAGTTTGAGAACAACTTTCTAACAAGTGGGCTATCTGGCTGAAAACTGTGATTGGCATGACTCTCTCGGAGAATCAGGAGCCTCAAAGCATGTCATCTTTTGAACGGCAGAGGCCGCCAAGTAGTATAGGGGTCATCACCGTCCGTATCTCCAGCGGAGCTTCCGGGTTACAGAAGGAAAAAGTGCAAAGGAGCCCAAATATGGTACTTGTTGTTCTCCCCACCCCATGCTCTAAGTATGTCACATCCATGACACAATTTGGTTCATAGCCTATCTTAGTACCCTAGCCCAATCCTGCAACCAAATAAGGACAAGGATGGGACCATCGTACTACAATAGGCTATGTCCATAGACCTCTAATAACTGCTAAGTCTTCTAGCATACAAAGTTTCTATTAGCAGTTATCCCTAACGTACGGCCCATACGTACAGGAGGTCAGACCTGTCACGCAGTCCATGATCAATATAAGACTCACACTCGTGTAACAACTGTGTCACGGCCAATGAACCTAACGATGCTACATGATAATGGGGTAGTCTCATAAACAAGGTCAATGCAAGTACATAAATAAAAATATATCGCGACGACACGCCGCACGCATTTTATATAACAGTTAAAATATATAAACTAAGACAGAAAATAAAGATGCATGCAACATATGGAATATAAATAGCAGTACAATGGCAAGGTATACTTGTCTGGCAAGAAAGATGCGATGTACCAATAACCTGCTCCAGAAGTCGTACAGAACAAATCCGACATCCTATGTACATATAATATTATACAATAAAATCATTAGTCATTACACTAGCACATACACAACCCTATTTACACTGGGCTTCAGGGGTACACTAGGGGTGGTACTGTCAACTAACATAGTCAACTGTGCGTCTAATTACGCGGGTGCCACATCTTCAAGTGCTGTACACAATCAGACAGTCAAAATATCGCGAATCTTGCCAGTACGTTAATGTATGCAAGGCAGTCAACTAACATTGTTCTTAGGGTCAACATGGTCAAGGTAAGTATGGGATAGTCCACCGTGTCCTAGGGTCGCACCGTCTAAATATGTATAGTCATAATTATAAATTAGCATTTACTGAATCATACAATACATATATATCCATATAATTATATAGTAATATAACCAGTAATTTATTTACATAACTATTTGAATACATATATTAAATATGTACATAAATATATATACTAATTAATAATATGCTAATGAATAACTAAATATACATATACTAGATATATGTATGTATACCAGATTGAATAATATCTGCGTACGTGTACGTGCACGAACGCGAGTTGGGTTTACCAACTCAAGGTCCGATATCCGCTAACTGTGGTACATCAATACTAATATCCTACAGGCACATACACGAACACACATAAAAAGAAGAAGACGGACAGGTTCATACCTCGGGGTACGTGCACGGGTACGACGGTGAGGTTAACGATGATGGTGACGATGATGATGGGATGATGGTGAGTTGTAGTGATAATGAAGATGATAATGTTAATGGAAGATGGTGATGATGATGACAATGGCCATGGTAGTGATGTTGATGATCATGATAATGGGGATGGTGTCCACCGAAGTCCGGCCAGGGGAGCTGCTCCGGCGAGGGTCGAGTATTGCGAGGGAGAGGAGTTGATGACAGAGCAGAGGAGAGCGGACAGGGAGATCCGGTGAGGGTGACGGAGGACTATAGTCGTGGCAGGGATCCAGGCGGTTCGAGTCGAGGGGGTGTGGTCGATGCAGGTGGTGCTGGTGGTGTTGGTGAACCGGAGAAGGAGGTGGAGGTGTTCGTGGTGGTTTATGGAGGTCTGGCCGTAGGAGATGGGTGGTTCATGAGGCCGGGGATGGCAATGGTGGTGGTGGTTGTTTGTGCAGCGGGAAGAGAAGCTCGGCTGGGGAGATCGTGGCGGTTCCTCGGAGAAAAAGAAGAAGAGCAGGGAGAGGTGGATGGCAATGGTGGTGGTGTTCCGTTCGTGATGGAAGGCGGGAACAGGTCAAGATCTGCTCCGGCTGGGCGTCATGGTGGAGGAGATGCAGGCGTGGCGGAGGACGGAGATAGAGGTCAGGTTGTCGGAGACGAGGATGGTGGTGGTTTATAATGTCGACGAGGGGGTCTCAAGAGAGGGAGGTTGGTGAGTGCAGTGGGTTCAGCGGCGTTCTCCGGTCGACGTGCAGGTGGTCCAGCGGCTGATGGGTCGTTCAGGCGGTCGGAGGCTGACTGGTACAGCGGCTCGGTGAGGAGGAGCTGCTCCGACGGAGAAGGAAGGCTCGGGGTGGAGGTGATGAATAGAAAGTTTGGGGAGAAGGTCGGCTGAGTAATAGTTTAGGTTTAGGGTGATTTAGAAAAAGGAAAAAGGAAAAAGGGAAGAAAAGTTGTATTTATACACATGTGGACTTTTGGGTTTGACCTAGGTAAACTTGACTTTGGTCAACATCTCCTTGGGATGGGCCTTAGGCTTGCCATGGGGATGTTGGAGGACTAGGATTTATGGGGTTTAAAATACAAGGATAGATTTTAAATAGGGGCGATGTTTGTGCGTTGCACATTCTGAAAAATTACGGCAAAAAATCATGTGAAGGGAAAAATGAGTTTCTTTATGTATTGTCCAATGGTGTGGACACCTTATTATATTTTTACATAAAAGTGTCCAACAATTGGGAAAATGCACAAGGATGGAAATTGGGTTAATTTAATTAAAATTACTGTGCAAGGTGTTCTGGAATTAATTAGAAGTACATGGGGATAAAATTAGGTGGGACACAAGTGTCAAGGACGTAGAGGGCTCAGAGTAGAATTTTATCATAAATTAGGTTGTACGAAACGGGTCAAGATTGTGTCTCAAATTTTGATTGAAACGCACAAGAATATAAAGTTAAAATTATTTGGAATTAAATATAAACGTCTGTGACGAATGTTGTGCGACTAAAGTGTAGCACAAGAGAGCATAATTGTAAGTTACATGAAGGTCAGGATAGTGGGCGGGCACATCTAGGACAAGGGTGTGAAGTTTGTAAGAAGGCAATGGCTAGTGTAGTTCTCTAATTATCGAAGCAACGGTAAGGTGCACTATGTGATACAAATATCGTATAATTAATTAAAATACCGTGTCCTATTTTTAATTGGATACAACTAGCCATAATTTCTCTATTTATGCCAAGTAGGCCTAATTTTGGGTGAGGGGGTTTACACGAGGATATACTACGCACTTGCGTTCTAGATCTCGAAGGTTCTTGGAAGGATCATCTACACCTGGTAGAGTTTGCTTACAATAACAGCTACCAGGCCAGCATTAAGATGTCACCATTCGAGGCTCTATATGGACGAAGGTGTCGTACACCATTATCTTGGGATAACGTCGGAGAGAGAGCCTTGTTAGGACCAGAAATGGTCATGGATACAGCAGAAAAGGTGAGACTCATCAGAGACAGACTGCGAGTGGTGCAGGACAGACAGCGGCATTGAGCCGACAGCCACCGTAGACCCATAGAGTTTTAGGTATAGGTTTATTATTTTCTGGCTTATGATTGTTTTATTTTAGACTGCGTGTTAAGACTATTTTGTTATAGGTTGGCGATCTGGTGTTCCTACAGATTTCTCCGACATGGGACACGATTCATTTTGGTGGAGGCGGGAAGCTTAGTCCATGCTACATCGGACCTTTCGGTATTCTTGCGAGGGTCGGTGCAGTGGCCTATAGACTGGACTTGCCACCTGCACTAGAGGGAGTACATGACGTGTTCCATGTGTCGCAGCTGAGACGGTACATGGCAGATCCTAGTCACGTACTAGATCACTCGGAGATCGAGGTTGGTCTGACTCTCAGCTATCCTGAGCAGCCCATAGAGATCTTGGATTGCAGAGAGAAGGTGTTGCGAAACCAGACTATTCCTTTGGTTCGAGTTGCATAGAGACATCACTCTCCAGGCGAGTCGACCTAGAAGAGAAAGGACAAAATGCGCGAGCAATACCCGTATCTCTTCGAGACTTGAGGTATAATTCCTTGTCTGATTTTGTTATTGTTCTAGTTCAATTCAATTTCGAGGACAAAATTTTTTTTTATGAGGGTAGACTTGTCACTACCACATTTCTAGATTTGGGCTTTATTATCAATTGCCATAATTATTTTAATGTGTTAATATAATGTATAATATGTTAATTATATAAATTATTTGGTGTTCTTTAATGCATAGGTTAATGGGCTAGACGTAAGAATCCACTAGAATGAACCCTTTTGACAAATCTATATTTATTAAATTAGCATTTAGTTAAACCCTCAATATATGACTAAACCCTTTTTTATTTTAAGTTCTTCATGACAAGTCATGAAGGGCAAAATAGACTCTTTGCATTAGAAGCCCTAACCCTAACCCTAGTCCTATATAATGAGAGGGAGCCTCCCTCAAGCTTCTTCATTCATGAAGAAAACCCTAAATATAGCCTCCACTTAGAGATCTATTTCCCTTCCTCAAATTTCAGGATTTTTAGCCCTAGAAACCCTTATTCCTTCTCTATCAAGAGTGATCTAGGAGCTTGGACCAAGGAGGCTTGAAGAAAGAGGAGCTACATTGGGAATCCATCTCCCAATAGGTGATAATCGGAATCAAAACCTTATTTAATTCTGTTTTAATTATTTTTTAGCCATTAGAAGCCCACCATTTGAATTAGGAATGACTCTTTGGGTTGCATGAGGATTTTCCATGGAGCTATAGGTAATTTTAGGGTTTTGTGATCCAATGATACATTCTTCCCCAATTTTCGTGAGCCCTAATTTTAGGTATATGTATTCATGCATGTTTGCATCATGTACGTAGAGATTTGGTTTTGATTTAGGGTTTTAAGAGTGGGTAATCATGAATACCATGTGGAACCGGATTTCAGCACACTAAGTGTTTGACGATATGTTTAGTAGGAAGTAAGGGATTTCCAAAGCCTTGGTGCAAGCTGGGAGTCTAGACAGACCTTTTACTTAAAGAATGTCTAGTGCACATCTCTTCGTAAACTAACCAAGTGTAGCTATGCAAATACCTTTCCGGGCATTACCTATCTTTGGACATTGGAGTCAGCATCTCCCAGGTTGGTAAAAACGATGAGAATACATTTCTGTTTTAACCTGGCAGAACTGAAAATATGACAAAGATTCTTTTTTTCTGCTGCACTTTATCTTACAAACTGGATCTCACCTTTTTCACACTTGGGATCAGGAGAATAGCTATAGGCAGGACACATAAGGAATGGGTTACTAGATTCATTATAGTTGGGGATAACAACTAATGCACTGGGATTCGCTTAGCAGTTCACTGGGTGTCAGTATACTAGCAATTGGGGGGGAAGAGGATCAGGTTCAGCACAGTGAGAAATATATGAGTGTAGAGTATTACAATAGCAGTAGCAGCTAGTGTATCAGTACACTTATTTAATGCATGTGGTTGTAGTAGCTAGTAGGGATTTAGTGAGTATCAGAAATGGGTGTCCAGACATATGCATATAAGTAGTGTTATGTATGTCAGTTCAGTTAGTGTGTGTGTCAGTTTTCACTGTAAGGAAATCTGTGCATCAGTAAACTGTGGTACACAGAGTTGACATTGTGAGTTTAGGTACCTGTGTTCAATTGTTAGAGTATCAGTAGTTTCAGTCATTTAAGTGTGCATTGGTTTGAGTTTAGTGAGTGATCACATACCTATATAGTTTGGCTGATACTGTGTATCAGCATGTTGGAGTCGGGTTCACAGTGTGTGAACTGTGTGTGCCAAGTACTCCCTGTGAATGAGTGTAGTATAGTTGTTCTATTGCGGTCTTGTGTACACATGTAAGTGTGTTGAGCTACTGGTGATGTCTTGGGTTAGTGCTTATAGTAGCATGTATGTAGAGTGTGGGGGTTCTTTGACTGAGCTCAGTGTGCAATAAGGATTATTTCTTGCACTCATGCGCAACTGCAGTAGCAGTATAAGGTAGAGGAGATAGGTCAGTTATTGAGTTGGGTGGACTGATATGTCATTGTATCAGTAGACTGATACATTAGAGTATCAGTATATGATTAAGGGTGATGTGTTTAAATAGCAAGTAGAGTTAGGAAAAGCCAGTTTAGGGGTTATGCAGTTCAAAACTGAACTGTGGCCACCTTGTTCAACATTTAACTGTGTATCAGCAAGGGGAGAGTGTGCACAGAATTTGTCAGTTCAGTGAGGTGTGTGAGTGTTGTGTCTCAGTCCAGTGACCTATTTTCATTGTTCATTGTGACTGAGGTAGTGAGTGTCTCCGTGAGGTATATGAGTGACAGTGTACCCTTGAGTTGTGTTTTTAGTTAGAGGAGCGAGAAGAGGGAGTTTGGGAAGAGTAAACCTTGCTCGAGTGTTGACTGCAATATATCTGGGTACTATACAACTAGTGTTAAGGAGTCCCCAGGTTCTTGAGTATTAACTTCTCTTTGTGTCACGCCCCAGTCCCAAAAATACGTAGGACTAGGACACGTAATCATGCCAGCCGCATGGATATGGCAACTCCAATATATGGAAACCAAATCCATACGTACGCTGTAATATGAATATAAATCCACAAGTGGTAAAGAATGTAATACAAGTCACAGGGTAAAATCTAAATCTCATCCACCAAAATCATATAGAAATAAATAACCAGTATCTAAGAAACTAGATCTCAATAAGAAGTATCTAAACATGATAGTTGGATGGAAACAAATCCACTACCAACTCGAATGGAAAGAATACACAATATAAGTACAATACCACTACACAATAAACACACTATAGAAATACCAGCTACAATCATGGGCTCGGAGAGACGACATCCACGAAACATATATAGCCATCCGATCCGTGCTCCTGCAAATACTCAAGAACAGGTACACCTGGCAGCGGACCAGGTCCTCAGAGGGACATAACAAGTATACTTAAACACATGCCAATAAAGTACTGAAATAAATATCCAATTGGTCGCCTAACCATCTAAAGTGAATGCAGTTAAGAACAACTTTTCCTACAAGTGAGCTATCTGGCTGAAAACTGGGATTTGGCATAGTTCTCTTTTGAAGATCCAGGGGCCTAAAAGGTACGTCGTCTTTTGAACGCCGGTGGCCCGCCTGATAGTACATAATATATAGTGGTCATCATCACCCGTATCTCCAGCGGAGAATCTGGGCTTCACAGAAAAAGTGTAAAGGAGCTCAAATGCGGTACTTGTTGTTCTCCCTACCCAATGCTCTAAGCATGTCATGTCCATGACACGATAAACCTCTAATAACTGCCAAGTCTACTAGCATGCAAAGTTTCTAACGGCAGTTATTCCTAACGCATGGCCCATACGTACAGGAGGCCAGACCTGTCACGCAGTCCGTGATCTATATGAGACTCACACTCGTGTAACCACTGTGTCACGGCCAATGAACCTAATGGTGCTACATGATAATGGGGTAGTCTCATGAACAAGGTCAATGCAATACATAAATAAAAACCAATCGCGACGTCACCGTCGCGAGCATTTTATATAACAGTTAAAATATATGAAAAGACAGAAAATAAATATGCATGCAACATATGGAATAAAAATAACAGTACAATGGCAAGGTATACTTGCCTGGCAAGAAACCGCAAAATGTCACGTCCAGATGTCCAATACACAGGACCAGAAGCTATGGCCATAGAACAAATATCTCCGGATGCTGAAATAGATATCACCAACATTTCCGGAATGAGCAAAATAGCTAAAAAGCACATCCCTTTCGTCCAATTTGGACACAGGGGCAAAACGGTAATTTCGGGCAAAAGTGGGATCCACGTGTGGCCCACTTTGCACCGAAAAGCGTACCGAGGATAACAGTCTCTAAATGGGACAAACTATGGGTCAAACAACTCTAGATGTCAATACGAACCCAACGGTATGTCCAAATGTAGATTTCGATGAGCCGAACAAAATTTGGTCCAAAAAGTCAACTATGGGACTCGCCAATTGGCGATTTGGTCAACCATCTCAGAATTGCGTAAAATTTGGGTCACGGGACCAGCACGTTACCACGAGTCCAGTGGCGCAAGTTTCGTCACAATCTGACAAGCGTGCACAAAATACGTACGAGTTCCACAAAAGTTGCGACACGAAATGTGTCCGCGGATACGGCCTGATTCCGGCACGTACACGCGTCCGAATCAGTCCCCACGAATTTTCACATGTTCGGTTATGCAGCGTGCACCATTGGGTACACTTGACACACGGCGGGGCGGTCCCATTTGGCGGGGCGCGCTCCATTTTCCCACTTTTGGAAAACCGGAAAAAGTGGGTGCGCGCAGTTTTGTGACGAATATAATTCTGTCCACAGCGACTAATAGCACAAAGTTATTATACAGAAAATAAACTAGGTCATGTAATCTACAGGTATCAAAAAGAATCACCGACTAATAGCAATATGGGTGGTCATTTTAGAATTCTGCGATTGCAGAATTCTGTCTGCTCGGCCAACTTGGGCGCTATTTTTCACCTAGGGGCACACGTTTTCCGAGGTTGGCTATAAAACGAATATTGGAGAGGATTAAGGGATGATCATACCTATAAAAACGGAACAGCGTTTGGTTGAGCGAGTCGACGGAAAATCGCGCCAGAGCGAAGGTGCCTCGAGTGGGAAATTGCAGTTCGCGAGGTCGGCGTCGACGGGATGGTTGGATGGCTTGGTGGGGCTTTTTTGGCTGCGATGACGGCTCTAGATGGGAAGAGGAGGTCTAGAAATATTAGGTTAGGGTTTTTGAGAGCTAATATATATATATATATATATATATAATAGAGAGAGAGAGAGATGGAGCGGACGGTTGGCCGCGGGCAACAGGGTTCCGCTGAAGATTCTAAGTTGCTTAGGGGCGGTCATATGGAATCATATGTGAAAGGCTTTGTATCAGCAAGTTAATTCTTGCTAAAGGCGTTGATAGTAAGGGAATTGGCTGAATGGGAATAAGAAATTTTCTAAGTTGCAGCAAGTATAGTAGTAAGTAGTTGATTAATTATTATTATTAAATTCATTCTTTTCCTTTCTTTTCTTTCTTTAAGTATATATATATACACATATATATTTGTATATATATATATATATATATATATATATATATATATATATATATATATATATATATATATATATATATATATATATATATATTCACACATAAGAAAATTTATAGATTAGGATATTGCACATCGTTGGCAAGCAACAGCTCAAGGGGTCTCTTACATGGAATAAATTCCAAAAAATTTCTGATGGTCCCATAAGTCATCTAAGTGCCCGAACACCTAACATAAAAATTATTAAAAATCTATTTCTCCTATTTAGGCCTAATTACTACAATTTAATTAATAATTAATAAAGAAAATGTATATACAATTTTCTAGGAAGGGGTTTTACACTTTGAATGTCTAGTTTCATGTGTTCACTGTGCAGCTCACCTTTCTTCACTGTGTAGTGAGTTTCAGTACAGTATAGGTGTTACCTTTAAATAAGTTGTGTACCTGTGATGATCAGGGGATTTGGGTGTTTGTGTTACAGGTTTTTCGATTAGAATAGTCACTGAGTTGGACTGTAAGGATGTGGAACTGTTGTGTTGGGGCAATTGCTACTAGTAGCAGTGCCTTGTTGGTATGAGCATGAAGCTCAGTTCTGAAGGGTTGGCTATGCACCCATTGGTCTAGAGGTATCGGATGACTGATGCTAATATCAGTTAAGGGAAACACACACATGTAAGTAGCAAGTGGAGTGTGTAGATAAATATCGTGGTATATTCATATGAGGTACTGGTGTATGTGCTTCAATGGAGTAGTGTCTGTGCAAATATAGTGAAGATGAGAGTGTGTTATTGAGGTATCGGGTTAGCAAGGTATCTAGGTTTGGGTTTTGAGTTTCACTAGTAATATTAGTAGTTGGGTAGGGATTTGTATATATATATATATATATATATATATATATATATATATATATATATATATATATATATATATATATATATATATACCCAACTACTAGTCTAGATAGTTAGTGGTAGATTAATAGCTATGCTAGCATATAGTTTAGCTACATGTATATATGTATATATGTAGGTATATATATATATAAATGCATGTATTGAATTATTGTTAGTTCTTATATGGTATTGATGTATATTATAGTGTTAGTATCTATGACCTAGTACGAACCACATCAGTTAGAATGTCCTAGTGCAAACCTAGTATGACTAGTATCATCTTGGAGAAAACCTACCACATAAGATTATGAACTCTAAACCTTATATTTGACCTAGAGGCCTCGTATTCAATTAGTTAAACATGCTTATTCCTTTAATTCATTATTTTGACATTGATATTCCATAATTAGGTCATTGTGATCCCGCCTTGGACATTGATCCTCACACCTTCCTCAGGACCACAGGCGAGTACATTCTCTGACAGTTTTTATTCTTGTTGATTAATTCTAGTTGTATAGTATACTTGATTCTGACACTGCGGATATACGGGTTAGCATCATAGATACCTGTCATGAGGAGTCGTGATTGGAATCTATCGTGCTAGCTGGGGATGGGGAAATATTAGCAGATTATGTGATCATACCCCACCTTACATGCATCATAGCTCACCCCACACATCATGTTGGGTGCAGCCTGACCATTTACATGCCTCATAGCCTGTTATATATGATTAGACTGACTATTGCTCGCATCATAGCTAACCAGATGGTTAGCCTGACCTCACATGTATCATAGCCAATCATATATAACAAGCCTGATCTCGTCCCATGTCGATCACATAATAAACTGATATTTCAAACACATAGCCAGATATTTATTCTTTATTTCAGTTCACTTGTTCTAGCATTCACTTATATTTCTATTCATTGCTAGATGTTCTATTGCTTATTACATATTCTCTAGTATTCCATACTTCTAGTATTACTTTCATCTTGCATTTTCTTACACTATTTTTATAGTTTTGTCAATATAAATGAAACTGCTATTTAGTGATTGTGCTTCGCTCCAATCCTGACTGGATAACATTTTTCAGAGAACTTGGAGGACTTATGTCCTACCCACTATAGCCCGGGAGTAGAGGGAGATTTTGTACCAGAAATTCTAGAGAAATTTCCCACCTTAGAGGAGATACCACCTACAGGCATTTAGACTGTCTTATTTATGTATCATTATTCTAAAACTGAGACTTGGATTATATATTTTGTTGAGACTTTATGTGGACAACTAGACTCTAGACTTGTGTTGTATTTATATTTTTGCTTGACTTATGTCATTACTCTTTATCCTTATATCTCGTCGTGCCATTTATTTTCCAATAGTCTTGTGATTGAGTATATATTAAATTGTTGATCAATGTATTATCATTGTCCTCCCTATGGAGTTGAGATCATTGACAGTTTATGAGTTATGTTTGATAGTATTGAGACCTAGACAACGTTCTACCGCCGATGCTGCGGCGTAGGCTGGACGTACCCACGGCTCATGCCCAATTTCCGGGTGCGAGTCATGACACTTGATGATGGACTATTTCTTTTTATCTATTATCTTGACTGGTCTATCATATTAAATTATATTTCTTTCTATGGATGAGATTAGAAATATATTATGATAGATAATGAGGCAGACTTGTATTATATTTATTATATCTTAAGTGCACTCTAACGGGTCCATTAAATTGGATTTACTCATTGGAGTTGTACTGCTGGCTATTGCCACGTAGATAGTCCCTCGGTATTTTGGAACTGGGACGTGACACCTTCTCATATGGTTCATATGATGAACCATATTGGAATAGAGATTCTACGGGTATGGACAGAGGTTCGTAGAGGTGAAAAGCCTCTAATAATTTTTCAGCAAAGGGTTCAACATCAATATAGTACGAAGTAGAGTCTTCTTTATTCATGAAATAAATAATTTCTTTATCTTCCACATAGTCGACAGAATATTCAGCCTTGACAGGAGGCTTGGCAAGATTGATGACTAGGGGTTGATTCACTGATGTTGATGGCTTGTTACGACGAAGGTCGATAACAAGTAGTTCATTCTCCATTGTTGGTTGTTCATTGCATCGAAGGTTGACGACCAGGTCGATGCCGAGAGGCTTTGAAGGAGTTGGACGAGTAGTACGTCCTTGGACTCTGATTATCAAAATCTCTTCTTTTAGACTGTTTTCAACTTCATCACTAGCATGATTAGCTTCCTCTTTCATATAATCCGGTGCAGAGTCAACGAAATAGGCTTCGACATCTTTGAAAGGGTTGAGGTCAGCTACCTCTGTTTTCACCTATCCTCTATTGTTCATATACTTGAAACATTAATATAGGGTAGAGGGTACAATTTTATGCTCGTGTATCCATGGCCGTCCCAGCAAAACATTGTAGGATACGTTAGAGTCAATCATATAGTATGTGACTTTATTATGTAGATCACCTATCTAAATTTTTAGGCATATCTTTCCCAGTAGTTTACTTCTTCCAGCATTGAATCCTAGAATGGTAGTACTGGTAGCAGACAGGTTGTGCATCTGTATCTTCAATCCTCTCAGCAGACTTTTAGGAATGATACTGAGTGAAGAATCAGGGTCGATGTGAATCCGGTTCACCTTAATAGAACTGATGTAACCCATATAATATAGAGCCCTGTCATGCTGATTATTTATGAGTAGCATGTCATCTTACGTAAAGGTGATATTAGGAATCTTCTCGATCATGCTATGGCATTGAGGACATGCTAATGGCTCTTCATTAAGAGTCTTGAGTTGAGCTAAACACGAGTCTGCATGTATCAGAGCTTCGCTCAAAGCTTTACGAGTCTCCTTCGATAAACGAAGCAACTCGAATATGGAGAGTCGGGATGGGGTATTGGCAAGTTGTGCCAATATGTCAAAATTGTAGGAATTTTCAAGTCCTTAGGGTACATTCTTCTTCAGAGATTTGTCGAAGCGTACTTCCTTTTGCTTTGCTTTCTCGCCGTAGTAGGCTTCGAAGGACCAGGTTCGGTTGTGACTGGGGCCGTAGGAGTTGGCAAAATAGGAAGAGTGTCAGTAATATCTTCCGGGACAGATTTATAAGTTTTATAAAAATTTTTGCCGGACCTGGTACCAGTCATGGCTTCTTCTTCGGGCATCGAAGAAAGAAGTATCGTGTTACAGGACTTGAGTTATCGTGCCCTTTCTTGGAGTGAGTCTATGGGCTGGTCTCATCATAGCTCAATCCACTACGGGATTTATTGGACTGTCCTCGGAGTTGTAGAGGAATACTTCGCCCCTTGCTAAAGTTCAAACCTTCAGCTTTATGGAAATTATACTCCATTTTTTGTATCAAATGTACAACTTGTTGACTGTATTGACAAAATTAGCGGCGATCCTCCTCAAGCGCCTGAGTCAAGATCGATGCTTTAATGGTTGCTGAAAGATGATAAAGAATTTGTGTAGGAACACCTACATAAGTACTGAAGATTTGTTGTACCCTATATAGCGGTATGCTGCCAATCATGGACCATTGTTAGTGCGTCAAGCGAAGCTTGTGAGTAGATCTTGGTGGGGGCAATGTTTAGATTTTGAAATCTGGCATCTAGAGATACATCTTCCTGATGTTGTTCCTAATCTTTGTCTGAATGAGGATCCGAAGAAATCATATTTCATGATTTATACTTCTTATTCTTCCTAGATTTTGAATTAGAAGATGCTTCTCCCTGGTCCCAATCTGACAGCAGGTCAGGATGAATCCACATAATCTCGCCATGATCTGTCGTAAGAGGCACCAATTCCTCCGTTTGACTTTTAGGCTGCGAAAGATTTACCACTTCCATCATAGCTAAAGGTATTGGGACGACGCCGTTTGGGACTTCTTGTGCTGGAGAGTCACCGAATTGAAGAGACACTATATTGACAGTGACTATATTTTCTTCGTTATGAAGGGTGATAGCTTTAGCGTCTATCAACTGATGTATCTTTTTTCAAGACATAACAAGCCTTGGTAGGGTAATTTATGTATCGGTGGTACAAGCAGTACTTCGGGTCGTCTGTTTTACTAGCCTTATTTGGTCGCCTTACTTCAGGCAACTACAGCTTGTTGCTTTTTATCAAGCATTCAAAAATATTGGGGATATCGCTCTTATCAAAGGAATATTCTTTCTTAGGCCTGGAGGACTCTGTAGGATTTTGTGTTGGAGGAGAGGTGGGTCACTTTGACAGATTTATCGCCAAGGCCTCATTTCCTTTGTTGTTGCGATTATTCACACTATTTAAGGGACGCTTCCCTTCCACATTGGTCATTTATAACCCTAAATTGTGTGCCATTTCGAATTGCCTTCAGCAGCTTCAGCCCCGATGATAAATGTCATTCAGTCTTGAAATTGAGTTGGACCTGTCCAGAGCCCTATTATAGGCAGTAGGTTCTTTTATAGGTATCAATAAATACAGAGTCTGGAATACCGGGGGGTAACTTCAAAGTTGCCTGCCTGAAATGCACAATGAATTCACAAGCGAATTCCTTCTCCTTTTGTCTAATATCGATGAGTGAAGACATCATCATATCCATGCCTCCCTCGTAGAATCGTGAGAGAAAAATACACTTTATGTCATCAAAGGAGGATATGCAGTTATCAGGTAAACTGCGGTACCAATCGTAGGCTATGCCTGCCAAGCATCCTACGAATAATCTAGTAAGGAGAGCATCATCTTTCTGCAGATGAGCCATCATCATATTAAAGTAATTGATATATTAGCTCGGTGATGTCCTGCCTTCAAATAAGACTATCGATTGGGGTTTGTATTTAGGAGGGAACGGAATATTATCCCAATACGAAAGGTAAGGTTGTTTTACCTCCAGCTTGCGGAGTTGGTATTTTTTTTTTAAATATCGACTTGTGCACGCAACTCTCAGATAGCTTCGAGAGGATCTTATGGTCGGAGTGGTATGACTGACTGATAGGATCCTGGTTGAACAGGAATCATTATCGGCGGAGATCCACCCCCAATGTTGAGAGGATTAAGAGTTAGTGCTACGGACTCTTGGTTTATGACCGCTTTTGGATTTGTGTTATGCTACAGAGGCGTTATTCCAGGAGTAGGCTGCGTAGGTCTGAATAAAGCCACTTGGACAGGTGTTGGTGTAGCAGAATGTTGGACTGTCATCATTTGATGCATATTTTGTATTATAGTGTGCATATCCTTGAGAGCGAATTCTAGTGAGTTGAGGCATTGTTTAGTGGCTTCTGATGGAGAAGCAACTTGTTCATCAACGACGGCATAAACACAAACATCTTATGTACGATAGAGGGATTGGTAGAAAAAACCGTGTAGTTGGAGTCTACACTGTCAGTTTCAGAATTCGGGGGATTGCTACCCTAGCCTCGAATTCTGAGGAATAGGGATTCTCATGACGAATAAGCTCCCATTTTCAAGAACGAGTATTTTGGTATACTCCTTCAAAGGAGTCGACGAGTTAGTCAAATCTTTTCTGGCTAGGTGTTCTTGAAGAATTTATTCTTAATTTCTCCTACCACAGGGAAGATATGGAGCGATATATGCTGAAGCAAAAAGTGGTTCGTCATCGTTCTCCTGGTTGTCAACTTGTTTTGTATCTCGAGGCTTAGGAGACATGGTATAGGTCAATCGATCAAGCATGGACCATTTTATAGATGTACAGCAATATTCGATTACAACTTTATTATAATTGCAACGATGTTCATTAGGAAACATCGTTGTAATGTCAGAGAGGCCCCTCTCCTTACTTTTTTTACACAATAAGCTCACGTAATTCAAAAAAAGAAAGAGAAAAGGAGGAAGAGGACAGACTATGCCTCTTTATATGAGATATATTTAATCTTCTGTGAACATTTTTTGTCCCTTGTGTATAGAGTGATGTGCTGGCTTGATTGAAAGTGATTCTTCATATCTCGAGTTTTTGCTCTTAAGGGAGGAGAGGAAGTTGTCTCTAACAGTCCTTTTGTGCACACGCGCACAATCAGGATATTGTGTAGAGATTGCCCATGTTTGGCTCATATTCTGTGGTGTAGACGAAGTTGGCACAATTTGTCAACATGCATTTAAGTTTTTACGGAGGTCTTGACCTGGCATACGAGTGGCGCATAATTTTCCCTCCATTATGCGCATAAGCAAGGTGTTAGGAGAATGATTCTCCCTAACCAACACTTTATTTGTACATTGGTTTGTTTGGAAAGTTGTGTCCAAGCCTTGCTTGCCTCACATATTATGACGAATATGCGCGAGTTGAGGAGCTTGGGTGTGGATCACCCTTTGCTCGAAATTATGCAAGTGGTATGAATTGTATCCCTTGTTTAACGCAAGGGATTCAGAAGCTTGGGTGTAGATCACCCTCTGCTTGTGGTTGCACGAATTGCATAAATTGTATCCATTGTTTAACACAGGGGAATTGTCCACCAAGTCATTGATCTGAACATAATTGACAGGGGAACTCTTGTCGAACATGATGCTCTTTCCTTTGTTGGCAGCAACTTTGATATATGCATGACGAGGTTTGGGCACCCATACTTTATAATTTTTCTTCGACTTGAGTGAGAATGAGGGGTAAAAACTACCCCCATAATGGAGCATTTCTTCATATGCATGTTGATTGAACTTCATGAACAAGGTCTTCTGTGTTGAGCCAGCAGAAGCACTATCGAGTTGAGCTATTGCCTTCTCGTCAGAGGAGAAGAAAGTCCCCAGCAGAGTCACCATCTTTGTTTGCGAGAAAACATTTTTATACAAAACTTTTGTGTAACAAACTGTTAAAAATTACAAAAAAATATCCTAAACAGGAATCTAAGTATAATTTGATTATGGGAAAGTAGAGCTATAATGTCACAACCCGCACCAGGTGTAGGGATGCAAGTCGGGAACAACGCCCAGCCTACACCGTAGCATCGGCGCTAGAACACTGTCTTGGTCAACTATACTATCTAATTATCTCACAATAATGCATAAACCTACAATAATGTCTCAACTCCAAGAAGAGTGTAATAAACTTAGCTCAACACAATACTCAATCACATTTCTACGGCACGAGAAGATATCACAGAAGTCTAACATAACTATGCAGTTAATATAACAACAACAAATAGAAATAATATCCAAACACAAATATATGCCAAAAACAAATCCGGTACCAAAATGCTAAAGAGAACTAACTATGCTAACTAATGAATCCGAGTAAATCTCCCGGCAGTCACTCCAGAACTAGTGGGTCCAAGTCTGCACCACCTATAGGCTGAGGTCCATAGTATGTCGGACACCAATCTCCCGAATCCTCTGAAAAATATTTTCCAGTCAGGAATGGAGCGAAGTACAACCCAATAGTAGTTCCAATTAATTGACAAAAACTATAAAGCAGTAATATAGAGGATGCTATCTATGATAAGAAATATAACTGATAATCAAGAACAATGAAAGAATAGGCAATACTAGCAATAGAAATATAACTTAATGCGTACAAGAATAAAGGAAAGAGCTGTAATATCAAAAATAGAATAAGGTAATCAATGAACTGAATAATAGAATCTACAATAACTATGTGTTTTGAGATATTAACTAAATATGTGATCGGCCTGGGAGATTCAATGATTACACTAAGGAGATAACTCAACCATACGTGAATTGCATGGTTAGTTAGTAGCCAATGATTACACTACTAGCCGATAGTTTCTTGATCACATATTTAATTAGTATTTCTCCCGCCCCGGCTGATAAGATGGATCGAATCATGATACGTTACTAGCCAATTTATCTAATATTTAATCTACAATAATCAATGTTATCCAATACCAATAATGACAGTATCCGATACCATCTCAATAATCAAGATAACATCTCATGACTGATGATCCAATAACAATACCAATCCGTGTACCATCGTGTCAAGAATCATAAGTAATATTTATAAATACTTGAATTATAGTGGTAATCAAATAATGGAAACTATCAGAGAATGTACTTGCCTGTGGTCCAGAGCAAATGATGCAAAACGGTGTCTGAACTGGTGTCACAAACCTATATATAGAATATTACATTAATACAAGTTTTTGGGAAAGAGAATAAATTAAACTAGTCAACTTCTAGGTCATAAAGTCATTTCTAAGTCAAAAGTCAAACTCGGTCAACTCTAAGTCAACTATGATCAACTATGGTCAACTACCTATTTCTAGGTTGCATAAGTCTATCTCAATGATGTTGGTTTCATACACTATGAATCTAGGTTATAAAAGTTATATCTTAGGATACCTGGATACTGTATCTTAGGATACGTAAACAAGAGATAAAATATAACATATATGTACATATCAAACAAAATATATAAATCCTAATTATAACTAGCTATGTGGATACCTTGGTTTTGAACAAACTCGGTATCGCACCACTAGACCTCCATCTTGATACCCAAATCCAGTACCTTGGTTATCCTCAAATACCTTGATACTTACCTTGGTATCTCAAGGTAATTGCCATCTAGTATATATTACCTTCCCATTCTCTAAACTATAGGCTAATATGTATTTATCTAATACAACTACTAGCTATAAATATTAATATTTACTAATACCTAACTACATATTACTACTAACATATTTTATATACTAATACATAGATACTAACTTAACATATGATACACATCTACTAACTTACCCCATAATACTACATATCTACATATAGTACTTAACAATAACTTACATACATAGATATATACACTACAATAGCTACTAAGCTAACTATTCTACTAACTAAGCATTTAACTATTATACTACTAGCTATAACTATTAACCACTAAACTATCTAACCCATCTAAACCATACCTTGTTGTCTAAACGGTGTTGCGCACACAGAAACTGAATGCTTGGCTTCTACTTCTTTCGCGACGTTGCTGCTGTTGCTAAACTACTGTCGCTGCTGCTGCTGCTGTATACTATTGCTGCTGCTGCTTTCGCGACGTTGCTGCTGTTGCTATTGCTCCTGCTGCCGCTAAAAGCTCCTACTCTATAATATATATATATATATATATATATATATATATATATATATATATATATATATATATATATATATATATATAACACATAAATATATTTACTAAATATACACATATAATTACTACTAATGAATATACATACACCCATACATATATATGTACATAATAACTATATGTAACATACACACACATACATAGTAATATATTTATAACAACACCCATACATATACGTACATATAATTATACACAATGTATAACACTCATAATATAATTATAATAACAACATATAAATATCTATTATACTATATGTACATATACTACAATATATAAATATACTATATGTAGAAGAAATAGCTACATCTCAATATTTACACATATGGTATATATATATATATATATATATATATATATATATATATATATATATATATATATATATAGGTCTAAGACACAATATTACATAAATATAATATATATACCACCATATACATATATACATAACAACCACATATATATATACAATAATTAGTAGATCTCACATATGTAGAATAATAATACATAAATATACAACACATATATATAATAGATATATAGATCTATGATATTTAATACATAAATATATATAACAACAATATATGTATATATATACATATATATAATTACACAATACCAAGGCCAATAACACAAGAGAAAATAAATCTACAATTAAATTGCACACACATGGATCGTATCACCCTGTATCCCACTAGATCTAGGATACGCTTGCGACACGAGTCCACCACACATCCAAATATACCCCGAAGGACACGAACAAGTCATATATATTATTTATGAACAATACGAAGAGTCAAACACAAATCTACGTATCCGTGTCAAAATATGACATGCTCAAAGTCCTGTGTCAGAGAAAAATCCCCAAATCAACACGTATCACCAAATTGATGGGATACGACCTACACGTACCCAATTGTGGACATGACACTAGCCCCAAACACACAAGCACATGCCAAATTGATCTATAGGACCAATTGACACATACAACAATTGTCAATCTCAGAATTCCCCCAAAATTAACACAAAAAGTACCATAACTTTCTTAATATGCCTCCTATAAACACAAAACCAAATTCTATGGGTAGGCTATGCATATGGGTTAATTTCTCATGGTTAAATCTCAGATTTAGAGCCTAAATTAAGAGGAAAATTGAATTGTACCTATTGGGAGATGGATTCCCAATAAAACCTCCAAAATTGGTGAAAGTGGCTTTCAACTTATAGATCATTGCTCCTCTTTGTAGATCCTTGCTTCCTCCTTCTAGATCCTTGCTCTTCTAGTCTCCAATGGTAATTTAGAAAGAAATTGGGGATAAATTTGGTAGGAATTTGGTGGAATTTGGTTGAGAGAAATTCTAGATCTAGATTTGGAATAAAAAAATGAAGAGAGAGAAAGTTTTTATCCCCTTTATATAGGCCTCACTTACCCCCTCTCTCAAAATACCATATAAAGTCTAAAATACCCCTTGGGGCCTCTCATGAAAAAATTAATTAAGGAGGAAAGGTTCTAGTCTAATGGGTTAACTTAATTAATTCATCCTCCTAATGAATGGGCTTCTAATTATTGGGCTCAAATCTAACAAAAATTAAATGTTGGGTCCACGGATCTATTATAACTAGTTAGGTCCACTAACACAAGTTCAAAAATAAATCTAATATGCTAACAATAAATAATTAATACAATAAATAAATATTTAACATGCACAATATTTAATTAATTATGAAATGATCAAAATATCCTTTCCTAGAAAATGTGGTAGTGACATATAGAGACCGGATCTACAAATGATCACTTTACTCCTTGGACCACTCGAGGATGAAGAAATGCACACGATGACAGAGAAGTGTAGGGAATGCTACGAACAACTTGGAGAGTTGAACAACAAGAAAGCTCTGGCACAATGGCACAAGAAGCTTCTATTTCTCTCACCCTGCTCTTGAATTTTAAAGACTTAAAGATTGCTACGAACAACTTGGAGAGTTGAACAATAAGAAATCTCTGGTACAATGGCACGAGATGCTTCTATTTCTCTCACTCTGCTCTTGAATTTCAAAGACTTGAGAATTCTAGTCTATTTTTCTGTCTCTCTGTCCTGTGTCTTCATGGTTGCAAAGAAACTGTATTTATAGAGTTTAGGAGCGGTTATGAGAATATGCACGCACTTTGGACAATCAATATTGTTTTACCATTGTGCGCGCACTTTTGGCGGATTAACATTCCATATTTTGCATGAGTGGGTGCACAACTTGCTGCCTGCTTTACACGTAGCTTTTTATACGAGGAAAGCATAGGTCGTGGGAGACAATTATTTGTACACCTTTTGCGAGAAGTACGGCATGTATGACACGCATTCATAACTGCTTACTATTGGTTAGGATAGTATGCACACTTTAGAAGTCATCTGGAGACTGGCGTATTTTTTAAGAATTGGCACTACGGTGCACTTTTAAAGGAGTGGCACTGCGGCGCACTTTTGAAAGAGTGGCACTACGACACACTTTTGAAGGAGTATGGCACTGAGGCACACTTTTGAGGAGAATGACACTGCGGCTGGGCTGCTAAACGACAACCTGGGTCTGCGTGCCGTATCTCCGCTGTAATAATGACCTTTGAGTCTTTGGTTTCTGCCTTTGTCAGCTGTCAGCCTGCGGCATTAAATATTGAGAGAGAGAAGATCGTTTGTGCACCATCTTTCGTATTAAGAAAGTGTACCACTTTTCTACTCTCTGAATAGTGCTACATCCTTTGAAATTAATGAAAGTGCACCAAAGTAAGAAAATACGCGTCTTTCTTCTAGAACAAGTAGAAAGTGCGTCATGCTTCTACTATTGGGTTTATTTGTAGACAACTGCACTATCTATCTGAGGCGCACTTTTTATACTTCTACATACATAAGTACGAAAATCTGCATCCATATATATATATATATATATATATATATATATATATATATATATATATATATATATATATATATATATTTATTTATTTATTTATTTATTTATTTATTTATTTATTTATTGGTTGTAATCAAGTTCTTCTTATGTCTATACAAAATGATTCGTAATCGCCTGCTTACTAGAGACCGACTAAGCATGTTTGGGTTGGACTGCCCGGATAAGAAGTGTTGCCTGTGTAGGCCCAGAGAGGTCCAACGACAAATGATCCATATTATGTTGGACCTCTTCTTCTGTCGTGACTTTTTTTGGATATATGGAGTAAACATCGCACCTCCTTTGGACATTCGATCGCGCACAATATGGATCATTTGTCTAGCCTGACTGAAGTTAAAACACAAAAAGGAATAGGGCAGGAGCGTACAAGCGGATACGTTTGACTTTCAGTATAGTGGTATGGCATGTTTGGAGAGAATGAGACCGTTGTATCTTTAATAGGATTGTGGTCAGTAAATATGATGTACAAAGAAACATAGAAGCTGACATAGATATCCTTGACCATAGATAAGATTATTTTATGTCCTAGACGGAATTATAGTCTTGTAATATTTTGGTTTTATCAATAATATTTACCTTCTTTGAATATATATATATATATATATGGGTAAACGGGATATGAGTCATTGTGCTCATATTCCTACATGAGCCATGCACATGTGGACCAATAGGAATAGAGTGTACTAGTGCACATAGGTGCACATGGGATATATGAATCAATTCCTATTTGTCCATATATGCATGGCTCATTTAGAAAAATGAGCACTATGGCACACACACACACATATATATATATATATATATATATATATATATATATATATATATATATATAGGAAATGGATCAAATCTACCCCCGTTTTTGTCTACCCCAAGCATCCCCCTATTCACACCATTGAATGGACTTTAAGTCATCTAATCTTAACCGTTGATCAAAGGTTAAGATTAGATGACTTAAAGCCCATCCAACGGTGTTAACATGGAAGATATTTGGGTGGACATAAAATAGATGGATCATGATCCCAACCCATATATATATATATATATATATATATATATATATATATATATAAAGTACAAAAACAAAGTGCACACACACCAACTCCTCTTAAACAATGTGGAAAGTTTTGCCGACATAGTAAGCCAGTAAAGATATCAAATAACCATTATATGGAATTGGAATAGCATTTGTTTCCTTCTTACGGTATTCCACATATACTGTTACAGTATAACTTGTTTAGTATTTCTTCCTTGTAGAAATTCTTTCTAAATCCTCGTATCTTCCTTGTTGTAGATTATGAGAAATATTAGAGACTCTCCCTTTCTGGTGCGTATATTTTCTAATGGTCCAATGCTGAGGCTAGATAAGGTGGAAGCATTGCTGGAGAGCTGGCCTAGTATTAAGAATAGGTGGGATCAGGGCATGTGCACGCCTTCTGATGGAGTCATCCAAGTTAAAGAGCTCAAAGACGAGGACACAGCTATCAGAAATGGTAGGACGAAAGGAATAGACTCAGTAGAGGAAGAAGACAACAAAATGTGGGGTCTCATTGGGCAAGGGGAAGGGGTGGACTGTGCTTCCTGCTACATTCTAAATACATGTCGTATACGCTTAACTATGGGTTTTTGCACCCAGTTTTGCTTGTTGAGAGCTAAATGCTTCAGAGACCCTTTCAAGATGCAGATTAGGAAAGCCTGGTTACAGTGCAGATAGCAGTAAAGGGAATATTAACCATTTAATTCCATGGAGAGGATTATGCCTGATTGTTTTGAATTTAATGTTGTCTCCTGAATATAAGAATATGTAACTTTTTTTTCTAAATTATTTTTGCCAATATTGGCTTTTACATTTATGTCTATATATTGATTGTAACTCTGCTGGGACAACAATATGCCATTAAATGAAAGTTGAATGTGACATGGAGTTATATTCATCAGTAGTAAATATTGCTTTCCAAACTGTAATATCATAGTTCTGATTTCCTGTTTCCTTTTATATAAGGGGATACTTAGTATGTTATTTTTACAAAACATATTCTTATATTGCCTACTTTAGTAGAGTGTAGTATCCAATTATATTATGTACTACGTGATATTAATAATTCGTTTACACGATGGCCT
Organism: Iris macrosiphon; assembly: GCA_036927795.1. Classification (NCBI taxonomy): domain Eukaryota; kingdom Viridiplantae; phylum Streptophyta; class Magnoliopsida; order Asparagales; family Iridaceae; genus Iris; species Iris macrosiphon. Next base: position 104,279,657 of record JAYESA010000020.1, on the reverse strand, counting down.
TGTGAGGGACCGGTGCCTATACTACACGCTACGTGTAAACTCCCTCACCCAAAATAGGTATTTTGTGTATATTTTATATTATTATATTTATATAGATGTTGAATTTATTTAGAGTATTCTCTTAGTTAATTAGAAAATAAATTTTTTAGTATATTTACTTATATAAATATTTATTCAGAATTATTTTTAGGCTATTTTAGTGTCACGCCCCTGTCCCAAAAATACGTAGGACTAGGATACGTAAGCATGCCAGCCGCATGGATATGGCAACTCTAATATATGGAAACCAAATCCATATGTACGCTGTAATATGAATATCAAATCCACAAGTGGTATAAAATGTAATACAAGTCACAGGGTAAAATCTAAATCTCATCCACCAAAATCATATAGAAATAAATAACCAGTATCTATGAAACTAGATCTCAATAAGAAGTATCTAAGGATGATAGTTGGATGGAAACAAATCCACTACCAACTCGAATGGGAAAAGTAAATACAATATAAGTACAACACAATCAAACAAAATATAAGTATACCAGCTAGCAATCACGGCTCGAAGAGAAGATATCCTCGAAACATAGGTAACCATCCGAATCTGCGCTCCTGCGAATACTCAAGAACAAATACACCTGGCAGGGGACCAGGTCCTTAGAGGGACATAACAAGATACTTAAACGCATGCCAATAAAGTACTGAAATAAATATCCAAAGGGTCACCTAACCGTCTAAGTGAATACAGTTAAAAACAACTTTCCCCACAAGTGAGCTATCTCGCTGAAAACTAGGATTGGCATGACTCTCTCGGAGAACCAGAGGCCTCAAAGGCATGTCGTCTTTTGAACGGCAGAGGCCCGCCAAGTAGTATAGGGGTCATCACCGCCCGTATCTCCAGCGGAGCTTCCGGGTTACAGAAGGAAAAGTGTAAAGGAGCTCAAATGCGGTACTTATTATTCTCCCCACCCCATGCTCTAAGCATGTCACATCCATGACACGATTTGGTCCAGCCTATTCTTAGTACCCTAGCCCAATCCTGCAACCAAACAAGGACAAGGATGGGACCACCGTACTATAATAGGCTATGTCCCTAGACCTCTAATAACTGCTAAGTCAGCATACAAAGTTTCTAACAGCAGTTATTCCTAACGCACGACCCACACGTACAGGAGGCCAACCTGTATGCCAGTTCGTGATCTATATGAGACTCACGACTCGTGTAATAACTGTGTCACGGCCAATGAACCTAATGATACTTCATGATAATGGGGTAGTCTCATAAACAAGGTCAATGCAATACATAAATAAAAATATATCGCGACGATACCGTCGTGCGCATTTTATATAATAGTTAAAATATATGAACTAAAGACAGAAAATAAAGATGCATGCAACATATGGAATATAAATAACAGTACAATGACAAGGTATACTTGCCTGGCAAGGAAGCTGCAATGTACCAATAATCTGCTCCAGAAATTGCGCAGAACAAATCCAATATCCTATGTACACATAAATATAATACAATAGAATCATTAGTCTTTACACTAGCATATACACAACCACATTTACAATGGACTCAGGGGGTATACTAGGGGTAACACTAGTCATCTAACACGGTCAATTATGCGTTGAATTACGCGGGTGTCCGTCTTCAAGTACTGTACAAAATCAATCAGTCAACTAACATGTGTCTATGCCAGTACGTTAATGTACGCAAGGCGGACAAATTCACAAGTTCTTAGGGTCAACATGGTCAAGGTAAGTATGGGATAGTCCACGGTGTCCTAGGGTCGTACAGTCTGAATATTTAGTCATAATTATCAATTAGCATTTACTTACATATATATTCATATAACTATATAATAATATAACCATCAATTTATTTACATAATTATTGGAATACATATAGTAATTACGTACATAAATATATATACCAAACTGAATAATATTTGCGTACATGTAAATGTACGAACGTGCGTTGGGTTCTCCGACTCAGGGTCTGATGTAAACTAACCGTGGTGGCAAAATACTACGTCCTACTGGAACACTGTCAGAGAATATACTCGTCTGGGGTCCTGCTGCTGGTATGAATCAGAGTCCAAGTCACAGTCCAAATAGCCTATGTATTACAAATTTATCACGTCAAAAGATAATTTATTTTAATTTATTTAATTCTAGAATAATTACTTTAAAATCCTATTTTTAATCTTATTATTCTGATTTTTATGTTAATTCCTAAATTTTTGTCCAAAGAAACTGAATTTTATCAACTCGAGACTCATGGCACGCAAATCGAGGCGATCTATTGACCGAAAAGTCAACCGACACAAACTCAACTTTCATGCATGATTTTATGTAGGTTTCAGCATCAAAAATATGCTAGAATTTACGGCTCATCCGAATTCAAATTCGTTTGAGAATTATGGTACGTACAAATTTTGTATTGTGCACCGATGGTTAAATTCTAACCTAGAAGTTCTACAGAATTAATAGTATATAATTACTTCGAATTAAATTCGGAGAAAAATATATGTCAATTATCTAGACATTATTTTCCGAAACTTCAAACGGTTCATGATTCTGATTCCTGGTTCTCCCGGAATCGCGAAAACATCAAAACACATCTATTTTCGGACATACTGTGCTCTACGAATTTTCCAGAATTTAATACTCATAATTTCATAAAACAATTTATATAATCAGAAATCTAACCTCAATATCATTCTAACAAAAAAAATTAGGCCACGTTTGGAGTCCGAAGCTAAACGCAATGGCTTCTGGAAAATGAAGGAACCCTAGATGGCAATTTCCAAAAATTGGCTCAAGAAAAACCCTAGAAAATAACTTAAACTATTATATATATAGAGGAGAGAGAGAGAGTGCAGCCGCGGCTCGGAGTTGACACATGTCAGCCATCTGTGCAGCCTCGCCCAAATCGGACGATCATGGTTTGATCCGGCTCGGCTCAGCTGAGTCTGAGTCGAGGTCGGCTCAGCTGAGTCCGAGCCGAGGTCGGCTCGGCTCGCACCCACCCCGCGGTCACTGACAGGCGGGCCCGGCACGGTTCGCTGCAGGAGGCTGACAGGTGGGCCCACTGTTTGCTGATTGGGCAGAATTAATTACTTTTTGGGTTTTCTTTTTCAGAAATTAGTTTTTAATTCAGTTATTTCATAATTAACTCAAAATAAATGCTAAAAATAATCAGAAAATTCCCAAAAAAATCTAGAAAATATATTTTATTATTTAGAACCTAAAATAAAAGTTTGTAATATTTATAATTAAGTTTGAACATAAAATAAATTCTTCAAAGTCCTAGAAAATTAGTGTTACTAGTTTTTAATTAACTAAAAATTATGGAAAAATCCCAATAATCTAAAATAGCCTAAAAATAATTTTAAATAAATATTTATATAAGTAAATATACTAAAAAAATTTATTTTCTAATTAACTAAGAGAATACTCTAAATAAATTCAACATCTATAATAAATATAGTAATATAAAATATACATAAAATACCTATTTTGGGTGAGGGAGTTTACAATCTACCCAACTTAAAACAATTTCGTCCTCGAAATTAAAATAAGGCATAATTTGTTAAATCCTTCATATTCGTACATAAGGTACGTCAATCGCAATCTCTTCCAAAAATTTAAATAACAAAATCTATTCAAATCTATCGCGATCATTTCAAAATTAAGATAATCATTGTTCAAATCAAAATTCAACCTATTGTAATCTCTTCTCACTTTTCCAAATCATCAATATCCAAATTTAAATTGAATCCATATAATATCTTCAAGATTTAAATAACCCATATCAAATTTTATCTCACGATCTTCAACTATCATAATCTCCTCTAGAAGTAATTCGAGTCCAATATTATTCCTATTTTCACTTATAAATTTTTGTATTCTTCGACTTTTTAAATTCCATTCACATCCTCAATATTTCAAATAGGTAGTCCAACCATCAAATTTTAATTCTTAATTTAAATCATCAAATTGAAAAATAATTTAAATGCAGTCCACCAATGTTCAAGTCTGAAATTATATATTTATCCTTCAAATTCAAATTGATGATTTTACCTTCAATACTCAAAAATTTAAATTATGTACTTAAGGTATAAATATTGGATCCTCAATATCAAGATTTTTAAAATTTATTAATCCTCATCATCTTAGTCATTTTTCTAAAATTCTCAAAATTAAAATGGCTTGAACCTCTCCCAATCTAATCTTACTCGATCACAATCTAAAAGAAATTTCTCTCGAGTTGCCAATGCACTGCTACCCAACTTAGAATTTACCCATCTATCACAGAAGGCTATATACTTTAAGAAAAATATTCCTTAATTTATTTACTCATGTCATTCAATCCTCAAAACTTCAACGTCGATTATATCATATATGATATGTCCTTAATTACGAAAGAATAATCCTCAAGTATGTGATCGGCCTATGGGGTATATCTAGTACTCTCTGTGTATCAAACTTATACCAAGCACGAGGTTTCGTCTTTCCGAAATAAGGGAAGACGGAGATCAATAATAAAGAGTTCAAGGGCGAGGTAATAGAATAGAAGTATCGGGATCAAGGCGTTTAAAGAATTCAAATAGGAATTGTCAAAGCAGTTGTAGATTGAAGTCCTATTTTGGTAATTCCTATTCACATGCTCGTATTAGTACAGTTATGTAGCCGATACGATACGCTCAGACATATCTAGAGGGCAAGTACAGGTGTCTACTAGTCAACTATATATCTCAATCCACGTAAAGTATCATTGCGAAGGGCGAATCAAGCGCACTATGGTTGATCATACCATAATACACTGATTCTGATTAGACAATGTATTAGTAGGCGTCCCCAATAATGCATATCTCATGATCAAGCTCGATAAAAGAGTAAGCTTGCAAAACTAGGCTATAATAGCAGCATAAGTCAAGGTAGTGCAGCAAATATAAGTACGCTAGATGATGATGAAAGGAGGTACAAATTAATTCAAGTTCACAAAAAAACAACTAAGCAACAATAATAAAAGACTCTACAATCCCTACAGTTATCATACAACCTCCTTGTCTAAGTCGCTAGTCGACCAAATAGGGGCAAGGACCTCTAAATTCTATCGTCTGAATAAATACTGTCGTCTTTTACTAGCATGCAATTAATGTCATTCAGTTACACTACCTTGATGGGTCAAGTGGACTATGTGATACTAGGTTGTAAAGCATACTACCCAACTTAAAAGAATTAAACTAATACTGTGACAGTCTTAAGAGGATCCTACAAAATAATCTTGCACATGTAAATAAAATAAAAACTCTTTATTAGGGTATATGAGGAAAGATCTTTGTGCTTATTAGGGTCTCCTATTGCATTATATAGGTCATGGTCGTCTTAAGCCTTAGTCATAGTGCTTATAGAACAAGTGTCAATAGTAAGGATAGAAGAGTTACTAGCCTCAAGGGAAAAGGGGATATAACTTATATTGAGGTGGGGTACAAGTTACGCAACTTAAAACTAAGGGGTAATCATTAGGTCATAATCTACAATAATAACTTAAACTGTCAAGTTCTAAATACCAATCACATAATTCAAAATTTTAAGAGTAACAACCAAAATCCTAGCAAGCTATATATATCCTAAAATAGAATAAAATCACTTGGTCTATAATCAGAAGTGTCAGATGGCACGAGTTGAAAGAGGAAGAAAAGAAGAACGTAATTTTTTTAGTCGTTGCACAACTAGTGAACGTTAAGGTCGCAGAGGAACAACATATGAAATTAAAATAGGGGCTCTAGATAGCATCATAGTTTTCTAAGGAGGAGTGGTATGCTAGTTGCTATATTCGAGGTATGATCAAAGAAAAAGTGTTAATTACATTCCTCTAGGCTTCCTAAGGTGCTGTCTACTAATAATAAGACAATGATCTAAGTTTTATAGTTCTCCAATACTATCCAATTATGAAGGTTAGGTTCAGTCCTAATGTTCAATATTGGTTCTCCATTGGTTCCTCAATACTAGGGTCAAACATTATGGTAAAACTTCTAACTATCTCTAGTAGTGTCTAATACTACTCTCAAGTCTTCTTAATATATCAAGGGTTAATGGTATACCAATCTAAAGATAAGGAATTCTAGGGTTCACTAGATATTCTAAACTTAGTGGTGTGTCTATATTTTTGTTGTATTCTTAATAGGTGTGCTACCCTAATTATCATTCTAATAACAGGGGTTCCTATATTCTAGCAGAAGGCTATACTTAAAGAACAATTAAGGAAGTACAGGAATCAAGCAGGATATAATTATTCAAATAGAACAGATAGGAGGAAGATGAATCATAGTCAATTGTGGATGAGATCCTATACTCTAGTCCTAGGTGCAGGCTTGTTCGTTACAGTAATGTAACCGAGACAATATGCTCTCGACCTGCATGGGCCACCACAAAAATATGTCATGCCCCAGTCCCAAAAATACGTAGGACTAGGACACGTAAGCATGCCAGCCGCATGGATATGGCAACTCCAATATATGGAAACCAAATCCATACGTACGCTGTAATATGAATATCAAATCCACAAGTGGTATAAAATATAATACAAGTCACAGGGTAAAATCTAAATCTCATCTACCAAAATCATATAGAAATAAATAACCAGTATCTATGAAACTAGATCTCAATAAGAAGTATCTAAGGATGATAGTTGGATGGAAATAAATCCACTACCAACTCGAATGGGAAAAGTAAATACAATATAAGTACAACACAAACAAACAAAATATAAGTATACCAGCTAGCAATCACGGCTCGAAGAGAAGACATCCTCGAAACATAGGTAACCATCCGAATCTGCGCTCCTGCGAATACTCAAGAACAAATACACCTGGCAGGGGACCAGGTCCTCAGAGGGACATAACAAGATACTTAAACACATGCCAATAAAGTACTAAAATAAATATCCAAAGGGTCACCTAACCGTCTAAGTGAATGCAGTTAAGAACAACTTTCCCCACAAGTGAGCTATCTGGCTGAAATCTGGGATTGGCATGACTCTCTCGGAGAACCAGGGGCCTCAAAGGCATGTCGTCTTTTGAATGGCAGAGGCCCACCAAGTAGTATAGGGGTCATCACCGCCCGTATCTCCAGCGGAGATTCCAGGTTACAGAAGAAAAAGTGTAAAGGAGCTCAAATGCGGTACTTATTGTTCTTTCCACCCCATGCTCTAAGCATGTCACATCCATGACACGATTTGGTCCATAGCCTATTCTTAGTACCCTAGCCCAATCCTGCAACCAAACAAGGACAAGGATGGGACCACCGTACTACAATAGGCTATGTTCCTAGACCTCTAATAACTGCTAAGTCTACTAGCATGCAAAGTTTCTAACAGCAGTTATTCCTAACACACGATCCACACGTACAGGAGGCCAACCTGCACGCCAGTCCGTGATCTATATGAGACTCACAACTCGTGTAACAACTGTGTCACGGCCAATGAACCTAATAATGCTACATGATAATGGGGTAGTCTCATAAACAAGGTTAATACAATACATAAATAAAAATATATCGCGACGACACCGTTGTGCGCATTTTATATAATAGTTAAAATATATGAACTAAAGACAGAAAATAAAGATGCATGCAACATATGGAATATAAATAACAGTACAATAGCAAGGTATACTTGCCTGGCAAGGAAGTTGCAATGTACCAATAATCTACTCCAGAAATCGCGCAGAACAAATCCAATATCCTATGTACACATAAATATAATACAATAGAATCATTAGTCTTTACACTAGCACATACACAACCATATTTACACTGGACTCAGGGGGTATACTAGGGGTAACACTAGTCATCTAACACGGTCAATTACGCGTTGAATTACGCGGATGTCGCGTCTTCAAGTACTGTACGAAATTAGTCAGTCAACTGACAGGTGTCTATGCCAGTACGTTAATGTACGCAAGGCGGACAAATTCATAAGTTCTTAGGGTCAACATGGTCAAGGTAAGTATGGGATAGTCCACGGTGTCCTAGGGTCGTACAGTCTGAATATTTAGTCATAATTATTAATTAGCATTTACTTACATATATATTCATATAACTATATAATAATATAACCATCAATTTATTTATAAAATTATTAGAATACATATAGTAATTACGTACATAAATATATATACCAAACTGAATAATATTTGCGTACATGTAAATGTACGAACGCGCGTTGGGTTCTCCGACTCAGGGTCTGATGTAAACTAACCGTGGTGGCTAAATACTACGTCCTACTGGAACACTATCAGAGAATGTACTCGTCTGGGGTCCTGCTGCTGGTATGAATCAGAGTCCAAGTCACAGTCCAAATAGCCTATGTATTATAAATTTATCACGTCAAAAGATAATTTATTTTAATTTATTTAATTCTAGAATAATTACTCTAAAATCCTATTTTAATCATATAATTCTGATTTTTATGTTAATTCCTAAATTTTTGTCCAAAGAAACTGAATTTTATCAACTCGAGACTCATGGCACGCAAATCAAGGCGATCTGTTGACCGAAAAGTCAACCGACACAAACTCAACTTTCATGCATGATTTTCTGTAGGTTTCAGCGTCAAAAATATGCTGGAATTTATGACTCATCCGAATTCAAATTTGTTTGGGAATTATGGCACATACAAATTTTGTATTGTGCACCGATGGTTAAATTCTAACCTAGATGTTCTACAGAATTAACAGTATATAAATACTTCGAAATAAATTCTGAGAAAAACATATGTCAATTATCTAGATAATAGCTTTCCGAAACTTCAAACGGTTCATGATTCTGATTCCTGGTTCTCCCGAAATCGTGAAAACATCGAAACACATCTATTTTCGGACATACTGTGCTCTACGAATTTTCCAGAATTTAATACTCATAATTTCGTAAAACAATTTATATAATCAGAAATCTAACCTCAATATCGTTCTAACAAAAAAACTAGGCCTCGTTTGGAGTCCGGAGCTATGTGCAATGGCTTCTGGAAGATGAAGGAACCCTAGATGGCAATTCTCCAAAAATTGGCTCAAGAAAAACCCTAGAAAATAACTTAAACTATTATATATAGAGGAGAGAGAGAGAGTGCAGCCGCGGCTCGGAGTTGACACGTGTCAGCCATCCGCGTAGCCCCGCCCAAATAGGACGGTCGTGGTTTGACCCGGCTCGGCTCAGCTGAGTCCGAGTCGAACTCTGACTCGGCTCGGCTCGGCTCGCACCCACCCCGCGGTCACTGACAGGCGGGCCCGGCACTGTTCGCTGCGGGAGGCTGACAGGTGGGCCCACTGTTTGCTGACTGGGCAGAATTAATTACTTTTTGGGTTTTTTTCAGAAATTAGTTTTTAATTCAGTTATTTTATAATTAACTCAAAATAAATGCTAAAAATAATCAAAAAATTCTCAAAAAATTCTAAAAAATATATTTTATTATTTAGAACCTAAAATAAAAGTTTAGAATATTTATAATTAAGTTTGAATATAAAATAAATTCTTCAAAGTTCTAGAAAATTAGTGTTACTAGTTTTTAATTAACTAAAAATTATGAAAAAAATCCCAATAATCTAAAATAGCCTAAAAATAATTTTAAATAAATATTTATATAAGTAAATATACTAAAAAAATTTATTTTCTAATTAACTAAGAGAATACTCTAAATAAATTCAACATCTATAATAAATATAGTAATATAAAATATACACAAAATACCTATTTTGGGTGAGGGAGTTTACATTTAGATTATTGGGATTTTTCCATAATTTTTAGTTAATTAAAAACTAGTAACACTAATTTTCTAGGACTTTGAAGAATTTATTTTATATTCAAACTTAGTTAAAAATATTCCAAAATTTTATTTTAGGTTCTAAATAATAAAATATATTTTCTAGAATTTTTTGGGAATTTTTTGATTATTTTTAGCCTTTATTTTGAGTTAATTAAGAAAAAACTGAATTAAAAACTAATTTCTGAAAAAGAAAACCCAAAAAGTAATTAATTCTGCCCAGTCAGCAAATAGTGGGCCCACCTGTCAGCCTCCCGCAATGAACAGTGCCGGGCCCGCCTGTCAGTGACCGCGGAGTGGGTGCGAGCCGACCTCGAGCCGAGCCGCGGCTGCACTCTCTTTCTCCTCTAAATATATAATAGTTTAAGTTATTTTATAGGGTTTTTCTTGAGCCGATTTTTGGAGAATTGTCACTTAGGGTTCCTTCATCTTCCAGAAGCCATTGCGCATAGCTCCGGATTCTAAATGAGGCCTAGTTTTTGTGTTAGAACGATATTGAGGTTAGATTTCTGATTATATAAATTGTTTTACGTAATTATGAGTATTAAATTCTGTAAAATTCGTAGAGCACAGCATGTCCGAAAATAGACATGTTTCGATGTTTTTACGATTCCGGGAGAACCAGAAATCAGAAACATGAACCGTTTGAAGTTTCGGAAATCTAATATCTAGATAATTGACATATATTTTTCCCAGAATTTAATTCGAAGTATTTATATACTGTTAATTCTGTAGAACTTCTAGGTTAGAATTTAACCATCGGTGCACAATACAAAATTTGTATGTACCATAATTCCCAAACAAATTTGAATACGGATGAGCCATAAATTCTAGCATGTTTTTGACGCTGAAACCTACAGGAAATCATGCATGAAAGTTGAGTTTGTGTCGGTTGACTTTTCGGTCAACAGATCACCTCGATTTGCGTGCCATGAGTCGCGAGTTGATAAAATTCAGTTTCTTTGGACAAAATTTAGGAATTAACATAAAAATCAGAATAATAAGATTAAAATAGGATTTTAGAGTAATTATTCTAGAATTAAATAAATTAAAATAAATTATCTTTTGACGTGATAAATTTGTAATACATAGGCTATTTGGACTGTGACTTGGACTCTGATTCATACCAGCAGCAGGACCACAGACGAGTACATTCTCTGACAGTGTTCCAGTAGGACATAGTATTTAGCCACCATGGTTAGTTTACATCAGACCCTGAGTCGGAGAACCCAATGCGCGTTCGTACATTTACATGTACGCAAATATTATTCAATTTGGTATATATATTTATGCACGTAATTACTATATGTATTCCAATAATTATGTAAATAAATTGATGGTCATATTATTATATAGTTATATGAATATATATGTAATTAAATGCTAATTGATAATTATGACTAAATATTCAGACTGTACGACCCTAGGACACCGTGGACTATCCCATACTTACCTTGACCATGTTGACCCTAAGAACTTGTGAATTTGTCCGCCTTGCGTACATTAACGTACTGGCATAGACACCTGTCAGTTGACTGACTGATTTCGTACAGTACTTGAAGACGAGACACCCGCGTAATTTAACGCATAATTGACCGTGTTAGATGACTAGTGTTACCCCTAGTATACCCCCTGAGTCCAGTGTAAATGTGGTTGTGTATGTGCTAGTATAAAGACTAATGATTCTATTGTATTATATTTATGTGTACATAGGATATTGGATTTGTTCTGCGCAATTTCTGGAGCAGATTATTGGTACATTGCAGCTTCCTTGCCAGGCAAGTATACCTTGCCATTGTACTGTTATTTATATTCCATATGTTGCATGCATCTTTATTTTTGTCATTAGTTTATATATTTTAACTGTTATATAAAATACGTGCGATGGTGTCATCACGGTATATTTTTATTTATGTATTTGCATTGACCTTGTTTATGAGACTACCCCATTATCATGTAGCATCATTATGTTCATTGACCGGGACACAGTTGTTACACGAGTTGTGAGTCTCATGTAGATCACGGACTTGCATGCAGGTTTGGCCTCCTGTACGTGTGGGTCGTGCGTTAGGAATAACTGCTGTTAGAAACTTTGCATGCTAGTAGACTTAGCAGTTATTAGAGGTCTAGGGACATAGCCTATTGTAGTACGGTGATCCCATCCTTGTCCTTGTTTGGTTGCAGGATTGGGCTAGGGTACTAAGAATAGGCTATGAACCAAATTGTGTCATGGATGTGACATGCTTAGAGCATGGGGTAGGGAGAACAACAAGTACCGCATTTGAGCTCCTTTACACTTTTTTTATTGTGCGGCCGGATTCTCCGCTGGAGATACGGGCGGTGATGACAACTATATATTATATTATTATCAGGCGGGCCTCCGGTGTTCGAAAGACGCCGTGCCTTTTTAGGCCCCTGGATCTCCAATAGAGAACCATGCCAAATCCCAGGTTTTCAGCCAGATAGCTCACTTGTGGGGAAAGTTGTTCTTAACTGCATTCACTTAGACGGTTAGGCGACCCCTTTGGATATTTATTTTAGTACTTTATTGGCATGTGTTTAAGTATCTTATTATGACCCTCTGAGGACCTGGTCCCCTGCCAGGTGTATCTGTTCTTGAGTATTTACAGGAGCGCAGATTCGGATGGTTACAGATGCTTTAAGGATGTTTTCTCTTCGAGCCCGTGATTGTTAGCTGGTATTCTCATATTGTGTTTGATTGTGTTGTACTCATATTGTATTTGCTCTTATATTCGAGTTGGTAGTGGATTTATTTCCATCGAACTATCATCCTTAGATACTTCTTATTGAGATCTAGTTTCATAGATACTGGTTATTTATTTATATTTGATTTTTTGTGGATGAGATTTAGATTATACCCTGTGACTTGTGATATATGTTTATACCACTTGTGGATTTGATATTCATAATACAGCGTACGTATGGATTTGGTTTCCATATATTGGAGTTGCCATATCTGTCACGCCCCAGTCCCAAAATATCGAGGGACTAGACACGTGGCAATAGCCAGCAGGACACACCGATGGACAAACCCAATTTAATGGATCCATCGGGGCGTACTTAAGCTGTAATACAACAATAATGGTCTAAATATACTAATCTCATCCACAGAAATGAATACAACAATATCCGAATCATAAAGCAAGATCAATCTTAATACGATATAAACTCGGGAAAATAACCCGATAATGAGTCTGATACATCTGTCAAGATACAAGGATAAAGATAACCACAACAAATACTGAGTATGAGTAAAGCCTATACCCAGAAGATACCCTCGGGGATCAATCGTCTACTGGATCTGGTACTGCTCCAGTGTCTGCTCCTGCTCCAGCTCCTGCTAATGCTCCTGTCCAGTGTAACTCGGGGTCGATCTCGTCTGCTAGTCCTGGGGACATAGTCCGGATCCAGGTCCTCAGGGGACATACAAGGTACAGATAATATAAGCCAAAAATGTAGTGTAATAGTAAATAAAATGAATAGGGTAAACTATATAACTATCTATGTGAACTACAATCTGAGAGCATCACTAAAACTCAGGCTGAAACCACTACAAGTTCTGTGTCGGGGAGCCGGTAGCAGTGATATCATGTGGTCGTCCAGCTCAGCGTGAGACTTAGACGTTGGCATAATATAAAATTAACCTATAGTCTGTGTGTCTCAATAGTGTAAACTATATAACCAGCTAAGTTAATGCAAGATAAGAGCAGCAATAGAACTCAGGCTGAAACCACTACAAGCTCTGTGTCGGGGAGCCGGGTAGCAGTGATATCATGTGGTCGTCTAGCTCAGCGAAAGACTGAGACGCCGGCATAATATATAAAATTAACCTGTAGCCTGTGTGACTATCCCCACCCAATGTAATCATACGTCTCACGTCCATGTGGCCCCATGTCCATGTCACGTAAGATCATATCTAATGCAGCAAGTCATATAATGTCTAGGAATATATAATGTCTATGTCATAAAATATGTATCCTATACAGAATCACCATGAATATCTCAGAAAGATTCTGTCTCATGAATAGTGTCAAGTGTCCTGGGTTATAATGTACTTGATAGGACAAGTACGAGTAATAGGGGGTCTCGGTATCCATGTCTAGATGACAATACACAATGCCGCGTACAGTGTTGGCACCCGACTATTAATCGGATGCTAAGTAAGTCACACGGTCCTAGGTCAAGCATGCACAAATATATATATAGTCAAAGGAATAAATAACAAGAACTGCAAGTTTGGCAAGGTACACTTGCCTGGGGTTCTGGCTCCAACTGTAGCTCTGGTAGCAGCGGGATCTGCAGGTACTACTCCGGTTGCGGAAATAAATATCACCATTAGATTCAAAAAATATCAAATAGCTAGAAACATCTGTCCTTAAGTCCAATTTGGACACAGATGCAAGAATGACAGTTTCTGGTCAAAGCGGGTCCACATGTGGGCCGCTTTGCACCAAAAAACGTGTCAGGGTCAAAGGTCTCCAAATTCGTCAAACTTAGTGTCAACAAGTCAGGAACGATGATACGAACCCAACAGAACTTCCATAATTGGATTCCGATGAGCCGATCACAAAATCGCCCGTCAAGTGGAGCCTGTGGGGCCCACGATACGCGATTTTGTCAACGTTCTCAGAATCGAACCAAACTTGGGTCACAGGACCAGCGTATTGCTACGAGTCCGATGGCGCAAGTTTCGTCTCGATCCGACGTGTGTACACAAAGTTACAGCGTGTTCCAGAATGGACGGATACGGGTCGTTGTCGGCGGATACGCGTTGATTCCGGTGTGCACGCACATCCAAATCAACTTCTGCAAAATCTCACACGTCCGTATCAATGTCACGCACGTTTCGATAAAGATCGCGTGCGACCAAGTCATCCCGTTTGGCGGGGCGCACTCAGTTCCAGGGCAAAATAGGGCGTGGGTTTTCCTGTTTTTGGATCGCGGTTTATGATTACCACAGGACGCGATGCACCGAGCGGATTGTACGGGCACCGAGAGTGTTCTACAGTCTACGCGTTGCAACTAACGGAATCGAAAATGGAGTTACGAGGTAAGAGAAAACGTTACCTGAACTGGACTCCGAGAAGTCTGAATCTCACGTGTCCGAGGGTACTGTTCGTGTCCTGGTCGAAAGTTCATGTGTCTGCGTGTCTGCCGTATCCTGGTTCCACCGTATCCGCTGTGTCCGGGTCACAGGTACGCTGCTGTGTCCGGGTCGTAGGTGGGTGGATCTGCTCAGTCCGGTCAGAGCGGGCCGGAGAGCTGCTGCACAGTCGGGCGGTGGGGAAACCCGGGCCGACGGTCGGGGAGAAGAGTCAGGCCGGAGAGCTCTCAGCCGGACGGGTCATGGAGCTCTTGTGCCGGTCGGGTCGTGCACTGCGCCGTCGGGTCGTGCACTGCGCCGTCGGGGACACAGTCGGGCGGGGGTCGAGAAACACAGCCAGCGGGCGCTGTGGAGCCGCCGCGGGGGTCGATGGCCGGAGCCGAGGAGGAAGGCAGGCGGGGGAGAGGAGATCGGCTCGCCGGACTCCGGCGAGGCTGACCAGACTCCCACGCAGGGAAGGGGACGATGAACAGGAGCTCGGGGGTGGTCGGTTGTGTATAAAGTTAGGGATGGGTTGGGATTAGAAAATAAAGAAAGGAAAAGAAAATTTGTTTATATATAGGTGGACTTGGGTTAGGTGGTTGACCTAAAAGCTTGGTTTAACTTGGTCAACACCTCTAGAAATTGGCCTTGGGCTCACATGGAAATGTTTGGGAGGGCTAGAATTTGCATTAATTAAATGCAAAGATAGATTTAAAATAACGGGTTTAATTAGGTTTAATTAGGTTTAATTACATAATAGTTTCTAGGGCTTTAAAAATATTTCTGGAGTCCAATAAATTCACAAAAAATTACCCTATGTCCGGTTTTTTATTTTACACCATAAAATATTATTTCCATAATATTTTAACATCAATTAACTACATTTAAAAATCCTTTGATCGCAATTACCTTGGTTCTTCATCCAGAAATACCGAAAATTGGGGAAAATTATATTTAAAATTATTCTGAAAAATCAGGGTGCTGACAATCTACCCAACTTATAAAAATTTTGTCCTCGAAATTAAAATTAAGCCATGGTAGAATTCAAGGATGGTCTAAGATTTGCATTGGTTATAATGCAAGACTAGGTTTAACTGGGTGGCCGAGGTTGCGCATTGCATATTCCAAAAATTATGGAAAAATCCACTTGTGCGAAAAAATCGGTTTCTTCATGTGTCATGTCAATGCTGTGGATACCTAGTTGCTCTTTTGCATAAAAGGGCCCAACAATTAAAAATTTGCACAAAGATGGAAATTGGATGATGGTTACGTCTAGGACAAGGATGTGGAATTTGTAGGAAGGCAGTGACTAATGAATTTCTTCAATTATCGAAGCAATGATAAGGTGCGCCAAGAAGATACCATATTGTAAAACTAATTAAAATATCGTGTTCTATTTCTAAGTGGATTCGAGCTAGCCTCAGTCTTACTATTTAAACCAAGTAGGTCAAATTCTTAGGTGAGGGAGTTTCACAATCCAGTCAACGTAGAACAATCTCATTCTCAAAATTAAAATGGCTTGAACCTCTCCTAATCTAGTCTTACTCGATCATAATCTAAAAAAAATTCCTCTCGAGTTGACAATGCACTGCTACCCAACTTAGAATTTATCCATCTATCACATAAGGCTATATACTTTAAGAAAATATTCCTTAATTTATTTACTCGTATTATTCCATCCTCGAAACTTCAACGCCGATCCTATCATATATGATATGTCCTTAATTACGAAGAATATTCCTCAAGTATGTGATCGGCCTATGGGGTATATCTTAGTACTCTCTCTGTGTATCAACTTTATACCAAGCACGAGGTTTCGTCTTTCCGAAATAAGGGAAGACGGAGATCAATAATAAAGAGTTCAAGGGCGAGGTAATAGATTTGAAGTATCAGAATTAAGGCGTTTTAAGAATTCAAATGGGAATTGTCAAGGCGGTTGTGGATTGAAATTATATTGTGGTAATCCTTTGTTAGCCTGCTCGTATTAGCACAGTTATGTAACCGATACGATATGTCAGACATATCTAGAGGGCAAGTACAGGTGTCTACTAGTCACTACATATCTCAATCCACGTAGAGTAGTTATACGAAGGGCGAACCAAGTGCACTATGGTTAATCAGACCGTAGTATACTGATTCTGAAATGTATTAGTGTACATGTCCACTAATACATATGTCCTGAACAAGCTCGATAAAGAATAAGCTTGCAAAACTAGGCTACAGAATAGTAACATAAGTCAAGTACAGCAAATTTAAGTACGCTAGATGATGATGAAAGGAGGTACAAATTAATCAAGATCACAAAACAAAAAACAAACAAGCAACCATAATAATAACAGACTCTACAATCTCTACAGTTATCATACAACCTCCTTGTCTAAGTCGCTAGTCGACCAAATAGGGGCAAGGACCTCTAAATTCTATTGTCAGAATAACCACTATCTTCTTATACAAGTCTAAAGTTGTGTCATCCTAGTTTATTTCATCAATGGGTCAATGGGCTAAGTGGCACTATGTTGTGAGGCATACTACCCACTTATAACAATAACTAATACCGAAATCGTCTTAAGGATACCGTGGAAACTCTTGTTAAGGTCTACGAGAAGGGGTCTTGGTACCTATTAGGGTATCCTCCTATATTACTTAGGTCATGGTCGTCTTAAGCCTTAGTCTTAGTACTTATAGGACAAGTGTCGATAGTGAAGATAGAAGAGTTACTGGCCGTCAAGGGTAAGGGATCTAACTTGTATCGAGGTGGGGGCACTAATTACGTGACTTAAAGCTAAGGGGTAATCATTAGGTCATAATCTACTATAATAACTTAAACTGTCAAGTTCTAATTACCAATCACGTAGTAAAATTTAGAGTAACCACCAAAATAAACAATAAGAGGAGCACAGGAATCAAGGCAGGATGCAAGTCTATAAATTAATTCGAATCCGATATAGATGTCAAGAACGATTCAAGCAAGTGGATGAGATCAAAAACTTATCATATTCTTATTGCAGGCTTGTTCGGTCCCTAAGTTGAAACCGAACAATTTAGTCGTAGACCTGCATGGGCCACCACAAAAACCATGTCATGCCCCAGTCCCAAAATATCGAGGGACTAGACACGTGGCAATGGCCAGCAGCATACACCGATGGACAAACCCAATTTAATGGATCCATCGGGGCGTACTTAAGCTGTAATACAATAATAATGGTCTAAATATACTAATCTCATCCACAGAAATGAATACAACAATATCCGAATCATAAAGCAAGATCAATCTCAATACGATATAAACTCGGAGAAATAACCCGATAATGAGTCTGATACATCTGTCAAGATACAAGGATAAAGATAACCACAACAAATACTGAGTATGGGTAAAGCCTATACCCAGAAGATACCCTCGGGGATCAATCGTCTACTAGATCTGGTACTGCTCCAGCGTCTGCTCCTGCTCCTGCTCCTGCTCCAGCTCCTGCTAATGCTCATGTCCCGTGTAACTCGGGGTCGATCTCGTCTGCTAGTCCTGGGGACATAGTCTGGATCCAGGTCCTCAGGGGACATACAAGATACAGATAATACAAGCCAAAAATGCAGTATAATAGTAAATAAAATGAATAGGGTAAACTATATAACTATCTATGTGAACTACAATCTGAGAGCATCACTAAAACTCAGGCTGAAACCACTACAAGCTCTGTGTCGGGGAGCCGGTAGCAGTGATATCATATGGTCGTCTAGCTCAGCGTGAGACTGAGACGCCGGCATAATATAAAATCAACCTGTAGCCTGTGTGTCTCAATAGTATAAACTATATAACTAGCTAAGTGAATGCAAGATAAGAGCAGCACTAGAACTCAGGCTGAAACCACTACAAGCTCTGTGTCGGGGAGCCGGTAGCAGTGATATCATGTGGTCGTCTAGCTCAGCGAAAGACTGAGACGCCGGCATAATATATAAAATCAACCTGTAGCCTGTATGACTCTCCCCACCCAATGTAATCATACGTCTCACGTCCATGTGGCCCCATGTCCATGTCACGTAAGATCATATCTAATGCAGCAAGTCATATAATTTCTAGGAATATATAATGTCTATGTCATAAAACCTGTATCCTATATAGAATCACCATGAATATCTCAGGAAGATTCTGTCTCATGAATAGTGTTAAGTGTTCTGGGTTATAATGTACTTGATAGGACAAGTACGAGTAATAGGGGGTCTCGGTATCCATGTCTAGATGACAATACACAACGCCGCATACGGTGTTGGCACCTGACTATTAATCAGACGCTAAGTAAGTCACACGGTCCTAGGTCAAGCATGCATAAATATATATATAGTCAAAGGAATAAATAACAAGAACTGCAAGTTTGGCAAGGTACACTTGCCTGGGGTTCTGGCTCCAAATGTAGCTCTGGTAGCAGCGAGATCTGCAGGTACTACTTCGGTTGCTGAAATAAACATCACCATTAGATTCAGAAAATATCAAATAGCTAGAAACGCCTGTCCTTAAGTCCAATTTGGACACAGGGGCAAGAATGACAGTTTCTGGTCAAAGCGGGGTCCACACGTGGACCGCTTTGCACCGAAAAATGTGTCAGGGTCAAAGGTCTCCAAATTAGTCAAACTTAGTATCAACAAGTCAGGAACGATGATACGAACCCAACGGAACTTCCATAATTGGATTTCGATGAGCCGATCACAAAATCGCCCGTCAAGTGGAGCCTGTGGGGCCCACGATACGCGATTTTGTCAACGTTCTCAGAATCGAACCAAACTTGGGTCACAGGACCAGCGTATTGCTACGAGTCCGATGGCGTAAGTTTCGTCTCGATCCAACGTGTGTACACAAAGTAACAACGTGTTCCAGAATGGACGAATACGGGGCGTTGTCGGCGGATACGCGTTGATTCCGGTGTGCACACACATCCAAATCAACTTCTGCGAAATCCCACACGTCCGTATCAACGTCGCGCACATTTCGGTAAAGACCGCGTGCGACCAAGTCGTCCCGTTTGGCGGGGCGCACTCAGTTCCGGGGCAAAACAGGGCGTGGGTTTTCCTGTTTTTGGATCGCGTTTTGCGATTACCACAGGACGCGATGCACCGAGCGGGTTGCTCGGGCACCGAGAGGGTTATACAGTCTACATGTTACAACTGACGGAATCGAAAACGGAGTTACGAGGTGAGAAAAAAATATTACCTGAACTGGGCTCCGAGAAGTCTGAATCTCACGTGTCCGAAGGTACTGTTCGTGTCCTGGTCGAAAGTTCCTGTGTCCGTGTGTCTGTCGTGTGCTGGTTCTACCGTGTCCGCTGTGTCCGAGTCACGGGTACGCTGCTGTGTCCCGGTCGCAGGTGGGTTGATCTGCTCAGTCCGGTCGGAGCGGGCCGGAGAGCTGCTGCACAGTCGGGCGGTGGGGAAACCCAGGCCGGCGGTCGGGGAGAAGAGTAAGGCCAGTGAGCTCTCAGCCGGACGGGTCGTAGAGCTCTTGTGCCGGTCGGGTCGTGCACTACGTCGTCGGGTCGTGCACTGCGCCGTCGGGGACACAGTCGGGCGGGGGTCGGGAAACACAGCCGGCGGGCGCTGTGGAGCCGCCGCGGTGGTCGATGGCCGGAGCCGAGGAGAAAGGCAGGCGGGGGAGAGGAGATCGGCTCACCGGACTCCGGCGAGGCTGACCGGACTCCCACGCAGGGAAGGGGACGATTAACAGGAGCTCAGGGGTGGTCGGCTGTGTATAAAGTTAGGGATGGGTTGGGATTAGAAAATAAAGAAAGGAAAAGAAAATTTATTTATATATAGGTGGACTTAGGTTAGGTGGTTGACCTAAAAGCTTGGTTTAACTTGGTCAACACCTCTAGAAATTGGCCTTGGGCTCACATGGGAATGTTGGGGAGGGCTAGAATTTGCATTAATTAAATGCAAAGATAGATTTAAAATAACGGGTTTAATTAGGTTTAATTACACAATAGTTTCTAGGGCTTTAAAACTGTTTCTGGAGTCCAATAAATTCACAGAAAATTACCCTATGTCCGGTTTTCCATTTTACACCATAAAATATTATTTTTATAATATTTTAACATCAATTAACTATATTTAAAAATCCTTTGATCACAATTACCTTGGTTCTTCATCCAGAAATACCGAAAATTGGGGAAAATTATATTTAAAATTATTCTGAAAAATCAGGGTGCTGACAATATCTATACGGCTGGCATGCTTACGTGTCCTAGTCCTATGTATTTTTGGGACTGGGGTGTGACACTACGTGATTATATTGGCCCTGCTAACCCAGCTTGATCATAACACGATATGAAGATTCCTATATTATGCATTTCTGTCGATAACCAAATTTTATCTTATAAGCCATAACATTGCTTGACCGATTATAAATGAACTTGTTTGTGTATTGTAATCTTCTGGTAGTAGTCTAGGGACATGGACTTTCGTGGTATGGTGGTTCAACCCTTGTCCTTGTTTAGTTGTTGGGTTGAGCTATCATGTTACGATAGGCTATGAACCAAAACTATGACACAAAGGCTTTAGATTGACCATTATCGGGGGACGTACTCTATCTCGGTGTGATGTGACACTTCTTGTCCTTATTTAGTGTAGGAGTATCGTATTGCCTCGATGATAGGGTACACGCCAATGATCTTTGGCTCTTGCATTATATAATAGATCTGGGTTTTTGTCTCTTTATTTATGCTTCCTTGTGGTACCTGCTATTTGGGGTCTAACCCCACTGGTTTTGAATGACTAAGTTTAGAGCCAGAGCCCGAGGATCCAGCTTATCTTCCCTTGAAAAATGGTGCGTACCAGACGGATGGCCGCTGAAGGACACGAGTACGTTTCATTCTTCCCCACTTATATTGTACATTCATATCTTTTGGGCTTTTAGCCACCGATACTTGTTAGCCAAAAATTCTAGAAAACTAGTTCCCTACATGACTATAATTATTCAGACTGAAGCTGACATACTATCATGTATACTATTGATACTCTGCTATCTTAACATTTTGTAAGACTAAATATTAGAACATTTTGATGGAGCATTTGGGACGTCTTACTACTGTATCTTACATGTTCTATGCTTATTGTTTTCATGATTTGAATGATTGAGTCATAGGTGTTCAGCGTCCCTAGGTGACTTGATTGTAGTATGCACCCCATCGTCTTCTTACAGCATTGACCGCACCCCAGGGTACCCGTGTACTCCGTAGTACATAACTGGCCATGTCATACCCCCGTTCTCTATATTTCGGTACTGGGACGTGACATATATAGCTATAAAAAATAACTAATATTTTATTTTAAAGTGCTAACATTGTATACTACTCGAATAAATTACTACTAGTAACATATCAGGGATCAGCAACAGGGGTGAGCATTATTCGTCTTTTACCAAAAATTGAACCAAATAAGAGATTTGTTTCGGTTTAACGGTTCGATTTCGATTTTGAAAATACTAAAATTTCTTATTCGCTTTCAGTTTTTGGTTTCAATTTTGGTCAAAAACCGCAAAATCAAATAAGACATACAATTATATAAATATTCTTAATTCTATGCATATTTTTGACTAAAAATATGTATATTTTGAAAACAATAATTCTATTTAATGTATTTGAAAGCCTAATCTTGATAATTTAACAATAAGTCCAACTTTGGACACAACTTTAAAATACAACAAATGTGTGTATAAAAATTACAATTCTTAATATAATTTATCCACGATCAAAACTTTGGACCAAATCTATTAAACAATAGCAATAGTTCAATCGAACAAACATAATAAACATAATAGATTATTCGGTTTGATTCGATTTTGATTTTAGTTTTGGCTAATTTTGATTCGATTTTGGTTTTAAATTTTTAAATTTTTGGTTTATTCGATTTTTACTATTATATTTGGTTAAAATGGAATAAACCAAATGCTCACTCTAAATCAATATTATGTTTATTAAACCCAATTTATGTGCATCTTAGATAGTTATAAAGGAAGTCGTGGCAAAGAAATATCACCGAACTTGGACCCTCTGGATCAATAGTAAGACATTCCTTTCTTTTTCCTCTTCTTCTTTCTTCCCATGGAGCGACGTTCATGATGCCATAATCATTATAGGGCATTGGGATTGGGTTTGGACGCGAGCAAGAAGAGATAAATGAGGCGTTAAAGGAATCCATATTAAAATTCTACCATGACAAGCACTCCCACTCCTCCAGGGAGGTCAAGGAATGAGCCTCTCTCAAGTTCAAGCAGGCGTCCGAGGCCTACCAGGTCCTCATCGATGATAGGAAGTGCGCATTACGATCTCAGCATGTGTATATATATATATATATATATATATATATATATATATATACCACATTCTAAAATAGGGGTATTTTTGTATTTTTATTATTATAAGTATACACCTATTTTTGTATTTTTATTATTATAAGTATTGTGTATACTTATTTTTAAATAATTGCATGATATGTGGTATATATATATATATATATATATATATATATATATATATATATATATATATATATATATATATATATATATATATATATATATATATATATTTTATAGTGTTCTTTAAAGCACGAGTTAGTAGATTAGACCTAGAAGTCCACTAGATGAACCCCTGACCGAAATATAGAATTATGGATTTTAATTAGTATTATTTCGAGATTAATTATGGAGGATTATATTTATTATATGATTTTATTTAATTGTTGTGTCTTACCGTTGTTTCGATATTGGGAGCGCTACACTAGCTTTTGCCTTCCAACAAATTTTACACCCTTGTCCTAGACGTGTTAGTCTTCCATTCTGACCTTTGTGTAACTCATAAATATGCTCTTTTGTGCTTTATTTTAGTCGCACAATATTCATCGCAGACGTTTATTTTTAATTCCAAATAAATTCGACTTTGCATTTTTGTCTGTTCCAATCAAAATTGAAGACACAATCTTGACCTATTTTATGCAACTCAAATTATGATAATATTCTATTTTGAGTCTTCTACGTCCATGATAATTGTGTTATACCTAATTTTAACCCTTTGTACTTCTAATTAATTAGAACACCATTTACATTAATTTTAATTAAATTGGTGTAAGGACCTAACTTAACCCAAAACTAGACCCAACACCAAACCAAACCCCCATTAACACCCTCAAGACTCATACTAAACACCACACATCCTTTTTAACCACTACATCCCACCAAATATGGTATTTTCCCTCATGTAATCCAAAAACTACACTTTGTGCAAATTTCTAATTGTGGGAGACTTTTATGCAAAAGTGCAATGAGGTGTCACCATCATATTGGTCAAGGCACATGAAGAACCAACCCCCTCCCTCATTGACCGGTCTAACTGTCACTCCCCAGTCCCAAAATACGTAGGACTAGGAATACGTAAGTATGCCAGTCGTATGTATATGGCAACTCCAATATATGGATACCATAATACACACGTACGCTGTAATATGAATATAAACTCACATGTGGTATATATAGTGTCACAAGTCACAGATATGCTAAACTCATCCATACAACATGTCATAGAAAAGAAATACTAAACTAGAATAAGGAGTCTGAAATATCCAAAATAATAGTCGGGTGGAGACAAATCCACTACCAAAGACTATATCCAAAACTAAAATGAGGGAGGAGTATAAAATCTCCAATATAAAAATAAGGTGATGGCAGAAGTGTATCAGCTAAAAAGATCCATCGTTAGATATAATCAAAGATGCTCAGAGGGTAAGACCTCCTCGACAGAAAGTAATGCGTCAAGTCCAGGCCCGTACTCCTGCGGATACTCCTGGTCGTCTATACCTGGCAAGGGACCAGGTCCTTAGAGGGACATAACAAGATACATAAAAGCATGCCAATTGAATACAGTAAACATGCATAATATTTGAAAATATATAAGTACGCTGTACAAGACAATCTATATGAAATGCAAATGAGGATAATTTTTTGACATATGGGCAAGGGTAGGCTACTCGATCTAAATCTCACAACTCACACACGCTAGTGGACATCAGAAATTGACATACCTCGGGGGTAGCGACCAGCACGACTCTACAGAAATTGACATACCTCGGGGGTAGCGACCAGCGCGACACACGCCCATAGTATGAGCTATATACTATGGTTTACCAGAGTGGTTAAAAGCCCATACGCCTAATGATTGTCCTCTCATGATACTAGGTGTCAAGTGTGTGTCAACATGTCTAATATATATAGTAATGACTGAACAAACTACACATGCAATGAATATAACTGAACGAAACTACACAGGCAATGAATAAACAGAAATATAAATTGCATGCAAAGTACTGTAAATAATTTGGCAAGGTATCTTGCTTGGCAAGAAAGCTGCAAAGTGTAACGTCTAGATGTTACGCACGTAGGAGTAGAAGCTGCGGCCTCGGAATAAACGTCTTTGGATGCTGAAATAGACATCACCAATGTTTCTAGAATAAGCGAGATAGCTAAAAAACACTATACTTTCGTCTAATTTGGACACAGGGGCAAAACGGTAATTTCGGGTCAAAACGGGTTCTACATGTGCCCCCTTTGTACCGAAAAGCATGTCTGGGGTAAAGGTCTCTAAATGGGATAAATTATAGGTCAAAAGAACTCTAAAAGTCAGTACGAACTCAACGGTATATCCAAATATGAATTCCGGTGAGCCGAACACAAAGTCGCCCAAAAAGTCAACCATGGGGCCCGCCAATTGGCGACTTGGTCAAATGTCTCAGAATTGCGTGAAAATTGGGTCACAGGACCAGCGCGTCACCACGAGTCCAGTGGCACAAGTTTCGTCATATTCTGACGAGCGTGCACTAAATGCGCAGGGCTTTTATAAAAGTTACGACACTGAAAATTTTCTACGGATACGGGCTGATTTCGACGCGCACACGCGTCCAAATCAGTTTTTGCGAAAACTCACACGTCCGGGTATACTGTGCGCACCTATTGGTACACTTGGTACAAGAAGGGGCGGTCCCGTTTGGCGGGGCGTGCTCCGTATCGCAAGTTTAAAGTTTGCAAAAAACAAATTTTTTTGGAATTTTTAAACCAATTTAAATCAGCATACAGCAACAAATAAAATATTATAATAGACAGAAATTAATCTTGGTTAGGTGGTCTTTACATAGCAAAAAGAATTTCTAGGTTTGGATCCCTGTGATGGGAGATACGAGCCCTTGAACATGGGTCATCCGCAACAGAATTTCTGAATTTAAAAGTGGTCATTTTTTCTCGACTTGGCATCAATTTTTACCTAGGTTTGTACGCTGCACGATGGAAACTAATCTACGGGATTTAGAGAGGGATAGGTAGTGATCATACCGGTGAGGACGGGGTCGAGTTTGGTCGAGCGATGGCGCAGAAAACAGCGCGTGAAGGGAGGTTCGTCGCTGCGAATTCTGTTGTTGCTTACGCGGTATGCGGCCGGCCGGCGGGTTCTTCGGCAATGCTCCGGCGGCGTGCGTGGGTCCAGGAGGAGGAGGTCGGCGTCGCGGCGGTGCTGGCGTGGGTGAGCTAGGGTTAGGGTTTAGATTATTATATATAGAGAGTAGGGAGAAGGCAGGGAGCGGGTTCTCAGTGCGGGCCGCGGTTCTGTGCACAGCGCGGGGGGGTTGCCTCTGGGCTCGGGTAGTTTATTAGGTTTTTTTCTTTTTCTTTTTCTTTTTCTTTCTTTTTTTCTTTTCCATTCTTTTATAATCCCTTTCCTATTTCTTTTCTTTTCCATTTTCTTTTCTTTCTTTTCTTTCTTTTTTTTCTTTTTCATATTGTTTTATTATTCTTATTATTACAACTAATAATAATAATAATATCATCAATATTATTATTATTATTATTATTATTATTATTATTATTATGCTATTTGTTATTATTACGACAATATATTATTTACATATATTTTAAGGTATATAAAAATACATTAGTACCTAATATAATTCTACAAAATTCTATCACCGCTCTAAAATTATTCCTAAAATAAAATAATAGATTTTTGTACAACAATTCTAAATGTATAATTATCTAGGTACTTAAATCGCTACATATATATTATCCAATTAACTACGTAATAATATAAATAAATTAAATAACTACATAATTAAATAAATAAAATATTTTAAAAATATAGGGTTTTATATTCTACCCAACTTACAAAAATTTCGTCCTCGAAATTGACATTAACCCATATTCATAATAATCACTATAGCTTTTACACTACATTGGTATCTAGCAGTGCTTTCTAAAAGCCATAGTCTGCCATTCTATCACTTCCTCATTTATTGTCCATACACTATTCTATTTCTAACTCATCTACACTATCCAACTTACAAGAGTTCTACTAGTAGTCATAGTCCTTTGAAGCTATTGTCTAGGTTGTAAGGCAAATTTTATTCATTGGGTCGAGAATCTTGGGATACCTGTCTGGAATCTCATAACTATGACTTTTTCCCGTAACCGTCAAGTATCGTAGTCTAATACTGCCATGCCACCTGGCCAGTATGGCTGCAAGTAATTCGACTACTCTACCATAATTGTCTGGTTGCAACTGTCGCTACCTCGCCAGTGATTTGTCACAGTCATCAGTTCGTAACAAGTGCCTTCAACTCTTTCCTAGGCATAGTCTAAGTTTTTAGGAAAACACTTAAGGTCTTGAGTAACTTTATAAAACTATTAGGGGTATGATCTATTTCAAACAATCTAACAAATTTCTATTATGCTACATGGTGCTACTTAAGGGTTAAATTAATAAAAGAATATAGATATTGCTATAATACATAAGGGTTATTATTAAGAACTCATCCTTTAGTTATTAATCATTACTAACACATTTATGTTTTAACTAACAAAATAAGGGTGAGGTTGATATAAATCAAACAATTTATAATGGCACGAAAGGATACGACTATGATAGGAAGAGTTAAGCACGAGATAAGGAATGGATATAAAAAGAGGAGATGAGTCACCCAAGAGGGCGATATGATGATAGAAAACGAATACTACTACTGCTACTCACGTCATCTATTAGCATCGCGTGTATGCCATCTGGGTAGAATATACATATATCCTCATAACTGCTAAACTACCATATATATAATTCTACATCTATTTGTACATCTAAGATCTTGTGTCATAATAGGGTTATGAGTATGCAAGGGCAATTATAACTAAAAGGTCGTACCTGTATCTACGGCTTCTTGTGTCTGCTCTCTTATATTTGTCATAATGAGTGCCTGGCCTTGTCTTTGGTTGTTCAACTGGGGTCTAGTCTCCTCCATTTGTGCAGACTGTAGAAACAGTGGTGGGTCCCTTTGGTCTTCTATACTTAAGGGTATATGCGGTATTCCTGATTCTAATGCCATAAACCTCTGGTTCTGCTGAGGACATTCTCGGGCTTGATGGTGACTTGATCCACATACCATGCACAGCCCCAATCGACGATGACAATCCCTATGAATATGACCTGATATACCACAAAAGTTACAAGTACGGTGCCCCTTGGTTGGGTATGGTGCGACACTATCTGGTTGCTGGCGTGTCAAAGGGTGTCTAATGGGTCCTCCTGGCTGTGTCCTTACTGGTCCTTGGTGACTTCTCTGTTGAATTCAGTTTCCCCTGCTGATGGCCTCCTGGATCCTGGCCTCTGTCAATAACGCGACATAAGAGATCCGGGACTGTGAGCTAGTGTAGTGCTGGAGCTCCTGAGTCAGTCCGCGATGAAACCTATTAGCCTTAGCCAAGTCATCCAGTATCTGGGTAGCGCCATATTTACTGAGGCGGCTAAACTCAGCGTCATACTCGTCAACTATTTTGTTCCCCTACTCTAGATGTAGAAACTGATCGTACAACGCATCCCTTACAGTGTCCGGTAAGTACTTCCTCTCAAAACACTCCAAGAATTGTTCCCAAGTCTGACGCATACCCAACTGGCGCTCCATTGATTCCCACCAGTGATGCGTATTACCCTCTAGCTGAGTCCTTGCGCCTATCATCCATAGTTATGTAGGTAGTTGTGATTCTTCTAACAACTTCTTGGTATTGGCAATCCAGTTCGTGGTCTCCTCTGGACTCTTATTGCCTTTATATGGCTTGGGGTCCATCTGCACAAAGTCCTTGACTGAACCAACCCGAGCTTGTGGTACTGAAACTAGTGCCTGGGTTGGTACAGGGGCTAGTGCGGCCATTCTCTCGAGTGCTGCCAGAAATTCTAGCCTCTGCTCTGCCACTTGCTGCCTCTGCTCTGCAGCCTGCACGACTATCTGCTGACTCTGTTCCTGCATTATCATCTAGAAGAATTAGAATAGCTATGTCTGGATATCCTGCGGTGCTAGTGGAGCTGGAAAGTCCTATTAGGTATCGTGGAAGGGGTTGATGGAATTGGATTGCTAGTTAGTCCATCCGGTCTCGAAAGAAGAGGAGTCGTTGAGGCCACTCCTGGTGATTAGTCGTTGTCCCCTGGAGACGTGTTGTCCCCGGTGGCGGCTTGCCCGTTATGCAAATTCATCTCTCTACAAGAGATGGACGGAGGATTAGGAAGAGTACATGAATCAAGCAGGATGCAAGCACTTAAGTAGGACATGTTAGAAGAAAAGATGAGTTATAGTCAAGTGTGGATAAGACCTAAAATTCTAATCCTAGGCGCAGGCTTGCTCGGTACAGTAACGTAACCGAGACAATATGCTCCCGACCTGCATAGGCCACCACAAAAACATGTCACGCCATAGTCCCAAAATACGTAGGACTAGGAACACGTAAGCATGCCAGCCGTATGTATATGGCAACTCCAATATATGGATACCATAATATGCACGTAAGCTGTAATATGAATATAAACTCACATGTGGTATATATAGTGTCACAAGTCATAGATATGCTAATCTCATCCACACAACAAGTCATAGAAAAGAAATACTAAACTAGAATAAGGAGTCTGAAATATCCAAAATAATAGTCGGGTGGAGACAAATCCACTACCAAAGACTATATCCAAAACTAAAATAAGGGAGGAGTATAAAATCTCCAATATAAAAATAAGGTGATGGCAGAAGTGTATCAGCTAAAAGATCCATCGCTAGATATAATCAAAGATGCTCAGAGGGTAAGACCTCCTCGACAGAAAGTAATGCGTCAGATCCAGGCCCGTACTCCTGCGGATACTCCTGGTCATCTATACCTGGCAAGGGACCAGGTCCTTAGAGGGACATAACAAGATACATAGAAGCATGACAATTGAATACAGTAAACATGCATAATATTCAAAAATATATAAGTACGCTGTACAAGACAATCTATATGAAATACAAATAAGGACAACTTTTCGACATATGGGCAAGGGTAGGCTACTCGATCTAAATCTCACAACTCACACACACGCTAGTGGACATCAGAAATTGACATACCTCGGGGGTAGCGACCAGCACGACTCTACAGAAATCGACATACCTTGGGGGTAGCGACCAGCGCGACACACGTCCATAGTATGAGCTATATACTATGGTTTACCAGAGTGGTTAAAAGCCCATACGCCTAATGATTGTCCTCTCATGATACTAGGTGTCAAGTGTGTGTCAACATATCTAATATATATAGTAATGACTGAACGAACTACACATGCAATGAATATAACTGAACAAAACTACACAGGAAATGAATAAACATAAATATAAATAGCATGCAAAGTACTGTAAATAATTTGGCAAGGTATCTTACCTGGCAAGAAAGCTGCAAAGTATAATGTCCAGATGTCACGCACGCAGAAGTAGAAGCTGCGACCTCAGAATAAACGTCTCCGGATGCTAAAATAGACATCACCAACGTTTCCAGAATAAGCGAGATAGCTAGAAAATACTACCCTTTCGTCCAATTTGGACACAGGGGCAAAACGGTAATTTTGGGTCAAAACGGGGTCCACATGTGCCCCATTTACATGAAAAGCGTGCCAGGGGTAAAGGTCTCTAAATGGGATAAATTATAGGTCAAACAAACTCTAAAAGTCGGTACGAATTCAACGGTATGTCCAAATGTGGATTCCGGTGAGCCGAACACAAAGTCGCCCAAAAAGTCAACCGTAGGGCCCGCCAATTGGCGACTTGGTCAACTGTCTCAGAATTGCATGAAAATTGGGTCACAGGACCAGTGCATCACCACGAGTCTAGTGGCCCAAGTTTTGTCGTATTCTGACGAGCGTGCACTAAATACGGAGGACTTTTGCAAAAGTTGCGACACGAGGGATTTTACGCGGATACGGGCTGATTTCGACGCACACACGCGTCCAAATCAGTTTTTGCGAAAATCCACACGTCCGGGTATACTGTGCGTACCTTTTGGTATACTTGGTACACGATGGGGTGGTCCCGTTTGGCGGGGCGCACTCGGTATCGCAATTTTAAAGTTTGTGAAAAATAGATTTTTTTGGGATTTTTAAACCGATTTAAATCAACATACAACAACAAATAAAACAAATAAAATATTGTAATAGACAGAATTTAATCTTGGTTAGGTGGTCTTTCCATAGCAAAAAGAATTTCTAGGTTTGGATCCCTTTGGTGGGAGATACGAGCCCTTGAACATAGATCATCGCAACAGAATTTCTGAATTTAAAAGTGGTCATTTTTCCTCGACTTGGCATCGATTTTTACCTAGGTTTGTGCGCTGCACGATGGAAACTAATTTACGGGATTAGAGAGGGATAGGTGGTGATCATACCGGTGAGGACGGGGTCGAGTTTGGTCGAGCGATGGCGCGGGAAACAGCGCATGAAGGGAGGTTCGTCGCTGCGAATTCTGCTGTTGCTTACGCGGTGTGCGGCCGGCCGGCGGGTTCTCCGGAGATGCTCCGGCGGTGCGCGTGGGTCCAAGCGGAGGAGGTCGGCGTCGCGGTGGTGCTGGCATGGGGGAGCTAGGGTTAGGGTTTAGATTATTATATATATAGAGTAAGGATAAGGCAGGGAGCGGGTTCTCAGCGCATGCCGCGGTTCTTGGCACAGCGCGGGGGGGGGGGGTGGGGTGGGGTTGGCTCTGGGCTCGGGTAGTTTATTAGGTTTTTTTTCTTTTTCTTTCATTTTTTTCTTTTCCATTCTTTTATAATCCCTTTTCTATTTCTTTTCTTTTCCATTTTTTTTCTTTTTTTTTCTTTTTCATATTGTTTTATTATTCTTATTATTACAACTAATAATAATAATAATAATAATAATAATAATAATAATAATAATATTATTATTATTATTATTATTATTATTATTATTATTATTATTATTATTATTATTATTTTGCTATTTGTTATTATTACGACAATATATTATTTACATATATATTAAGGTATATAAAAATATATTAGTACCTAATATAATTCTACAAAATTCTATCACCCCTCTAAAATTATTCCTAAAATAAAATAATAGATTTTTGTACAACAATTCTAAATGTATAATTATCTAGGTACTTAAATCGCTACGTATATATATTATCCAATTAACTACGTAATAATATAAATAAATTAAATAACTACATAATTAAACAAATAAAATATTTTTAAAATATGGGATTTTACACCAACCCTCTCTCTCTCTTCCCTTTGGTTGTACACTTTCCTTCATGATTAATCATGGCCCTTTATTCAAAATTGAGTATCATCCTCACCACACACACTCTCCTATATATAATCCCTCATCCTAACCCATTTCCCAATGAACATCCCACATCCCAATGAGCATATGGCCGACCTTAATCCCTACACTAGTATCACAATCTTCTATCTCCTACATGCAAACTCCTTCTCCATTATTTTCATTCATCAACATCACCACCATCCTTCAAACCTCAACTGAAACCCAACCCTAAAATTTCCCAACACCTTCATCCTCTCATCTCCGGTCATCCCCGACAATCCCCGCCGGAGCCCTCAGCCACGACTGACCAACACGACAACACCCACAGCCACGATCGCTCGTCCCTGACCCTGCTCATAGCAGCCATCACCCGCACCACCGCCTCTCACCACCCCGACTTTATCCCGTTCTCCTCCTCTATCGACCTGAGCAATGTCGACCTTGCTGCACAACCCTCTTTTATCATCCTCTTGCCTGAACCGCCTCACCGCCGAGCACGACCGACCAACCGACCGCCATTAATGTTGACTCCCCCTCTCCATTCCTTTCCTCCCTCCGGTGATCTGCAACCCCCTGATTTTTCAAAAAAAATTAATTTGGATTTTTCACAATTTTCTGGGATTTTTTTGAAATTAAAACTAAGTCATTTTGTGATTAAATGATTTTTAAATGATATTAATTAATATTAAAATATTATTGAAATAATATTTTATGGTGTAAAATGGAAAACCGGACATAGGGTAATTTTTTGTGAATTTATTGGACCCCGGAAGCATTTTTAAAGCCCTAAAAACTATTTTAAAATAAACCGAATTAAACCCTAAAATAAACCGGGTTTATTTGAAATAAACCAAACCAACCCAGACCCGGTTCAGTTGAACCAAACCCAGCCTCATTGGGTCGGGTCGGATCTAAACCCAACCCGCAACCCGCAGACCCGAACCCGCATTAAGCAATAATGGGTCGGGCCGGATTCATATGAACCCGACCCGCGGACCCGAAACCCAAACCCGTCACCCAAATGCTGATCGGAACCCTAGTCGGATTCCGATTCTGACGAGGCGGTGCCCTATTTAAAGCCCCTTTCCGCTGCCGGAACCCTAGCGCATCTCCTCCGCCGCAGCCTTCCCTCCTCCTTCCTCCGTCTCTCTCCCCGACGATCTCCCCGACCTCGACCACCTCCACCCTCGACTCCCTCCGCCGCCTGACCCTCTTCCCCTCACCCCGCAGAACCGCCTCGCCACCCTAGCTGCCTTTCCTCACCACCATCCCTTCCAACGAGCCCCACCGTCTCACCACCACACCAACCCTCGACCAGCCCCCTCACGGTCTTCCTCGACTCACCCCTTTCGTTCTCCCCTGACCCTGTCACGACCCGCACCCGGAATTTGGGCATGAGTCGTGGGTACGTCCAGCCTACGTCGCAGCATCGGCGGTAGAACGCTGTCTAGGTCTAAACATAATATATCCTGTCAAATAATCTCAACTCCGTACGGAGGACAATGATAATAATCCACAGTTCTATGATATACTCAATCATAAGCTAATAGAAATCATAGCACGATGAGAATAGAAAAGAGTTCTAATAAAAACCAACCACAATAATCCAACTCAAATCCTGGGTCTAAATGACCTCACAAAGTCACAAAATAATAAATACATCTCGGTCTCAGTCTAAAACAATAATGCAGAAAAAGTAGTCTAAGAGCAGCCAGGTACGTTCTCCTCTAGGCTAGGCAACTCCTCTGGGGTTTCTGGAGTGAAATCACCCTCTAATCCTGGGCCGTAATGAGTGGGGCAAAGATCCTCCAGGTCCTCTGAAAAATGTTATCCAGTCAAGATTGGAGCGAAGCACAAGCACTAACAGCAGTTTCATTAAATTGACAAAATCTATAAACAGTGTAAGAGATACAAGATGGAAATAAATGCTGAAAATGAGAAGTACAGGAGAAAATGAAATAGACAATAGAGCATCTAGCAATGAACAATAAACAGTGAATGCTAGAACAAGTAAATCTGAATAAAATAGACATCTAGCTAAGTGTTTGAAATATTAGTTTATTATGTGATCGGCTTGGGACTAGATCAGGCTGGTTATATACGATTAGCTATGATTCTTGAAAGTCAGGCTAACCATATGGTTAGCTATGATGCATGATAATGGTCAGGCTAATCATATATAACAGCTATGAAGCATGATGATGGTCAGGCCGCACCCGACGTGAGAAGTGGGGTGAGCTATGATGCATGGTAAGTTTGGATATGATCACATAATCTACTAATAGTTCCCCATCCCCCAGCTAGCACGATGGATTCCAATCACGACTCCTCATGATGGGGATCTAGGGTGCTAACCCGTGTATCCATAGTGTCAGAATCAAGTATGTAATACACTACAATTTATAGAAGTAATCAACAATGAAAACTGTCAGAGAATGTACTCGTCTGTGGTCCTGAGCAAAGTGCGAGGATCGATGTCCAAAGGGGGATCACAATGACCTATTTATGGAATATTAATGTCAGATATTAAATCAAAAGAATAACATGCTAACTAATTTAAATACGAGGTTTCTAGGTCATGTCTAAGGTTTACTGGTCAATACTAGGTCCACTAGTCAAATTTTATATCATGCTAAGGATACCTAACTTATACTAGTTAATAACTTAACTAGTAACTTAATACCTAATACCTATTTGGTATTTAACCTTACCTACTATACATGATACCTAATTAACCAATGCCAAAAACAAATGATTTTATACACATAGGTACTCACTTAGTGATACATAAGTGCACACACATACACACTGCATCCTACAGAAATTAAGAGATGAACTGACACATACACCCAGTTCCACAACTACACAAACACTAGTTACATAGACACTGCTCACTCTCACAGACATTTCTAACATGTATACTGATACACTAGGTATCTAGGTCCTCCTGATACTCATCTCAACTCACTGCACAAGTAACACAGCTACACACACACACATGCCTATTTCCCTACACTGCTGCACAGTTCTTTTCCTCAAATTTGATACACAGACACAATTACCCTCAACCACAGTTTCTGAACTGCTAATACATCACTCACACACATGAGTGAACTCACACTGACACACAGGCACAGGTTTTACACACTGGCATAGGGGTTCTCCCACTCAGCTCACACTCTCTCATAGGCTGAAACTCAACATCAAAACCTGATACACTTGATACCCTCAGCCATACATACACAGGTATCAACTGAGACACTAATCCAATGCACAAGAACTCAAAATACACAGATACTACACTAGATGCTAATTTCCTAACTCATACACACAGTTTCTAATTAACTGAGATACTAGTTTTATACTGACTTCATTTGATACACACGGGAATCAAACCCGACTGAACAGTACTCCTCCCTAACACAGTTTCTCACACTGTGAACACAGCACAGCCATTAAACCCATATGAACAACAACTACACTCTAATTATCCATCACAGTGAATACCTCACCACACCTACACAGTTTGAGTTCTGATACACAGAACCTAATCTACACAACACTATCTATACACACAGGTAATACTCTGAGATTCACATACTGGCACTCTAGTGATACACACACACACACCCACAGTACACAACTGCTAACAGGTCTGGATACCCAATCTCACTGCACACACACATGTGCACACAGCACAGCACAGTTCACCCACTGTTTCCCCTTTATTGGTACACCTCCAGTTGCTGATACTCTTACTAACTCAGGAACATAGGCCCTTACTGAAGCCAGTGTATCAGTCTTTACTTGATACACTGAGAACCAATACTAAGGGCTTCCTTCTACCCCAACCTGGGACACAACTCGATCCCCCTCTGTCACCTCACTGAAATCTGCAGTTGACACAACCCAATACCTACACACACTAATTCCTAACCCAACTGCACACACAGGAAATTATCTAATACCCTAAAATCCACACACAAGTCAGTACACACACCATCTAAACACACACAACACATCCACAATAATACACTGCACACAATACTTAAACACACAGTTATTAGGATACTCAATGATGCTGAAAACCCGATACTGACCAATACAAGAGAATCTTCGACTGATACACATGCTACACAGTCCTCACAACCCATCTCCCAAATACTGAGACATACACGGTTCTTCTAATGCACACAGGATACATAGCTATAATTCCTAACTGACACACTCACAAGGTTTAAACTAGTTACACCCAACCACAGAATTCTGGATGCTCAATAGAAACCCAAAAACACACAGTTGCACATACCCGACTGAACACAGAACCTTCCCCATTGATGCACACAGCACAGTAAAGACTCGACTCCACAAGAAATCAGAACAACAACACATCCACACATATGCATATATATATACATCAACATCATACCTCCAATTAGATAAAATAGAGTAGGTTAGATAGGTGTTCATCCATCTTGGCATTTCATCAACCACATGCAGTGCAGAACACGAATTTACATACAACCCATGAATCCTCAACCCAAAACCCTAAAAATCGAGTTCAACCTACCCATATGAGATGAAATCAATCTACCTACGAATTCCTAGGGTTAGGGTTCACGAATTAATTGGGAAAACAATTGTTGGGGACACTTAATCCTAAACAAAACCCTAAAAATCGAACTACACACAGAGGGGTGGGTTCCTAAGGGCCATTAACATATGAAAATAGAATTTAAATGAAAAAAAATAGGGTTTTACCTGCAGGGAAAGTTTCTCCAAAGGAAGTTCTTCTTCTCCAAGGCTTTTTGACCCAAGTTCCTTGCTTTCCTTGCTTGGAGGAGGAAGGTGAAAACCCTAGGGTTAGGATTTCGAAATCTGGAGGTGGGGAGATGGTTTTTCTCTTGTGGAGGCTAGGGTTTCTTCTCTCTACAAGAAGAATGGCTTTCCTTTTATATTAAACCTAATTAGGGTTTCAATGCATTGCTTAGGTTAAACCCTCTATGGTAGGTCATGTAAAACCTAATTGACTCAGGTTTAGGCCTTCTGGGGTTTGAGGTCCAAACCTAAAATTAGAATTCTAGGGTTTCACTAGAACTGGGTTTTTAAATTAGGGTCGACTCACTAGGGTCTGTCCTAATGAGTTCTAGGGTTTGACCTAAAACTAAACATTACTAATAATGTAAATAGTTTATAAAAACTCAGCAAAATAATTTAATACATAATTCTTTAAAATGGTGAAATTACACAAATGTCCTTATATGGAAAAGTGGTAGTGACAGACCCGCTGCCTGAGCCGACGACGTCTTCCCGTCCTCCGCCATCCCCGACCCGCAGAGCCCTAGCCACCCCGACCTCAGCCGCCTCTGCTCCCCCGGCCTCCCTCCGGCCAGCCCCGAGCCGCCGCCTCCGGCCAACAGGAGCCAAACCCTAGTTCAGACATGATCCTGGACACAGTGTCCTTTGTTTCGTATCGGACACGGAAAACTCGATTTTCTAGAGCCCTGTTCAGGTAACCCGTTCTCTCTTCTCGTGATTCCGTTTTTCGTTCCGTCAGTTGTGTCGCGTAGATTGTGTGACCCCCTCGATGCTCGTGCAACCCGCTCGGTGCGTTGCGTCCTGTGGTGATCGCGAACCGCGATCCAAAAACAGAAAAAATAATGCCCTATTTTA
Source organism: Iris macrosiphon (assembly GCA_036927795.1). Lineage (NCBI taxonomy): Eukaryota > Viridiplantae > Streptophyta > Magnoliopsida > Asparagales > Iridaceae > Iris > Iris macrosiphon. The sequence continues at coordinate 104,241,415 of JAYESA010000020.1, read as the reverse complement.
CCCCGGAACTGAGTACGCCCCGCCAAACGGGATGACTTGGTCGCACGCGGTCTTTACCGAAATGTGCGCGTCGTTGATACGGACGTGTGGGATTTCGCAGAAGTTGATTTGGATGTGCGTGCACACCGAAATCAACGCATATCCGCCGATAACGCCCCGTATTCGCCTATTCTGGAATGTGCTGTAACTTTGTGTACAAACGTCAGATTGAGACGAAACTTGCGCCATCGGACTCGTAGCAATACGCTGGTCCTGTGACCCAAGTTTGGTTCGATTCTGAGAATGTTGACAAAATCACGTATCGTGGGCCCCACAGGCTCCACTTGACGGGCGATTTTGTGATCGGCTCATCGGAATCCAATTCTGGAAGTTCCGTTTGGTTGGCCTCATCGTTCCTGACTTGTTGACACTAAGTTTGGCAAATTTGGAGACCTTTGACCCTGACACATTTTCGGTGCAAAGTGGCCCACATGTGGACCCCGCTTTGACCAAGAAACTGTCATTTTTGCCCCTGTGCCCAAATTGGACTTAAGGACAGGCGTTTCTAGCTATTTGATATTTTTTGAATCTAATGGTGATATTTATTTCAGCAACCAGAGTAGTACCTGCATATTTCACTGAGACCAGAGCTACAGTTGGAGCCAGAACCCCAGGCAAGTGTACCTCGCCAAAACTTGCAGTTCTTGTTATTTATTCCTTTGACTATATATATTTATTTGTGCATGCTTGACCTAGGACCGTGTAACTTACTTAGCGTCCGATTAATAGTCGGATGCCATTACCGTACGCGGTGTTGTGTATTGTCATCTAGACATGGATATCGTGACCCTTTACATTCTCGTACTTGTCTTATCAAGTACATAATGACCCAGGACACTTGACACCATTCATGAGACAGAATCTTCCTGAGATATTCATGGTGATTCTGTATAGGATACAGGTTTTATGACATAGACATTATATTCTATACCTTATATGACTTGCTGCATTAGATATGATCTTACGTGACATGGGCATGGGGCCACATGGACATGAGACGTATGATTACATTGGGTAGAGAGAGACACACAGGCTACAGGTTGATTTTATATTATGTCGACGTCTTAGTCTCTCGCTGAGCTAGACGACCACATGATATCACTGCTACCGGCTCCCCGACACTGAGCTTGTAGTGGTTTCAGCCTGAGTTCTAGTGCTGCTCTTAACTTGTATTTCACTTAGCTGGTTATATAGGTTACACTATTGAGACACACAGGCTACAGGTTGATTATATATTATGACGGCATCTCAGTCTCTCTCTGAGCTAGACAGCTGACGGTGTCTCAGTCTCTCGCTGAGCTAGACAACCACATGATATCACTGCTACCGGCTCCCCGACACAGAGCTTGTAGTAGTTTCAGCCTGAGTACTGGCGATGTTCTCACTTGCACTTCACATAGATGGTTACATATTTACCCTGTTTATTTCATTGACTATTTCACTGCATTATTATGGCTTGTATTTTCTGTACCTTGTTATGTCCCCTGAGGACTTGGATTCGGATTATGTCCCCAGGATTAGCAGAGGAGATCCACCCAGAGTTCTACAGTACAGGAGCATTAGCAGGAGCAGAAGCAGGAACAGGAGCAGTTACTGGAGTAGTACCAGATTCAGCAGACGAGTGATCACCGAGGTTATCTTCTGAGTATATACTGTTTCATACTCAGTATTGGCTGTAGTTATCTTTATTCTTGTATCTTGACAGATGTATCAGACTCATTGTCGGGTTATTTCCCGAGTTTATATTTTATTGAGATATGATCTTGCTTTATGATTCTGATATTGTGGTATTTATTCTGTAGATGAGATTAGTATATTTAGACCATTATTGTTGTACTACAGCTTAAGTATGCCCCGATGGATCCATTAAATTGGGTTTGTCCATCGGTGTGTGCTGTTGGCCATTATCACGCGTCCGGTCCCTTGGTATTTTGGGACTGGGGTGTGACATAGTTTTTGTGGTGGCCCATGCAGGTCAACGACTAAATTGTTCGGTTTTAACCTAGGGACCGAACAGGCCTGCAATAAGATAGGATAAGTTTTTAGGATCTCATCCACTTGCTTGAATCGTTCTTAACATCTATATCGGATTCGAATTTATTTCTTGACTTGCATTCTGCCTTGACTCCTGTGCATCTCTTATTGTTTATTTTGGTTGTTACTCTAAATTTTTTTGCTGTGTGATTGATAATTAGAACTTGATAGTTTAAGTTATTATTGTAGATTATGACCCAATGATTATCCCTTAGCTTTAAGTTGCGTAATTAGTACCCCCACCTCGATACAAGTTAGATCCCTTACCCTCGACGGCCAGTAACTCTTCTATCCTCACTATCGACACTTGTCCTATAAGCACTAAGACTAAGGCTTAAGACGGCCATGACCTATGTAATACAGGAGGATACCCTAATAGGTACCAAGACCCCTTCTCGTAGACCTTAACAAGAGTTTTTACGGTACCCTTAAGACGATTTCAGTATTAGTTTATTGTTTTAAGTTGAGTAGTATGCCTCACAACATAGTACCACCTAGCCCTATTGACCCATTGATGAAGTAAACTAGGATGACACAACTTTAGACTTGCATAAGAAGATAGTGTTTATTCAGACTGTAGAATTAGAGGCCCATGCCCTAATTGGTCGATTAGAGACTTAGACAAGGAGGTTGTATGATAACTATAGAGATTGTGCAGTCTTTTATTATTATTACTTATTTTGTTTTGTTTGTGAACTTGAATTAATTTGTACCTTCTTTCATCATCATCATCTAGCGTACTTAATTTTGCTGTACTTGACTTATGCTGCTATTCTATAGCCTAGTTTTGCAAGCTTATTCTTTATCAAGCTTGTTCATGACATATGTGTTATTGGGGCCTGATCAACCCCACTAATACAATTATCTATTCAGAATCAATGTATTACGGTCTGATCAACCTTAGTGCATTTTGGTTCGCTCTTCACACGACTACTTTACGTAGATTGAGATATATAGTTGACTAGTATACTTGCCCTCTAGATATGTCTGGGCATATCGTATCGGTTACATAACTGTACTAATACAAGCATGCGAACGAAGAATTACCAGAATAAGATTTCAATCCACAACTGCTTAACAATTCCCATTTGAATTCTTTAAACGTCTTGATCCCGATACTTCTATTCTATTACCTCACCCTTGAACTCTTTATTATTGATCTCCGTCTTCCCTTATTTCGGAAAGACGAAACCTCGTGCTTGGTATAAGTTTGATATATAGACAGTACTAGATATACCCCACAGGCCGGTCGTATTGTTTGATGACCCTTTTATAAATGATTAAGGGAATACCATAGGTGATATGTTTGGTGTCAAAGACTTGAGGATTCAATAACATAATTTGGGGCATAGCTTTCTAGGATGTATAGTCTTAGATGATAAATGGGTAAATTCTAAGTTGGGTAGAGACCGCCATGTTCACTTGAGAGGAATTCTTTAGACCCTACCCTATTTTAATTTCGAGGACGAAATTGTTTTAAGTTGGGTAGATTGTAACCCCCTGATTTTTCAAAAAAATTTAATTTAGATTTTTCACAATTTTCTGTAATTTTTTAGGATTTTTCTGAAATTAAAACTAAGGTATTTTGTGATTAAATAATTTTTAAATGATATTAATTAATATTAAAATATTATTAAAATAATATTTTATGGTGTAAAATGGAAAACCGGACATAGGGTAATTTTTTGTGAATTTATTGGACCCCGAAAGCATTTTTAAAGCCCTAAAAACTATTTTAAAATAAACCGAATTAAACCCTGAAATAAACCGGGTTTATTTGAAATAAACCAAACCAACCCAGACCCGATTCAGTTGAACCGAACCCAGCCTCATTGGGTCGGATCGGATCTAAATCCGACCCGCAACCGGTAGACCCGAACCCGCATTAAGCAATAATGGGTCGGGCCGGATTCATATGAACCCGACCCGCGAACCGGAAACCCAAACCCGTCACCCAAATGCTGATCGGAACCCTAGTCGGATTCCGATTCCGACGAGGCGGCGCCCTATTTAAAGCCCCTTTCTGCTGCCGGAACCCTAGCACATCTCCTCCGCCGCAGCCTTCCCTCCTTCTTCCTTCGCCTCTCTCCCCGACCTCGACCACCTCCACCCTCGACTCCCTCCGCCGCCTGACCCTCTTCCCCTCACCCTGCAGAACTGCCTCGTCTCCCTAGCTTCCTTCCCTCACCACCATCCCTTCCGACGAGCCCCACCGTCTCACCACCACACCAACCCTCGACCAGCCCCCTCACGGTCTTCCTTGACTCACCCCTTCCGTTCTCCCCCGACCCGCTGCCTGAGCCGACGACGTCTCCCCGTCCTCCGCCATCCCCGACCCGCAGAGCCCTAGCCACCCCGACCTCAGCTGCCTCCGCTCCCCCGGCCTCCCTCCGGCCAGCCTCGAGCCGCCGCCTCCGGCCAATAGGAGCCAAACCCTAGTTCAGACACGATCCTGGACACAGTGTCCTTTGTTTCGTGTCGGACACGGAAAACTCGATTTTCTGGTGCCCTGTTCAGGTAACCCGTTCTCTCTCCTCGTGATTCCATTTTTCGTTCCGTCAGTTGTGTTGCGTAGACTGTGTGACCCCCTCAATGCCCGTACAACCCGCTCGGTGCGTCGCGTCCTGTGGTGATCGCGAACCGCGATCCAAAAACAGGAAAAATAATGCCATATTTTACCCCGGAACTGAGTACGCCCCGCCAAACGGGACGACTTGGTCACACGCAGTCTTTATCAAAACGTGCGCGTCGTTGATACGGACGTGTGGGATTTCGCAGAAGTTGATTTGGATGTGCGTGCACACCGGAATCAACGCGTATCCGCCGACAACGCCCCGTATCTGCCTATTCTGGTATGCGCTGTAACTTTGTGTACACACGTCGGATCAAGACAAAACTTACGCCATCGGACTCGTAGCAATACGCTGGTCCTGTGACCCAAGTTTGGTTCAATTCTGAGAACGTTGACAAAATCACGTATCGTGGGCCCCACAAGCTCCACTTGACGGGTGATTTTGTGATCGGCTCATCGGAATCCAATTCTGGAAGTTTCGTTGGGTTTGTCTCATCGTTCCTGACTTGTTGACACTAAGTTTGGCGAATTTGGAGATCTTTGACCCTGACACGTTTTTCGGTGCAAAGTGGCCCACATGTGGACCCCGCTTTGACCAAGAAACTGTTATTTTTGCCCCTGTGCCCAAATTGGACTTAAGGACAAGCATTTCTAGCTATTTGATATTTTCTGAATCTAATGGTGATGTTTATTTCAGCAACTGGAGTAGTACCTGCAGATTTCACTGAGACCAGAGCTACAGTTGGAGCCAGAGCCCCAGGCAAGTGTACCTCGCCAAAACTTGCAGTTCTTGTTATTTATTCCTTTGACTATATATATTTATTTGTGCATGCTTGACCTAGGACCGTGTGACTTACTTAGCGTCTGATTAATAGTCGGGTGCCAACACCGTACGCGGCGTTGTGTATTGTCATCTAGACATGGATATCGTGACCCTTTACATTCTCGTACTTGTCTTATCAAGTACATGATGACCCAGGACACTTGACACCATTCATGAGACATAATCTTCCTGAGATATTCATGGTAATTCTATATAGGATACAGGTTTTATGACATAGACATTATATTCTATACCTTATATGACTTGCTGCATTAGATATGATCTTACGTGACATGGGCATGGGGCCACATGGACATGAGACGTATGATTACATTGGGTGGGGAGAGACACACAGGCTACAGGTTGATTTTATATTATGCCGGCGTCTCAGTCTCTCACTGAGCTAGACGACCACATGATATCACTGCTACCGGCTCCCCGACACTGAGCTTGTAGTGGTTTCAGCCTGAGTTCTAGTGCTGCTCTTATCTTGCATTTCACTTAGCTGGTTATATATGTTACACTATTGAGACACACAGGCTATAGGTTGATTATATATTATGACGGCGTCTCAGTCTCTCTCTGAGCTAGAAAGCTGACGGTGTCTCAGTCTCTCGCTGAGCTAGACAACCACATGATATCACTGCTACAGACTCTCCGACACAGAGCTTGTAGTAGTTTCAGCCTAAGTACTGGCGATGTTCTCACTTGCACTTCACATAGATAGTTATATAGTTTACCCTATTCATTTTATTTACTATTATACTGTATTTTGGCTTGTGTTATCTGTACCTTGTATGTCCCCTGAGGACCTGGATCCGGACTATGTCCTGTAAACTCCCTCACCCAAAATAGGTATTTGTGTATATTTTATATTATTATATTTATTATAGATGTTGAATTTATTTAGAGTATTATCTTAGTTAATTAGAAAATAATTTTTTTAGTATATTTACTTATATAAATATTTATTTAGAATTATTTTTAGGCTATTTTAGATTATTGGGATTTTTCCATAAATTTTAGTTAATTAAAAACTAGTAACACTAATTTTTGAGAACTTTAAAGAATTTATTTTATGTTCAAACTTAATTAAAAATATCCTAAAATTTTATTTTAGGTTCTAAATAATAAAATATATTTTCTAGAATTTTTTGGGAATTTTTCGATTATTTTTAGCATTTATTTTGAGTTAATTATGAAAAATTAATTTAAAAACTAATTTCTGAAAAAGAAAACCCAAAAAGTAATTAATTCAGTCCAGTCAGCAAACAGGGGGCCCACCTGTCAGCCTCCAGTAGTGAACAGTGCCGGGCCCGCTTGTCAGTGACCGCTGAGTGGGTGCGAGCCGAGCCAACCTCGAGCCGAGCCGAGTCAGAGTTCGACTCGGACTCAGCTGAGCCGAGCCGCGTCAGTGCCTGACCGTCCGATCTGAGCGGGCAACCCTGGATTGCTGCCATGTGGCGCGCTGTGAGCCGCGGCTGCACTTTGTCTCTCCTCTATATATATATAATAGTTTAGATATTAATTTCTAGGGTTTTTTCTTCAGCCGATTTTTAGAGAATTGTCATCTAGGGTTCCTTCATCTTCTAGAAGCCATTGCGCAAAGCTCCGGATTCCAAACGAGGCCTATTTTTTTTTTGTTAGAATGATAATGAGGTTAGCTTTCTGATTATATAAATTATTTTTCTAAATTATTAGTATTAAATTCTGGAAAATTCGTAGAGCACAGCATGTCCGAAAATAGACGTATTTGGATGTTTTTGCAATTTCGGGAGATCCCGGAATCAGAATCACGAACCGTTTAAAGTTTCGGAAAGCCAATATCGAGATCATCGACATATATTTTTCCCTGAATTTAATTCAAAGTATTTATATACTGTTAATTCTGTAGAACTTCTAGGTTAGAATTTAACCATCGGTGCACAATACAAAATTTGTATGTGCCATAATTTCCAAACGAATTTGAATTCGGATGAGCTATAAATTCCAGCATTTTTTTGACGCTGAAATCTACAGGAAATAATGCATAAAAGTTGAGTTTGTGTCGGTTGACTTTTTGGTCAACAGATCGCCTCGATTTGCGTGCCATGAGTCTCGAGTTGATAAAATTCAGTTTCTTTGGACAAAATTTAGGAATTAACATAAAAATCAGAATAATAAGATTAAAATAGAATTTTAGAGTAATTATTCCAGAATTAAATAAATTAAAATAAATTATCTTTTGACGTGATAAATTTGTAATACATAGGCTATTTGGACTGTGACTTGGAATCTGATTCATACCAGCAGCATGACCCCAGGCAAGATACCTTGCCAAATTATTTACAGTACTTTGCATGCTATTTATATTTCTTTTTATTTATTTCATTTCTGTATAGTTCTTGCATGTGTAGTTTTTCTCCAGTCATTACTATGTATTAGATATGTTGACACACACATGGCACCTAGTATCATGGGAGGACAATCATTAGGCGTATGGGCTTTTAACCACTCTGGTAAACCGTAGTATTTAGTTCGCACTACGGGCGTGTGTCGCGCTGGTCGCTACCCTAGAGGTATGTCGATTTCTGTAGAGTCGCGCTAGTCGCTACCCCAGAGGTATGTCGATTTCTGATGTTCTAGACGGGTGTGTGAGTTGTGAGGCTTAGATCGAGTAGACTACCCTTGCCCATACGTCGAAAAGTTGTCCTCATTTGCATTCATATAGATTGTCTTGTACAGCGTACTTATCTATTTTCAAACCATATGCATGTTTACTGTATTCAAATTGGCTCGTATTTTCTGTATCTTGTTACGTCCCTCTGAGGACCTGGTCCTCTGCCAGGTGTATCTGCTCTTGAGTATTTGCAGGAGTACAGGCCTGGACCTGACGCATTATTTTCTGTCGAGGAGGTCTTACCTTCTGAGCATCGTTGATTATCTGGCAATGGATTCTTTTAGCTGATGCACTTCTGTCTTCACATTATTTTACATTGGAGACTTTATACTCCTCTCTCATTTTAGTTTTGGATATAGTCATGGGTAGTGGATTTGTCTCTACCCGACTATTATTTTAGATATTTCAGACTCCTTATTCTAGTTTAGTATTTCTTTTCTATGACTTGTTGTGTGGATGAGATTATCATATCTGTGACTTGTGACATTATATATACCACATGTGAGTTTATATTCATATTACAGTGTCACGCCCCAGTCCCAAAATGCCGAGGGACTGGAGATGCGTAGCAATGGCCAGCAGCACGCACCGATGGATAACCCAATTTAATGGAGCCATCAGGGCGTACTTAAGCTGTAAATAAGGTCTACTACACTAGTCACACTAATCTCATCCATAAAGATAAAGAAATAAACTGCATAATCAAATGGAAATAATGTATCAACAACATCACAGCAAGTCAGTCGGAGAAACGATCCGACTTAAGTCTGAATAAACTGGCTCTATAGGCCAGGAACAAAAGATATAAACATGAAATAAATAAAAGAGTACTGGGACAGGCACTCAGGAGAAGTCCTCGGCAGTCACCTCGTCTTCAGTGTTTGGTTCAGCTCCAGCAATAGCTTCTGCTCCGGTCCCGTATACCTCGGGATACTGCTCCTCAGCTAAACCTGGGGACATAATCCATTCCAGGTCCTCAGTGGACATAGCAAGGCACAAATAATACAAGCCAAAATAAATAAGCGGTGCAATAAATAATGAACAGCAGGGTAAACTAAGTAACCATCTATGTGATATGCAAATGAGAGCAACACTAGTACTCAGGCTGAGACCGCTACAAGCTCTGTGTCGGGGAGCCGGTAGCAGTAATAACACGTAAAGGGTCTAGCTCTGCTGGAGAGTCTACGACCTCACAATAATAGTAGATATATATATAGAACAGCCTGTAGCCTGTGTGTCTCTCCCCACCCAATGTAATCACGCAAGCCATGACCATAACGTCTCATGTCCATGTTAGCGGGATTATAACTAATGCAACAAGTCATACTGTCTATAAATAAATACCTCTATCAAGTCCTGTATCCTATTCAGAATCCCCACGAATAACTCAGAAAGATTCTGTCCATGATAGTGTCAAGTGTCCTGGGTTGTAGGGTACTTGATAGGTCAAGTACAAAATAAGGGGATCGTAAATCCATCTCTAAATGACGAACCCAACACCGCGTACGGTGTCAGTACCCGACTATGATCGGGCACTAGGTACGTCATATGTTTCCTAGGTTTAAGCAGTTTAAAACAGTTTATATGAATTTCACAAGACATCCAGCAGAGTATTTTTATCAGAAAATATGAAAATAATGACTGCAAGATTGGCAAGGTGCACTTGCCTGAGGTTTGGATTCCACTTAGGTCCTGATTTCGAAAATCTCCAGAGATGTCTCCGAAAGCTGAAATAAACAGTACCATCACGCTCAGAAGGTGTCAAACAGCTAGGATCGCCTGTCCTTGGGTCCAATTTGGAGACAAGGGCAAAAACGGCAATTTCGGCCCAAAACGGGGTCCACCGGTGGGCCCGCTTTGCACCGAAAAACGTGTTAGGGTCAACGGTCTCCAAATTCACCAAACTTAGTGTCAACAGGTCAGGAACGCTGATACGAACCCAACGAAACTTTCAGATTTGAATTCCAATGAGCCGATCACAAAATCGCCCGTCGAGCGGGGCCTGTGGGGCCCACGACACGCGATTTCGTCAACGTTCTCAGAATCGGACCAAACTTGACCCACAGGACCAGCGTATCGCTACGAGTCCGATGGCGCAAGTTTTGTCTCGATCCGACGTGTGTGCACGAAGTTAGGGTGAATTGCAGAAAAGGCGGATACGGAGCGATGTCCGCGGATACGCGTTGATTCCGGTGTGCACGCACACCCGAATCGGCTTCCGCAAAATCCCACACGTCCGTATCGACGAGGCGCACGTATCTGTGAAGACCGCACGCGACCAAGTCATCCCGTTTGGCGGGGCGTACTCAGTTTCGAGGTGAAACAGGGTCTGGTTTTTTCCTGTTTTTGGATCGCGGTGTGCGATCACCACAGGACGCGATGCCCCGAGCGGTTTGTCCGGGCACCGAGAGGGTCATACAGGATTCGCGTAGAAATTTACGGAATTGAATTCCGAGCTACGAGGAGGAAATTAGGAGTACCTGAACAGGGCCTTCGAATCGGGGTTTTCGTGTCCAACACGTATCCTGTGTCGGACAGTCCGTGTCTGCGGTGTCCGTGTCCGGACTAGGGTTCAGAGCTTTTCTGGAACCGCGGTGGCCGGAGGGAGGCGGGCTGGGTGGCGCAGACGGCGGTGGGGCACTGGGGACGGCGTCGCCGGAGCTCGGGACGCGGGCTGCGGTCGCCGGAGACTCGGAAGGCTCGGCTCGGCTGGGAGGGGAGAGGAGGAAGGGGAGCTAGGGAGTCGGCGGTGGGCGGATCTGGGAGGAGGTCGACGCAGGAGGCGGCGACGCTGGTCTGAGGGGACGGCGGCTAGGGGAGGGGAATTAGGGCTCCGGCGGGGGGGAGGTTTGAGGAGGAGGAGACCGGAGGGGTCTTTATAGGGTCGGGGCTGGGGCGATTGTGGCCGGGGAAGTCGGTAGGCGAGGAGGACGTGGGGAGTGGCCCCTCCGGCGGAGGCGGCGGGGGCCAGGTCGTGGCCGGGGGACTCGGTCTCCGCCGATCGTGGGGGAGAGGGATTGGGGACGGGTCCGGGTCGGTGCGGGTTCCGGGTTGGGCGGACCCGCCCGACCCGCTAAGTCCGGGTCTGGGTTCGGTGCTAACGGGCTCGGCCCACTGGGCCGGGCCGGGCCCAAAAATAAAAACAAAATAAAAAATAATAATAATAATAACAGAATTAATTAATTAATTTAGAAAATAGTTTTTAGGCTTTTAAAAATAGGTCCGAGGCCCAATAAAATCCCAGAAAATTATCCTAAGTCAGGTTTTCTATTTTATACCATAAAATCATATTTTCATTTTATTTTAATATTATTTATTGGCAATTAAAAATTACAAACTCACTACAGGGCCTATGTAAATTCCTTAAAAAATTGCATTTAAATTCCAAAAATTGATTTTAAAAATCTCTAAAATTTAGGGTGTTTACAATCTACCCCCCTTAAGAGGATTGCATCCTCGCAATCGAAGGGTAAACTATAAAGGCAAGATTTACAGAATTAAAATGCTTAGGTTCTACCTGATTCTGCAAATAGGTGTGGATAACGCTGCCGCATAACATCTTCTCGCTCCCAAGTCGATTCGCCAGGAGAGTGCTGTTTCCAAGCTACTCGAACCAGCCTGATTGTCTGCCCTCGCAGTGTCTTCTCGCTGGTGTCGAGTATACCTACTGGCTGCTCTTCGTATCTCAGGCTAGGTCCCACTGAAATCTCAGAATGATCAACTATATGGCTTGGGTCCGTCACATATCTCCTCAATTGTGAGACGTGGAATACGTCATGCACTCCCTCTAAGGATGGAGGTAATGCAAGACGGTAAGCCACCTCACCAATGCGCTCCAAGATATCAAATGGCCCAATATACCTTGGGCTTGACTTGCCTCTGCTGCCAAATCTGATAGTACCTCTAGTGGACGAGATCCTCAAAAATACATGCTCTCCTTCCTTGAACTCCAGGGGTCGTCGGTGTGCATCGGCCCAATGCTTCTGTCTATCCTGGGCTGCCCGGAGATGGTTCTGAATCTGTTTTACTTTCTCTACTGTCTCTGTTACCAACTCTGGACCCAGTATTTAACGTTCGCCAACGTCGCTCCAGCATATTGGAGATCTGCACTTCCTTCCGTACAACGCCTCGAAAGGTGCCATCTGAATGCTTGCCTGATAGCTGTTGTTGTAGGAGAACTCCACTAAGTGCAGGTGATCTTCCCAAGATCCTCCGAAGTCCAGTATGCAAGATCGCAGCATGTCTTCTAGGATCTGAATGGTGCGCTCTGACTGTCCGTCTGTCTGAGGATGATAGGCAGTACTGAACTTGAGCCTGGTGCCGAGACTCTCTTGCATGCTTCGCCAGAAGTGAGATATAAATCTCGAGTCTCGATCTGATACAATACTAACCGGCACTCCATGTAATTTTATGATCTGACGCATATACATGTCGGCTAGTACTTCCGTGGATTGTCCAACTCTGAACGGCAAGAAGTGAGCCGACTTAGTGAGCCGATCCACGATGACCCATACTGCATCCTTACCACTAGGGCTTCTTGGAAATCCAGTGACAAAGTCCATGGTAATATGCTCCCACTTCCATTCAGGGATGGGAAGTGGCTGCAACATACCTGCAGTCCTTTGGTGCTCGGCCTTCACCTGCTGGCAGACTAAGCATTTTGCCACAAAGCGGACAATCTCCCTTTTTATTCCATGCCACCAGTAATATTGTCTTAAGTCCCGGTACATCTTGGTTCCTCCTGGATGAACCGAGTATATGGAGCTATGGGCTTCTGTCATCAACTCCTGTCTTAATTCTCCGTTCGGAACACATAGGCGATCTTCGCACCTTAATGTTCCGTCCTCGTGGATGCGAAGTCCTGTCTGCAAGCCTGCTTCTGTTCTTTCTCTCAGCCTTCGGAATCTGGCATCATTAGGCAAAGCTTCCTTGATTCTCTCCACCAGCGATGACTTCACTTCAAGGTTAGCCAGCAGACCATTTTGTCTAGGTAGAACAACCTTTATCTGAAGATCTTGCAAGTCTTGTAATAGCTGAGGCTGCTCCGTTAAGAAATAAGCCGAGGGTTTTCTGCTGAGGGCGTCGGCTACAACATTTGCTTTCCCCGGGTGGTACTGCAGATCGATGTCAAAGTCCACCATCGACTCAAGCCAACGCCTTTGCCTCATGTTGAGCTCCTTCTGTGTATAAACATACTTCAAGCTCTTATGATCAGTGAATATCTCGACCTTTTCTCCATACAGATAATGTCTCCAGATCTTCAATGCAAAAATCACTGCAGCTAGCTCCAGGTCGTGCGTTGGGTAGTTCTTCTCGTGGACCTTCAGCTGCCTCGATGCATAAGCGATAACCTTGCCATGTTGCATCAAGACACAACCTAGTTCACTACCGGACGCATCACTATAAATAACAAAACCTCCTGATCCTGAGGGAAGAGTCAAGACTGGTGTTGTTGTTAGACGCCTCTTCAATTCTTCAAAGGCATTCTGGCATTCTTCCGTCCATATGAACTCCTGATCCTTCCGTGTCAGCTTAGTCATCGGCTCTGCGATCCTTGAAAAATTTTCTACGAACCGCCGGTAATACCCAGCAAGTCCAAGAAAACTTCTCACTTCTGCAACAGAGGTAGGGGTAGGCCAGGTTTCTATAGCAGTGACCTTTTCTGGGTCCACAGACAGTCCTTCACCCGAGATAATATGCCCTAAGAATGGCACCTTGTCCATACAGAACTCACATTTGCTGAGCTTGGCATACAGCTTCTCCCTTCTCAAGGTTTCTAGCACAATTCTAAGGTGTTCCTCGTGCTCTTCGTGGTTCTTGGAGTAGATTAGGATATCATCAATGAACACCACCACGAACTTATCCAAGTACTGATGGAAGACCCCGTTCATCAAACTCATAAATACGGCGGGTGCGTTAGTTAAACCAAACGGCATAACTAGGAACTCATAATGCCCATACTTAGTTCTGAAGGCCGTCTTTGGGATATCTTCCTTCTTCACCCTAATCTGGTGATAACCGGATCTAAGGTCAATCTTTGAGAATACCTTAGCACCACTCAATTGGTCAAACAGATCATCAATACGTGGTAATGGGTACCGGTTCTTAATAGTTACAGCATTAAGGGCTCTGTAATCAATGCACAGCCGTACAGATCCGTCCTTCTTGGGTACAAAAAGTATAGGTGCTCCCCATGGTGAAACACTGGGCCGGATAAATCCCTTCTCCAGAAGGTCGTCAACTTGTGTTTTCAGCTCCACTAACTCCTTAGGTGCTAGCCGATATACCGATGAAGTGATAGGTTCGGCTCCTGGAGTTAGGTCTATTGTGAATTCTATCTCCCGATCAGGTGGTAAACCTGGAAGGTCATCGGGAAATACATCCACAAATTCCGTTATGACTCTTGGGTAACTTGAATCTTCTTCTACAGTCAATACCCTAAGAGTTGGCTGGACCCCTTGTTCTACAGCTCCTCGTAAAAATTCAAACTCAGGAAGGCTAGGGGGTCTAAATATCACTTTTCCAAGCCGGCAATCCAGTGTCGCATGGTACTGACTTAACCAGTCCATACCAAGTACAACATCGTAATCAGGCATAGAAAAGATCAGGAATTGGGCTCGCATTTCTCGGCCACAGACTACTACCGAACATGATCTACAAGTATCACTAACCGGGATAATTCCACCTCCCGTTAGAATTCTCTTCATCTTCGAGAGAGGTACGGTAGCTATTCTATGTGTGGCTACGAAGCTAGCAGCAATAAATGAATGCGAAGCTCCAGAATCAAATAATGCTACAGCAGGAATTGAAGCTACTAATATGGTACCTGCTATCACTTCGCCTGCAGTAGCTTCCTCAGTGACTGCTAGTGCATATGCCTGACCTCGTCCCTGAGCGGGACCCCTTTGCTGACGAGCTTGTTGGAACAGTGCTGCCTGAGGTGGTAGAGGTGGCCTGGCTCCTCCAGGCCCTGTCTGAGTTGCTCCCCCAGCGGGAAGAGCTGCAGGTGGAGCTGGTCGATTCGGAACTCCCTCTCGACGTTCCGAGCAGTCCTTTGAGAAGTGTTGTCCAGATCCGCAAACCAGGCAGAGTCCCAGCTTGCGTCGACATTCCTTTTCAATATGTCCTACCTTGATGTAGTAATGGCAAGTAGGCAAGTTCTTAGTTGCTGCTCTTGGAGGCGGGCTCTTCTGGGGCCGTTTAGCAGATTCCCCTGGTGATGACTTGGACGGTGCTGAGGAGAAGGGACGTTTCAGGCTTGATTCCCTCCGAGTAACGCGCTCCAGCCGACGTGTTGCAGCTAGGACGTCGGTGTAAGAGGTGGGCGCGACTGATCCGATTAACTTCTGAAGCTCAAACCTGAGCCCATCAAAGAACTTCTCTACCTTCTCCTCTTCGGTAGAAATTAGCGAAGGGGCGAAGCGGCTCAGGCGAATGAATTCGGCGTTATATTCCTCCACCGTCATGTTGCCCTGGATCAGGCGGTTGAATCTGTCTCGGAGTTCTGACCGAGCCACAGCAGGGATGTACATTTCCTGGAAGAGTCTGGAGAACTCCTCCCAGGTAGCCTGATCATGTCCGAGCCTTCTTTCTTCGGACAGCCACCAATGATGCACGTTGTCCGTCAGTTGCATCCTGACGGCAGTCATCCATTTGTCCCTTGGTAGTTCGGCGGCCTCCAACTGATGCTGTGTGTTTGTAAGCCATTCATGCACTTCAGTTGGTCCTTCCTTGCCCGAGAAGGTATGGGGCTTGAGTTGGCAAAAATCTGTAATAGATCCCGTCGCTGGCCGCCTATTTGGTGGATTTGCATGCTCCAATGCTGCGACTAGGCTGTTCCTTAGGTTCTCGGCCTCTCGGCGTTGGGTCTCCTGTTGAATCTGTTGTTGTGCCTGCATCATGGCGTAGAATATCTGGAACATTTGCTGGCCATCCATTGCCTGTCCTGGGGGAAAGACAGGCATCGCAGGAGGGAACTGGGGAGGAGGCGGGATGTTATCACGCCTGAACCTGGAACTTGGCTGGCCAGTTTGATTGCTCTGAGAGGATTGTCCTCTGGTATCCAGCGTCGTTCCAGCTTCGCAGGTAAACCCTGCTTCAGTCGGTGTTCCCAAGGGGGTCTCGTCACCACTTCTGGGATCCATAACTCTGCACCAAAAGGAAACAATGAGAACGCACAGAGGAATCAAAACAGGATGCAATTCAAGCAATTAAATTGAATTCGACATAGAGTTCAAAAACGATTCAATAAATGGATGAGATCCTATAAATTATCCTATCTTATTGCAGGCCTGTTTGGTCCCTAAGTTAAAACCGAACAATTTAGTTATGACCTGCATGGGCCACCACAAAAACCATGTCACGCCCCAGTCCCAAAATGCCGAGGGACTGGAGATGCGTAGCAATGGCCAGCAGCACGCACCGATGGATAACCCAATTTAATGGAGCCATCATGGCGTACTTAAGCTGTAAATAAGGTCTACTACACCAGTCACACTAATCTTATCCATAAAGATAAAGAAATAAACTGCATAATCAAATGGAAATAATATATCAACAACATCACAGCAAGTCAGTCGGAGAAACGATCCGACTTAAGTCTGAATAAACTGGCTCTATAGGCCAGGAACAAAAGATATAAACATGAAATAAATAAAAGAGTACTGGGACAGGCACTCAGGAGAAGTCCTCGGCAGTCACCTCATCTTCAGTGTTTGGCTCAGCTCCAGCAATAGCTTCTGCTCCGGTCCCGTATACCTCGGGATACTGCTCCTCAGCTAAACCTGGGGACATAATCCATTCCAGGTCCTCAGTGGACATAGCAAGGCACAAATAATACAAGCCAAAATGAATAAGCAGTGCAATAAATAATGAACAGCTGGGTAAACTAAGTAACCATCTATGTGATATGCAAATGAGAGCAACACTAGTACTCAGGCTGAGACCGCTACAAGCTCTGTGTCGGGGAGCCGGTAGCAGTAATAACACGTAAAGGGTCTAGCTCTGCTGGAGAGTCTACGACCTCACAATAATAGTAGATATATATATAAAATAGCCTGTAGCCTGTGTGTCTCTCCCCACCCAATGTAATCACGCAAGCCATGACCATAACGTCTCATGTCCATGTTAGCGGGATTATAACTAATGCAACAAGTCATACTGTCTATAAATAAATACCTATGTCAAGTCCTGTATCCTATTCAGAATCCCCACGAATAACTCAGGAAGATTCTGTCCATGATAGTGTCAAGTGTCCTGGGTTATAGGGTACTTGATAGGTCAAGTACAAAATAAGGGGATCGTAAATCCATCTCTAAATGACGAACCCAACACCGCGTACGGTGTCAGTACCCGACTATGATCGGGCACTAGGTACGTCGTATGTTTTCTAGGTTTAAGCAGTTTAAAACAGTTTATATGAATTTCACAAGACATCCAGCAGAGTATTTTTATCAGAAAATATGAAAATAATGACTGCAAGATTGGCAAGGTGCACTTGCCTGAGGTTTGGATTCCACTTAGGTCCTGGTTTCGAAAATCTCCAAAGATGTCTCCGAAAGCTGAAATAAACAGTACCATCATGCTCAGAAGGTGTCAAACAGCTAGGATCGCCTGTCCTTGGGTCCAATTTGGAGACAAGGGCAAAAACGGCAATTTCGGCCCAAAACGGGGTCCACCGGTGGGCCCGCTTTGCACCGAAAAATGTGTCAGGGTCAACGGTCTCCAAATTCACCAAACTTAGTGTCAACAGGTCAGGAACGCTGATACGAACCCAACGAAACTTTCAGATTTGAATTCTGATGAGCCGATCACAAAATCGCCCGTCGAGCGGGGCCTGTGGGGCCCACGGCACGCGATTTCGTCAACGTTCTCAGAATCGGACCAAACTTGACCCACAGGACCAGCGTATCGCTACGAGTCCGATAGCGCAAGTTTCGTCTCGATCCGACGTGTGTGCACGAAGTTAGGGTGAATTGCAGAAAAGGCGGATACGGAGCGATGTCCGCGGATACGCGTTGATTTCGGTGTGCACGCACACCCGAATCGGCTTTCGGGAAATCCCACACGTCCGTATCGACGAGGCGCACGTATCTGTGAAGACCGCACGCGACCAAGTCGTCCCGTTTGGCGGGGCGTACTCAGCTCCGGGGTAAAACAGGGTCTGGTTTTTTCCTGTTTTTGGATCGCGGTGTGGGATCACCACAGGACGCGATGCCCCGAGCGGTTTGTCCGGACACCGAGAGGGTCATACAGGCTTCGCGTAGAAATTTACGGAATCGAATTCCGAGCTACGAGGAGGAAATTAGGAGTACCTGAACAGGGCCTTCGAATCGGGGTTTTCGTGTCCAACACGTATCCTGTGTTGGCGAGTCCGTGTCTGCGGTGTCCGTATCCGGACTAGGGTTCAGAGCTTCTCTGGAACCGCGGTGGCCGGAGGGAGGCGGGCTGGGTGGCGCAGACGGCGGTGGGGCGCTGGGGACGGCATCGCCGGAGCTCGGGACGCGGGCTGCGGTCGCCGGAGACTCGGAACAGCTCGGCTCGGCTGGGAGGGGAGGGGAGAGGAGGAAGGGGAGCTAGGGAGTCGGCGGCGGGCGGATCTGGGAGGAGGTCGACGCAGGAGGCGGCGACGCTGGTCTGAGGGGACGGCGGCTAGGGGAGGGGAATTAGGGCTCCGGTGGGGGGGAGGTTTGAGGAGGAGGAGACCGGAGGGGTCTTTATAGGGTCGGGGCTGGGGCGATCGTGGCCGGGGAAGTCGATAGGGGAGGAGGACGTGGGGAGTGGCCCCTCCGGCGGAGGCGGCGGGGGCCAGGTCGTGGCCGGGGGACTCGGTCTCCGCCGATCGTGGGGGAGAGGGATTGGGGACGGGTCCGGGTCGGTGCGGGTTCCGGGTTGGGCGGACCCGCCCGACCCGCTAAGTCCGGGTCTGGGTTCGGTGCTAACGGGCTCGGCCCACTGGGCCGGGCCGGGCCCAAAAAAAATAATAATAATAATAATAATAACAGAATTAATTAATTAATTTAGAAAATAGTTTTTAGGCTTTTAAAAATAGGTCCGAGGCCCAATAAAATCCCAGAAAATTACCCTAAGTCAGGTTTTCTATTTTATACCATAAAATCATATTTTCATTTTATTTTAATATTATTTATTGGCAATTAAAAATTACAAACTCACTACAGGGCCTATGTAAATTCCTTAAAAAATTGCATTTAAATTCCAAAAATTGATTTTAAAAATCTCTAAAATTTAGGGTGTTTACAACAGCGTACGTATGGGTTATGGTTTCCATATATTGGAGTTGCCATATCCATGCGGCTGACATACTTACGTGTTCCTAGCCCTACGTATTTGGGACTGGGGCGTGACATGTCCCCAGGACTAGCAGACGAGATCGACCCCGAGTTACACGGGACAGGAGCATTAGCAGGAGCTGGAGTAGGAGCAGACATTGGAGCAGTACCAGATCCAGTAGACGAGTGATCACCGAGGGTATCTTCTGGGTATAGGATTTACACATACTCAGTATTTGCTGTGGTTATCTTTATTCTTGTATATTGACAGATGTATTAGACTCATTATCGGGTTATTTCCCCGAGTTTATATTATATTGAGATTGATCTTGCTTTATGATTCTGATATTGTTGTATTCATTTCTGTGGATGAGATTAGTATATCTAGACCCTTATTGTTGTATTACAGCTTAAGTACGCCCCGATGGATCCATTAAATTGGGTTTGTCCATCGGTGTGTGCTGCTGGCCATTGCCACGTGTCCGGTCCCATGGCATTTTGGGATTGGGGCGTGACATGATCACCCACCGAGTCCCCGCCTCTGCAACCGCCTCCGTCTTCGACTTCCCGAGCAACCCCGAGCAACCACCACCTCTTCTCCCTGTTCTCTTCCTTCCGCCGCTTGTACCGACGACAACCCCAACGTCGTCACCATTAACAGCCATCTCCCTCTTCTTCTTCATCTCCTCCACCTCCACGACCCATCTCCTCCCTGACTTCACACGACCCCAGTTCGTCACTGCCATCACCTGACCGATCCTTCGCTGTCATCACCCCGCCTACCCACACCGCCGGATCACCTCATCGTCGCCATCACGACTAACCCCGGCTATCGTCCCCGACTGTTCACCATCTACCCTGTTCTCCTTTACGTCTCCTTCGACTCCCCATTATCGTCGTCATCATCATCATCATCATCATCAACCCCGTCGATCTCCTTTCCGGCGAGCAGCAACCCGGCAAAAGTCAATCACCTTCGCCGGAGATGATCCACAACAGCGTCACCCCCTCGTTCACGTGCACGCGTAGGGTCGACTTGCCTTCCTTTCAGATTGTGTGTATGTGCATGTGTGAATAGTAATTAGGGCTAGCGTGTTATTTCATGAAAGTTTGGTTGATTTCAAGACCAGTGTTGGTAAACCTAAAAACTAGTATGCGTATGCGTGCGTACGTGTGTATAATAATTAGTTATATATATATATATATATTCTATGGAAATTGATTGCTAGTACTAGGTATGACTGGAATATATATATATTATATGACCATAAGTGATAATTATGGGTGTCCCGTATTTATATGCATTTGCATGACCCTAGGTGTTAGTGAGTTGACTGTCTGATTATGCACAACATTTGAGGAAATGATACCCGTGCATTTAGATACACACTTGACCCTGCTAGTTGACTAGTTGTCACCCTAGCGTAGTTTCTGAGTTCAGCGTATTATGTTTGTGTCTGTGCTAGTGTAACGACTGATACTATATTATTATTATTATTATTATATTATGTCTATAGGATTGTTGGATTATTCAGACAAGACTTCGAAAACAGGATATTGGTATTGCCAGCGCAGGACCACAGGCGAGTACATTCTCTGACAGTTTTCATTATGTTGATCATCTCTATGATTCTAGTTGTATAGCGTACATGATTCTGACACTATGGATACACGAGTTAGCATCATCGAGACCTGTCACGAGGAGTAGTGATTGGAATCCATCGTGCTAGCTGGGGACAGGGAGATATTAGTAGATTATGTGATCATATCCAACTATACATGCATCATAGCTTACCCCACACCTCATGTCGGGTGCAGCCTGACCATTACATGCCTCATAGCATGTTATATATGATTAGCCTGACTATTGCTCGCATCATAGCTAGCCGGATGGTTAGCCTGGCCTTACATGAATTATAGTTAATCATATATAGCAAGCCTGATCTGTCCCAAGACGATCACATGATAGACTGATATTTCACACACTTAGCTAGATATTATATTCATGTATTTCCAGTTCATTGTTCTAGCATGCACTTGTATTTCTGTTCATTGCTAGCTGTCTATTGATGATGATATATTCTCTAGTATTTCTTATTCCAGTATTTCATACTCACCAGTATTTCTTATTGCTAGTATTTATATCCATCTTGTATTTCTTTACACTGTATTATAGGTTTTGTCAATATACATGGAACTGCTGTTAGTGCTTGTACTTCGCTCCATCCTGACTGGAAATATTTTTCCAGACTGCGACTTAGAGGACTTGTTTCCGTCATACTTGGAGATTTGGATGTTATTGTTGCAGGTTAGACTATTTTTATTATTTAGACTTGTGTTGTATTTCATTATTTTCTACGATATCTTATCATGCTTTAGTTTCTGTGATTGAGTATTTACATATTATATTGTGATATCTGTGTCTCCTTATGGAGTTGGATATTCGTGTGAGATTGATTAGATAGTATTGTGACCTAGACATCGTTCTACCACCGATGCTGCGGTGTAGGCTGGAAGTACCCACGTACTTGTGCCCCTATATCGGGTGCGGGTCATGACGGATGAATAGCCGCTGAGGGGTACGAGTAGGTTTCAATCTTTCCCATTTATATTGTATATTCATATCTTTTGGACGTTTAGCCACCGACACTTGTTAGTCAGAAAGTCTAGGACACTAGTTCCCTACTTGACCGTAATTATTCAGACTGCAGCTGATATACTGTCATGTATACTATTGAGACTTTTCTAGCTTAACATTTTGCAAGGCTAGACATTAGAACGTTTTGATGGAACGTTTGTGACGCCTTATTGATGTATTTTACATGTTCTATGCTTATTATTTTTTTAATTTGAATGATTGAGACATAGGTATTCAGCGTCTCTAGGTGACTTGATTGTAGTATGCACCCTCTCGTCTTCTTACAGCCTTGACCGCACTCCGGGGTATCCGTGTACTCCGCAGTGCGTAACTGGCCATGTCATATCCCTGTTCTCCGTATTTTGGTACTGGGACGTGACATATATAGTTATAAAAGAATAACTATTATTTTTATTTTAAAATGCTACCACTGTATACTACTCAAATAAATTACTACCAGATATCAGGGATCAGCAGTAGGGGTGAGTATTATCCGTCTTTTACCGAAAATCAAACCAAATAAGAGTTTTGTTTGGGTTTAACGATTTGATTTCTAATTTGAAAATACTAAAATTTCTTATTCGCTTTTGGTTTTGGGTTTTGATTTCGGTCAAAAATCAAAACCGAATAAAACTTATGCAATTATGTAAATATTCTCAATTCTATGCATATTTGTGATTTAAAATATGTATATTTTGAAAACAACAATTATATTTAATGTATTTTAAAGCTTAATTTTGGAAATTTAACAATAAGTCTAACTTTGGACACAACTTTGAAATACAACAAATATGTGTATAAAAATTACAATTCTTAACATACTTTAACCACGATCACAACTTTGGACCAAATCTATTAAATAATAGCAATAGTTCAATCGAACAAAACATAAAAACATAATAGATTATTCGGTTCAATTCAATTTCTGTTCTGATTTTGGCTAATTTTGGTTTTAAATTTTTTAAATTTTGGTTTATTCGATTTTGACTATTTTAATTCGATTGAAATCGAATAAACCAAATAGAAAATTTACTGTACATAAAATATTTTTAAATAAATTAAGTATAACGATACTATTTTTGAAAAATTTGAACCGACGATAAAAATCGCCATCGGAGATGACAAAAATCGAGAATGTCAAATTTTTGCCAACTGAGTTGGCAAAACTTTAGCACTTTGACCCGCGGGTGGGTGGGTGAGGGTTGGTTCGGTTTGGTTCGGTTTTAATGTTTGAGTGTTGTTTTTTTTTAATTAGTATTTTTTTTTTGGAAAAAATGAGTGGTTTGCTTTAGTTTTATTTAGGTTTAGTTCTTTTAAAAAAATTGTTGTAACAATAATTTTTTTTAAATAAATTAAAAAAAATGAAATTTAACATCAAAAAAAAAAAATTACTATCATTGAACATCTAAAATTTTAAAGTTTTCTATCGTAAAAAAATTGCGTCTGCCGTCGAGCGGACTTCGAGCGGCCATAACTATTTGTTCGAAAATAGTTTTTCGTCAAATAATAGGTCGATTTGTATCTTTTCGACGAGAGTAACCCAATTCGTGTAGAAAGAATTTTTATCTGAAGCAAGACGCATATGTTACAGGCAAAAATATAAAATTTTAAATTTAGAAGTATCATAACTTTTGACTGAGAGATCGAAACGAAGCCCAACTTGTGCCAAAATGACTGTAATAAAAAGTACTATGGAATAAACTATTTCATCGTTTGATGGGCTTTGACAAATTTTAGAATTGCCAAAAAATGATGTTTCGACCTCCAAATTTTGCTTTCGGATTTTTTTTCGGTATTTCAATGTTAACGAAAAAATTGGTCTCCGGACCCTCGAACGTTATCATATCATATATTAGTGTGAAGATGATTAAAAATGAGACATGAATATATATTTTATTTTTTTGTGATATCTATTTTAATTATGATTTCTCATAAATATATGTTTTAAAATTTGAATATATGTTTAGTTAGATATTCCGTAGTTAGTTTAAATATAATTTAAATTTTGAATATATTATTATCCATAATAAATTTTAAATCTGTCCTTAGAAAATTATATTTTGAATGATATTAGATGTGGTATCTAATATTTGAAAAAATATTTTAGTTAATTTTAAATTGTCTTTAGAAAATCTATAAGTGTCTTTTTCCAAAAAAATCTATACCGTAATTAAAAAATATTTGATATCGTAATTGTCTGTTATAGTTATGGTATCAAATTAAAAAAATAACAAATAGATAATTACGATATAACAGACAACATTTAAAAAATAACACATATTTAAATTTTAAAATATATATTTATAAGAAATTTATAATTAAAATAGATATCACAATTTAACAAATAACCAACAAATAAAAAAACCAACAAAACAAACCTAAAAAAAAAAAAAAAAAACCATTTGTCAGATTTTAGCCATCTAGGATGGCTAAAATTTGACAAATAAAAAAAAATATTATTATTTTATTTTTTTGCCATCTTGGATGGCAAAAATTTGACAAAATATAAAAAAATTATAAATTTTATATTTTTGCCATATGGAATGATGAAAATTTAACAAATTAATATATATATATATATATATATATATATATATATATATATATATATATATATATATATATATATATATATATATATATATATATCGAGATGGCTAAAATCTGACAAATATATATATATATATTTTTTTATATTTTTGCCAACTGGGATGGCAAAAATTTGCCAAAATATAAAAATATATATTTATTTTATACTTTTGTCATCTTGAAGTCATCTTGAATGATGAAAATTTAACAAATATTAAAAAAAAATACTTTTATATTTTTGTCAACTAGGATGAGAAAAGCTTTCGTTACTTTAAATATTTTCAAAATAATTTTGTTTTAGTTAATTTATTTAAAAATAAATTATATACAGCAATTTTTGTGTAAACCCAAATCAGTATTATGCCCATTATAAAGGAAGTCGTGGCAAAGAAATGTCCGCTTGCACTGATCTTTTCCCAATACGGCACCGAACTTGGACCTCCTGGATCAATAGTAAGACATTTCTTTCTTTTCTTCTTTCTTTCCATGGAGCGGCGTTGATGATGCCATGGATCACTACAGGACATTGGGATTGGGTTTGGACGCGAGCAAGGAAGAGATAAAGGAGGCGTTCAGGAGATCCGCACTAAAATTCCACCCTGACAAGCACTCCCACTCCTCCAGGGAGGTCAGGGAAGGAGCCTCTCTCAAGTTCAAGCAGGCGTCCGAGGCTTACCAGGTCCTCATCGACGACCGGAAGCGCGCCGATTACGATCTCAGCGTATGCCTCGGTAGAAAACCCTCTTCTTCTTCTTCTTCTTCTTACTATGGAAGAGGAAGCAGCAGCAGCTACTATAGACCTCCTCCTCCTCCACCGCCGAGTTGGAGGAGAGACGGTACGTCCGGATTCGATGTCGGGTCCGTGTTTCGATTCTTTACCCGCCGTGGGTTTCTAGTAAATGTCGCATTTGCAAGGTGACTCCCCCCCCTTCCCCCCCCCCCCCCCTCCCCCCCCCCCCTTTTATCTGTAATTTCATAGTTTGGTGACTGAATTGTACATTCGATTAGATTTGTTTTTTTTTTTCCTATTATACAGTACTGCTGACGATTTTAAAGTTCTCAAACACATGCTGCTAGACCCACAAGCTAAGCGCTGCTAAGGTGTTTTTTTTTTTTTTGCACTTTAAATTTTCATCATTGTAAGTGGTAAATTGTAAGTCTAAATCTCCGGCTTATAATGGCTTAATTCCATTCGATACCCTCAACTATTCAAGTTTGTCAATTTGATACCCTAAACTTTAATATCATACCAATCACTATCCTCAACTATTAAATATTTTCAAGTCCATACTCTCCGTCAGTCAGTGTTAATTTTCATTTTCCCGTTTTAGCAAAGAAAGAATGACCAAATTACCTCCACTCTCCTCTAGGGATATTTGAAGTGATCACAAATTTTGAATTTTTCATTAACACTGTTAGGATATTAAGGGTCTGCTTGGTAATGGTATTTTCACATATTTTGGGGTATTTTTGAACTGGCCGTTTATGAAGTATTTTAAAAATTCATTGCTTGTTAATGTGTTTTTGAGGCAATGGTTTTAGCAGGCTCAACCCAACCCCCCATTCCCCCCCCCCCCCCCCTCCCAAAAAAAAATCGGTGTCATGTAATTTTGGATGTCCTTATAAACATCCCAAATCGACAGATTTTGAGAGGTTTCCATTTATATCCTCATCAAAATTATATAATTATAACTACTAATATCCTAACCCATTTTTTCTTTCTCATCTATGTTTCTCTTTTACTTCTTCTACACTATGGTTACTTTTTTCCGGTTAGTTCTTAAAATCTCTCTCCTACTTTCATTCATGCGTTTCTATTATTTTATGTGTTTATATTATTTTGACCAAATATGACACTTATTCGAAACTACGGCTATTTTCTTCGATAAGTTCTTAAAATATTTTTCTCCTACTTTCATCCAGACGTTTCTAATATTCCATATGCTTTTATTATTTTATTTATGTATGGACATATAGGTAATTTTATTCGTGTAATTTTTTTTTTAAACCGCTTGTTAATGAATTACCAAGTATGGGTTGGACTGGTTTAAAAGCCACTACTTAACACCACCCAAAACCGGACCCTCATAACCGTTTATAACCAGTACTCTAAAAACACCTCATAACCGTTACCTCTACCATTCCCAAGTAGACCCTAAGTGTTCAACACTTTAAAATGCTAGCTTTATATAGTGTTCAACACTTTAAAGTGCTAGCACTGTATAGTTTTGAAAAAAATAAACATCCCCTTACCATTCTTGTATGTCTATTTGTAGTACTTAGTAACCTTGCATAGGGGTGAGCAGTATGCTCTTAAGAACTGCCGAAAGGACGACTTTTAGGGAGGGGTGTAAAATTGTTGTTTTGTGGTTTTAGGAATTCGGTTCGGTTCGGTTCGAACCAAACAAACAGTACAGTATGAGTACCATGCCACCTCCCATATTCCTATCTATGTAATCTAACCCCAATCCTAATCTTAAATTTACCAAATTCATAACGCAACCTCCAACTTCCAATCCCTTGTGAGACTTTGTTTGGTAGCATGACTCTTTATGGTTTCAATGTTATGCGGTTTAACTTTTAGTATTTTTCTTTTCGAATATGGGTTTGCTGTTAAGAATGAATTAACCGAATTATTAATACGGTTCAGTCGAATACAATTTCAGATTGTGAAGTGAGGTTTCCTTTGGTTCTACGCAGTTTGCAGTTAAGTACAGTTTTAGAAACATACGATTCAGTTAAAACGAATAAACCGAACTTACACCTGTATCCTTGTGCACTACTACTTTAGTACCAGATTGCAAGCCTAGGAACTAAAGTGGTAGGATATGTTGCATGGATACAACACAACACTATAAGGACACGACAATACGGACATTACACATATTTTGGTTTGTCCGAGTGTCTTTTGGAGTGCCCAAGTTATGCCCGATACGTGTCCAACATGATAAGACCCACATTTTTGGAGTGTCCTTGCTTCCTAGGTGGTAGGCCATGCCTCTCTATAAATGTCTGTATACTCGATGTAGGCTACTCCATTGTGTTGACTGTTGAGTATATTCACTAAACATGGTATCATTGCAAGGTTCTCTCTGGGCCTACCTCAAAAATTTCTCCCGACCTTTTACCTAATCTCTAACCCTTAACCTAACCTTATCCAAGCTCTAACTCACCAGAAGCCTAACATTGCTAGCCCTAACCCATGCCCTACCCCCTAGTCAATAACACTATTCTTAATCCTGATTCATCTGTTCTGGATTCCAGAGCTACCAAGATCTTTCTCAGGAGTTGCATATCTCCTCCATTCCAGTATCGTGACCCTAGAGCAGCGATGATGCAACTAAACCTTGTGCTTTCCTCGAATCATCGAGGATGCAACTAAACCTCACACCTCTGTCAAGCAAATACGGCACAATCCATAAACTAGGGCGTAGCTGAAATGAAAGGATTAGAAATGTAGTGTATTTCTTATGGGGTGGCTTTTGCTATTTGTACTTCTCAGAAACCCCTCCATGTTTTGTTGCTTGTAATCTTTCTCTCCAAGTTTCTGGAATACATGCTATCATTGTTATTTTGTAACCAGGAACTTTTTGTTTCGTCAATATATACTCTTTAATGAAATGTGGGGGAGACTACTCTCTCAAGATTCTTTAATAAAAAAGGAAATGAATGAATTTATGGGAAGTTGGAGGCGTCCAATAGAGGATAAGACGATAAAGATTGTCTAGTGGTTTGGATGTGCCATCTTGACGTTAACGCACCCGTTACGTGGAGCAATAAGATACTAGTCAACGAAGCCGCTAAAACTATGTATATGCCTAAACGAACTTGGGTTGAGGTTGTAAAAAAGATAAATGATCACATGACCCCCTTAACAGAGCTAAATGGAAGAAACTAATCAAGTAGATGACCCAAAAAAAATTAGATAAAGGTTTTGTTGTATATTTGTTTGCGGAATTATTTAACTAGTAAATTATAAGGAAATACCAAAGTGATTGATTAATTATAATCTTTCCGAAGTGCCATCAAATTAGTTTGTGTTATAACGGTAAAAATATTGAACTCAAGATCTTTTGATTTTTTGTTAAAGAAAGCAACAAATATTGGTACAAATTGGGTGGGCAAAGTCACAAAGTGCAAAAAACCCTCACAAGATTCGTACTTTTTGCAAAAAATACTTGTACTTAAAAAACTCCTCTAATTTTTAATTTGGTGTAATTTGTACCCAAATTGAACGGCAGCGTGAACGAACCGCCAATTTAGTGTCAACAAGGCTTATTAGGGTTATTTATGCAGGAAAGAAACAAACTGACGATATACAAATGTGGAACATAGGGGGAATATAGTGTAACATGTTAGACCCAACCTAGTAGGTCCCTAATTCAACTTGACTTAGTCTTATTCAACTGCAAAGCTAGAGTATGACTGCTTAATCGTGTGCTCAATCAAATGTGATACACATTCCTATGACTGTACTACGTCGTCACCGGATGCAAAACACGTCACTTGCTCCATCTTAAGCTAGAATATTCAACAACGCTTTAGAGATACTCTAATCATGCTGCGCCTTTAGTCAAAATTCTGGAACTACCATTTGGAGAGAAACTGATCATTCATGTATATCAAGGATCGATCTTGGCATCGAAAGGTTTGAGCAAAAGTGAATTAGGATTTATACCTTTGACGTGCAGTTGAACCAGTTTCTCCTACGATCTTATTGAGTACAGTCGTGGAAGCATTTTACACGAGGATGCTCGTTATTTTTGTCCCATAGCTGTCTCCCGTAAGAGACGACTTGCAAAATGAGAGAGAGAAATAACTTTAAAGGCAAGTTATGGTGGAGAACGAATTAGGGGTCTCCATGTAATATTACCTCTTAAGAACCATAATGGGTGCACCAACAACACCACACATGGGCACACATACTGCAGTGGACCCGGCTCATATGGCCGGACACCTATGGGTGAACCGGATCCGATCTGGAAAAGACTAGACTGGTCCGAAGGGTCAATTGCCAACATATTCCTACATATCCACTCGTAGATACTGGGTTCACTCATCCTTTTCTCTCATCCTAAATAGGATCATATATTCGTGCAACGTACAATCGTAGTATCTGCTAGCAGTGTACCTTAAACCAAATCCCCCAATGAACTAGTTGAAGGATAACCCTTATCACAAAATACAAAATTCCGGTGAGGAACTCATGGATCTCAGATCAATTTGTATTGTTTATTTAAATATCAGTTAATTCTCGATAGAGAGCATACCCAAATACCATAGTCTTCTTATCACTCGGTCACACTTTTTCACAATTTTCGGATGTGCATAAAGTTTACATGTTCATGATCATAAGATACTCCTCATGATCTTCCTTCTATCTACTACAATTGTTCCTCTTACCAACCTGTTTTCCCAATCACACTTCTTTGCTATACGGTATTGATCTCATCGTACAAGGAAGCGCGTCAAAGTAGTAGTTGTTGACTTCGAGCTTCAATGTATGGACCGATATGGTTAATAAAAAAATTAGTGGTGAAATTAATAAAAAAATTGCAACTCCTAATAGGTTACCTATGGGTGATGGTCGGCGAGGAAGCGGACCGAGCCCCTTTGGGATTGGTAGTGGATGAAAGCAACCACGAAGCAAAACTGGTCAATCCCCTTCATGGGGTCGACGACGGTCTGTCACCGGGGGAAGGATCAACACCCCTATACGGGGTCGGTCAGCGTCAATGTGGCCCATAGGCATAGATTAAACCCTTTTTCATAGGGTCTAGGGCGGTCAAGGAGGACCACCGTCCCAGTCCAAAAATACATATGACAAGGACACGTGACAATGGCCAACTATAATATCAAGTGGACTCCAGTCGAACTCGATTATGTTGTCTAAGATCGGATAATCTATTTATAAAATACTACGATTAATCAATCAATACTATATCTTAATTCACGAGATACGAATATAAATAATGAACAATATGTACTAAAAGGTCTGTAACACGTTTATTCGAATAGGCCCGAGAGAATCACATAGACTTATAAACACTAGGTTATAACAACAAATATAGAATTAATATATTAATATCTAAAATACGAAAGATATATGATATAAGTTTACTCAATAATACTTGAATTCGAGAAGAAAACCATCAACGTTCCTCAGGATAAGCTCTGAATAATCATGCACACCTAACCTAGAAGATAACCAGGTTCTTAGAGGGATGTAACAAGATATATAATAACATGTCATATGTAAAACAATACAATCACTACAGGGAAACAAGGATACAATTATGACTAATCTATGTGAAATGCAATTGATGGCAATGTTCGCACAGATGAGCTGTTACGCTAGGAGGACTAAACGGGCAACAAGTAACTCTCATCCAAGACGCTAACGGATATGAAGTATATATGGGTGCTCGGACAACAAGTAGTGCTCATCCGCGACGCTAGTGGCCATCATGTAAGGGCTATGCTACGAAGTTTATACGTCTAATAATTGTCCTCCCTACCCGATGATACTATGTGTGTCGAGTCCACAACATGAGTCAAGATCTAGTATCTATGAACCATACAAGAGAAATCTATGTCATGTCTATCACAAGTAATACACGAGCAATCCATGAGTCCACAAGTCAAGGAATCAATCCTCGAATCCACGAACGATACCAGATCCATAACTATAATCAAGACTAACTGATGAACGTCCTGATCGATCCGACGACAAATTGGACATGACAAATTGGACACGGGAAAATATGCCATAGCATGAATGCAACGTTATACCGTGTCCTGGGGATTGTGTCCATAAAAATAAGTATACCGTGATAATATAGTATCACTTACCTGCATGGTAGCCAAAGACGCGCCTCAGGCGATATGCACCTCACTAGGCGAGATATCTTTCTCCGGACACACCTAAGATGCGCCTTTCAGCGAGGCGCAACAGAGAAAACACGTTCCTTCTTTTTAATTTTTAATATATATATATACACACACACATACACACACAAAACTTTGAGGCAGGAAGATAGCTCTTAGTTTATACCATAGTTTAAAGTATCGGCCGATACCGATCCGATACGGCCGATACCGATACAGTTTGGCATGTCCCGATCCGATACCGACCGATACCCGATACTGACCGATACCGACATTAGAGGTCACTTTTCCAGTCAATTCGGCAAAAAAATTTGAATTAAAAAGACCAATTAGAAAGGATGTAAAAGCATAGTAAGGTTGTAAAAACATATAAAAGAGAAAAACTTATCTATCGCATATAAATCAATCGACAAGGATGACTACTATTTCATTCAATATCAAAAATACTAAGAAACAATACTGAAAATACTTTAAATTATGCATAAATGTATAAAATATATTCTCTAAAATGTTAATAATTTACTAATAGTTGTTTGCTTTCCGATACCAAAAAATCCGATACTCTGATCCGAAACCGCCGATACTACCGATACCGCCGATCCCGATACTCATAGGAATGGTCCGATACCGATTCCGATACCGATACTTTGAACCTTGGTTTATACAAGTGGGAGGGAGGTAGCCCTTTTCACGGTTGCCAACGTTGACTACAATTAAAATGGAAAAACTAAAATTTACTAAAAGCGTATAGGGAGAATATGAACTCTTGTTAGTTCTGTTGACTGCTGCTATTACTAGTGCTCTTTTAATTCACTTGGTTATGTTTTAACATATTTTTGTTGGTTTTAATGTCATTTGATTCTATTTCTTACGTTACTAATTTATTTATTTATATATATTTATATTATTTTTTATTTTTGCATCTTGCTTCGCTCGAGCACATACCTTAAGTAAGTCTTGGGCCTCAAGTGCGTCTTGCGCCTTTGACTACCTTGCTCATGTGTTCGGTAGTTTACAACACTAGTTAGGTCAATATCGATTCTGATTGATAGATTACACCAAGTCTGGTTTGGAGGTCGAGAATCGATTCTCGTGAGTCACAGACGTATAACATCTATAAATTACAAATAAATATATGATATAACTTTAGAACAAATGACAATGTATACTTGCCTGGTCGAAGTTTGGTGAAGGGTCGACGTGTTGGACACGATCATATCTGACACGAAAGGCACGCGAACTGAGACGGAATCAACTGCATCCAAATGCTGAAACAGAGGTGTCCAGAGTTTGGAATAGTGTCATAAGCTCAGAAAACATGCCATAAGTCAATTTTGGGCCAGAAGATAAAAAATATCGTTTTAGGGGCAAATGGGTTCTACAGGTGAGCTTAATGGGTACCGAACAAGCCAAGTTAGCTTGTGTCCAAACAAGACAAATTTTATATCAAACAAAGTCTAAACGATGACATGAACTCACTAGAGCTGTCATAAGTGGATTTCGATGATCATATTGCAAATGCGTTAGCCGTGTCAAATCGCGGGGCTCACAAAGTGTTGATCCGATCGACTATTATAGAACTGAACGATACTGTATTATGGCAAGTTCGACGTTGCGAGTCCAACAACAAAGGTCTCGTCGTTATCCGATGACCGTACAATGTGTATGGATTTTATTTTGGTACACATATATCGATTTCTGACGGATACGTACCAAATTTGTTGTGCCCGGTCATTGATTTTTCGTTCCGTCAATTCATACACGTCAGGGGAGTCCATATACGTTTTGATCCCTTGCGCGCATGACACGATGGCCTGGATCGACGGGACGACATACGTATGGAGAAGACTTCACTGAAATAGAGAAATGCATGTCTGTAGGGGCTTACGCGTTGCTGGGTTTCTTGGATGGTTGCCTGGATTTAGAGGGTAACGGGACATGTTGGAGATGGGTTGGCTATCGCGTAGGTGGCCTCAATGCTCTCGAACAGGGGGTCGGACCCCTACCCTGTTCCACTTCTACTACTGTTGTTTCTGTATCTTCACGCAGAGCGGAGATTGCACACCGGTAGTCGGAATCGATCGGTGAAGCCAAGGAGTGGCTCGCAAGGTGGGGGTGAGGCCTTGGTGGCATAGAAGTCGATGCGAGACCCTCTTCTTCTACTGCGTTGTGTCTGCTGCGACTACTGGCTGTTTCACGCGATTGTGGGAGGACGAAATCGGTCGAGCGTTCAAGCCTCTCGGGTATGGCTGCAAGGTGGTCAGACGTTTAGGTGGTGGTTGCATCGACGAGGTGTACTGAGGAAAATGACAATGACAGATGAGTTCGACAGCTGTCGGTTGAGTTCTCGATCGGGGATTTGTCGAAGCTTGAATTCATTTGAGTTCGATTGCTCTTGAATTCATTTGGGAATTCGATAGTGTGAAATTGAGAAATATATATACACGATGTAGATGTAATTCAATTAAGGATTTGAAAAGTTGTATTTGAATTAAGTTTAGGATAACTCTTGATCTTTGGATCGAAGATCAAATCCGAAATTTGATTTGATCCCAACGAAGAGATGATTGCGCGGGGGGGGGGGGGGGGGGGGCATTATTCATTTTAATTTGTTTTAATTAACTTAACTAATTAAGTACTTAGGTTAATTAATTATTTTCTACTTATTTAATTATTTCTTTCTTTAGTTATTTTAGATTTTAGTTTACTTTATTTTCATTAATTTCTTTCTTTATATAGATATAGGAGATTAATTGTAAGATTTTAATCTTTTGAATTTCATTATAGGGTTTACCTAGTAACTAGATTATAAATTCTTATTACTATTTACTTAGAAATTTAAGGAGGTTTACATTCTATCCATCTTAGAAAAATTTCGTTCTCAAAATTTAAGGTAGGGCGATCAACAAACGGAGAAGGGTTTGAAAGAACGTTTCCAAGGAGATATTACATTTGAATTAGATAGATGAAGATTCGATCATCACACGAAGTGAATGATAATGAGAGCAAGGGTGAGAGAATCGAGGATAGGATGCAACCTCCTGGATACGAGAACAATCTTGATCTCTGAGCGATTTGTCTGTCTGAACTGAAGGTGATGCTCTCCTACTGACACTCGAGTCTGGATCTCTCTCTATCTCCAGTCCAGGCACCTAGTTTTCTAGGATATTACTTACCAATCATCAAGAAGGAGGATCCATCTTCCACCTTTCCTTATTCTTTTGGTCTAGAACTTATTCCTCAATTAGGCTTACCCACCATCATTAAGCCTACTCTACTATAAGTTATCCTATGACTACTCATTTTATACCCCCTAAATGAAAGCCTCAAAATCGAATGAAAGGTTAATCTGTTACTATTTTTGTAAAAGCTCGTATCCACTATCGGTTATTACCTTATCATTAGCATAACATTGCCAAAGATAAGATCATCTAGTCTAATTCCTTAAATCATTAGTTTGGTACTTATGAAGTTATATATGATAATAATTAACCCAAAAAATCTAACTATGTATTCGTGCTGAGTTATACCCTATTATCACATTCTTGCGTTTTACTCTATATAGCTACATGACTAAGCTAGACAGCTCCTATAAGATACTTTTCTAACCTGAGCTATGTCTAACTGATAGGTGAAAGAAACCAAGGTCAAGTCATGCAGATTCTAGGTCTATTATCCTCGACGAAGTACTTACCTGCTGGGCGATCTTCCTGCCATGGTTTAGATGATCGTTCTAATTCTGGTCTACTATATGCAGGAAGTGTCTATCCTTGATGTAATTCAAACGCATTTCTTCAATAAGATATTCAGGGTACTTCTATACATCCTCGTTTACCCTTCCTGTCATAACATAACCTCATCGTATGGTTACTCGATCTACCTCACCCTATTGAAGGCTTTCTCGACTAGGCTCCTACCATATTTTGATTTCATTCTTTTATTATAAGTATAGGATTGCCAAACTATTTACTCAATATGATGCTCTCAGTACTTATTGCTCACAATCTTAAATATAGATTTCTTACGAGGCTATATGAACTGTAACTATCCTGACGATCTAACCATGCACTCTACGAGCCATACCCTAATCACTCAACCACTACGATTAGACAATCTACCCTATCTGGCTATACATCTAAGCTAAGCACCTAAAGCACTTCTAATTCAAGCTATATCTAGCATATTTGAGAGGGTAGGAAGTTGAGTCAGCTGATTCTAAGTTCTTTATGTTAAGGTCTAAACTCCTAACTTTGGGTAAACGTCTTCTCGAGAAGTATTCTGACAAGCATGAACTTCCATTATCTGACAAAGATCTTCCTCTGAAGTGAACCCGCAAACACGAGCTCCTGTCACTCATAATAAGAGAGACGAGAAAACAATGATAGATGAGGTCAAGAAGGAGAGGATCGAGTGCAAATAGGAATTCTAAAGGCGATAGGAGAATTCAAAGAAGTTTCAAAACGGATTGTGGATAGAGATCCAAATCACGCTAATGCTAACGCATGTTCACTTGGTACAATAACGTAACTAAGGCCAGTATTCTAAAATTCGCTAGGTGAATTCGGTGCGGTGGAGGGTCGCCTAGCGTTTAGGCGTCAAACTGATTTTTTTTAAAATTTGAAATTTGAAATCCAACACAAATTTAAAATTTGAAATCCAAACATTTTCTAAATCCATAATACAATTCATAATTTTTTGAAATTTTAAATTTTAAATCCATATTACAAATTTGAAATTTTAATGTCCTAAATCTAAATCCAATCTTAAAACCAAACAACATATCCACAATACAACTAAGCATAAAAAAAATCTCAAAATTCGTACAGCCGCACAGGCTCGAACATGCCGCTTAGGCTTCGAACATGCTTGAACAGGCGCACAGGGCTGTCAAACAGAGGGTTTTCGATTCGACCGACGGCCGCTTAAGCCGATTTTTAGAACATTGACTAAGGCGATATGATCTGGACCTACATGAAAAACCACAAAAACTATGTCACACCATAATCCCAGAATATATAGAACAAGTACATATGAGAATGACTAGCTACATATCAAGTGGACTCCAGCCTAACCCAATACGTATATGTTGTCGAAGGTCAGGTAATCTATTTATAAATCATGATGACTAATCAATCAATACTATCTCAATCCACGTAATATACATCTCAAGAATGAACAATATGTACTAAAGGTCTGCAGTCCAATAACACATTTATTCAAATAGGCCCGAGAGAATGACATATGCCTAAAAACACTAGGCTTTAACAACAGATATAGAATAACGAATTTATATGTAAACTGCGAAAGATATATGATACAAGTATACTCAACAATACCTCAACTGGGAAGAAAACCATTAGTGTTTCTCAGGGTAAGCTCTGGATAATCCTGCTCACCTAACTTGGAAGAAAATCAAGTCCTTAGAGGGACGTAGTAAGATACGTAATAACTTGCCATATGTAAAACAATACAATCACTACAGGAAAACAAGGGTACAACTATGACTAGTCTACATAGAAGGCAATTGAAGACAATGTTCGCACACATGAGATGTCATGCCAGGAGGGCTAAACGGACAATAAGTAATGCTCATCTGAGACGCTAGGGGCCATTAAATATATAGGGGGGCTCGGACATGAAGTATCGCTCATCCGAGATGCTAACAACCATCATGTAAGGGCACGACGAGCTACGGTGCTCATACACCTAGTAATTGTTGCCGTAGAAAGACACCAGCACCCCAATGTGGGGTCGATTAGCATGGATGGGACCCGTAAGCAAAGATTAGATCCCCTTTCTTGGAGTCTGGGGTGGTCGACGTGGTCGAGGAGGACCAATGTCCCCTCTTAGGACTGGTCGGCGTTGACGATTGCTAGGAGGCAGCAACAGATGCCATTTGTGAGGTCTGGCTTGATATATGCAGTAGGGAAGGGACTAGCACATACAGTGTCCGGTATCGGCCAATATCGATACGATACAATACGGATGATACCGATCCGATTTGGCATATCCCAATCTTATATCTACCGGTTAATGATACCGACATTTGGCATCTCTTTCACAGTCAATTCACAGAGAAAATTGAATGAAAAAGATCAATCATCAAGTGTGTAAAAGCATAGTAATACTGTAAAAGGATGTAAATGAGGAAAAACTTATTTATCACAGGTAACCAATCAGCAAAGGTAACCACTATTTCATTCAATTTTTGAAATTACTAAAAAACAACACAATTTTTTTTAAATTATGGCTAAATGTATAAATTATTGTTTTCTCATTTTTGATAATTTATTAATAATTATTTGTTTTATGATACAAAAAATCTGATACTTCGATCTGAAACCACCGATACTGAGAACCTTGCTATCGTCGCCTTGTGGGACCAGTTGACGTCGGTGACAAGCAGAAGGCAATAGCGACTCCCTTCGTCGAGTCGAGCTTGCATGACGTAGCAGGGGAGGAAAACCAATGCCCCCCTTTTGGGGCCAGTTATTATCGACAATGGTCTATTTGCTCGACCGACCCCCTTTATGGGATCACACTCGTGATGCTTTTTTTTCGCGTTCCTTTATCTCCAAGATCAAAAATAAATTTTTTCCACCATTATCAAACCATATGCAATTTTTTTTACACAATCTTTAATTTTGCGTGAAAATTAGGGCATCAAAATTTATAATAACCGATCTAAAAAATTTGGATCCATACATAACCTCCATGGATCATCATAGACAAAACAGACCATAAACACAAACCTTTGGCGTGGGCATGGATTGATGACAATGTAAAGAACATAAACCCTACAATTTCTATCATGCACTAAAGATCAAATAAACTATGAAACCCTAAATTTTTAGGGTTTTTAAGAAAGAGAGGAGCCATTGGGTGCTGTTACCGTATGTTGACCACGGATTGATATTGGCATCAAAGAGTTTGAGCGGAAGCGAATTAGGGTTATACCTTCGACGTGTTGTTGAACCGGTTCCTCCTACGATCTTTTTGAGCACGGTCGTGGAAATGTCCTACATGAGAATGCTCCTTAGTTCCACCTCGTAATGGATCTCCCGTAAGAAGTGGAGAAGAGGAGGAAGAAAACTAACATCGGAGGCAAGTCATGATGAAGGAATTATGGTTCTCCATTTGAGAGAACCTCTCCTTATAGAGGAAATTGGAACGCTAATGGGTGCACCCCACATAGGCGCACTTGCCACATTGGAACCGGCCCATATGGTCGGCCACCTATGGGTGAACTGGACCCGGTCTGGACCGGATCAGACCGGTCCGGTTTGGGTCAATTGCCAACAACGTTTACATCCCACATGTGATCTGTAAGCAGCCTTAGCTTTGAACCTGTCTAAAACATGAAGTCTGATCAGATGCTCATTCGATTGCTGACGAGATCTAATTTGGTCTGGTTTGAAGACATGATAAAATGCCTACTTTCTTCTAAAGTGGACCTAAGTCGAAATAACGATATCGTCGAAATCCTTTTAACTTTGACATCAACTTGAAGGTCTGCTAAAGCAGTGGACAATTGTGTTGGTTTAACAAATAAAGCTTTTATAAGAAGAACACCAAAGGTGAATTATAGGGAACTAGTGAAAATTGGCAGAAAGTTTAGAGGTGGGTTTTGCATAAAGAAGCTTAAATTTTTAGGTTTAAGTTTTTCATAACCAGAGGAAATGTTATGTGGTTTCCTTTTAATTTCCCTTAGGATAAATGATAAAGTTCAAAACAAAGAACAATATCACGTCAAAATTTTAGAGTAATTGGCTTAATTTTTGAAAGATGAGGAGACTAAATCCTAAGTGATAGTTGGTGAACAAATTATCACAACTATGATGAGCACAGATAGACATCTCTTCCTGAGTTATCTATGTAAGTAAACTAGTACTGGCCAACGCAATTGAATTTTTTTGTACCTATCACTCCGCATTGTTTATCATTTTGTAAACACTTATCGAATCTAACAATATGTTGTTTAGTCGTTTTGTAATCTTTTAATGAATCTAACCATATGGTGTTTACTAAACGATCAAGAATCGTCCTAGGAGATAACTTACTAAAGATTCTTACAAAACCTCGCATGTTTTGTTAGAATTTATTGAGGACTTGATTAACATTGGAGATTATCTTTTGCATCATTAAAGATCGTCGAACTTTTTTGGTGATTCTTCAGATGACAGGAACCCTTTTCGTGATTAACTTACTATCTCATCGATGGTTGTCAAATACTTTGATGATTCAATAGATGGCATGGATTTAATTCAAATACAAGATATTAGTCATATTCTAATAAAGAAGGCTATTCTTATACCTCCTTGACATAGCAAGACATACATGTGTCCGGCCTCTTAGGGTGATCTACACGAGTCTCCGTCCAAATAAGAACTAGCTCGGAGATCTCCGCCTGAACGACCAACTCTTGCTCGCTCCAAAATCCAAAAGAATACATAACAACTTCGAAGTCCCAAACTCTCAAACACAATTGTTGTGTACTTTGAAAATCTAATTGTTCCGAACCATGAACCTTTTCATTGTCACGTGCATCATCTACAACAATGAACACTTCACAGGTCACAAGCATAAAATCGTCGAAGAAAGAAGTTATTCCTCGAAAAAATAACCAACCATTGATATCTGCTGTTTAGGAACCGTAAAATTAAGCTGGTTTTTTAGTTTGCCTATGATATGCGAGCAACATATATCATACCCCCTGTGTTGGGTTCTTGCACTACTTTCGTTGGGATTTCTGGAAGAATACTTTTATGTTGAGGGTCACCTTTACCCTCCTATACATATATGAGAGGTTAGGGTTTCCATGGGCAAGGGGTTTGGCCTCCTCATGCCAAGATTTGTTCATGACAAATATTGTAATATATGGAAATCTAATCTCAATTAGATGACAATCAGATATTTATAAGATCTTTTATATATGGGTTTTACTTTATCCAAATCTTGTTAGGAATAATATGATCTCATGAGGAGTTGGCCAAGTCAAATTCTAATAGGGTGCTGTGCTAGCACAAACCTAATTGGATTGACTCAATTAGTTAACTGTGGACTCGAGTTTTAACTCGAACCCATGAATCAACTCATGGTTCCTTTAAACTAAATTCACTTTCTTTGGTTGGACCGATTCATTTGTGTGCGCCCCATTACACTCAATATCATGATGGCGTTAGGTCTATGCTTGTACTTGGTCCATTAGTTAACCGATCGATATATTGGTTGACCAGTCGAATGAACGAGTCCAAAACTATTTTTGATTTCATATTACAAGTTAAGTTTGACACCTAATAATATTTTATGACTATTCATATGATGCAAGGCTGTAACTGCACCCACTAAAACCTGTCCATATATAGTTATCGGACAATATAATCTTTCTGACAAGTAATATCCTGACTTGCTAGGGATTTAGATATGATATCAAATCCACAAGTGTCTAGTACCATGTATCACAAAGGATTACTAACGCCCCAATCTATGAACAATAAAAATAATTTTGTTTTCATATTTCCTTGGCCAAGGACTTTCTTGAGTGTAACAACATTGGATAATATAGAACATTCTCTCCGTAAGATATGCTAGATAGATGCCTTGTTGATTACTCACTATATTCATAAACAATTCGCTACACCCAATGACTACTCTTTAGTGACATGCTTAGAATCAGAGTGAAGCAGAATCAAAGTATGATTACGTGCCCACAAGATGCCATGTAATCTCAGTTGGATGACTAGTTGCACCATTGACACAAAGGAACTATCCATTGACATGTATCATACGCTATTCCTTTAGGGATTTCTTTGTTGAGTTGCTCAACGAATTTATTCTCCAATGAGCACGTACATTCTTGCTTAAATGTTTATCGTGATAGTGATTTATGAGACAAGTCACCCCCATCATATGAGTGAACATAAAATTACTAGTCTTACAATGGTTTGGATCTCACTATTGTGATCACATCATATGATCATAGTTCCAAAAATTGTTCTTATCATTCTAAGGACTATATAATATATCGTTACTACTAGTGTAAAATAAAGCTATAAAGCATCATAAAGTACAAATAAGTTTATTATTACTAATCAACATCTCCATAGATAGAAATGATATATGTATACAACTGAAACTATTAGTATCAATCTATGTGTTTGTGCAAGTCTGAAACTACCAGTATCAACCTATATGTTTGTGCAAGTATGTATCAGTTTGCAATATCGACCGATATTGATGCGATACCACCGATACTGATGCGATTTAACATGTCACAAATCCGATGTCGACCGCTACTGATATTGGCTGATACCGATGTTGGGGGTCTCTTTCGTAATCAATTCGCTAGAGAAAATTGAACGAAAAAGATTTTTTCTATAATTTTTTTATTGATAAATATAATCATTACCATTTGTAGAAGTATACCTATAATTTCACAATATTCATCCATATTAATATTATTCCATTTAA
Source organism: Iris macrosiphon (assembly GCA_036927795.1). NCBI lineage: Eukaryota > Viridiplantae > Streptophyta > Magnoliopsida > Asparagales > Iridaceae > Iris > Iris macrosiphon. The sequence continues at coordinate 104,199,415 of JAYESA010000020.1, read as the reverse complement.
AACTAAACATAAGCAACAAATAGTATATAAAATTATGTCCAAGTGTATCAACTTCATCGTAGGTGAACCAATCAGCATGTAAACCAATCAACAAGGGTGACTATTATTTTATTGAATTTCGAAACTTCTAAGAAACAAAACAGAAAATACTTAAAGTTATACCTAAAGGTGTAATTTTTTTTTCTTCTAAATATTGAATAATTTATTAATAAATATTTGTTTTTTGAGACCAGAAAATCCGATACTCTGATCTGAAACTGCAAACATGCCAATCCCAATACTCATACAAAGGGTCATATATCGATACAACAAATCTTTCTGTACTAACACTAGATTCTTTTAAGTAAATTGATCCTTCATCCCCTAACATTGTTAGGTATGTTATTTAGAAAGCAATTCTAACTTACTAACATTTACCATATTGTTTATAACAACAAAAAGATCCAGATTTTCACAAGACCAGGCACTATAATCTTCATACATAATCATCATTTGGATTGAACACTATGGCATCTGCTAGAAGTTGCATTTAATATTCTTTTTCCAGTGCCTTGCTAGGAGGAGCTTTACTTATTGAGAAAAGCGGGGATGCACTATGGAAGATGAATAATTCTGGGGTATAATACCTAATACTTATCCTTTCTATTATGCCTTTCATGCAATGTTTTTCGAAATGTTTTCTAGCATTCATCCATCATGATAGCTCTTATTTAATATCTATTATAGAGAGAGAGCATACATCATATAACTATATCAGTCATAGTAGTCTCTTAATTTGGTGAGATGCATTATGCCTAGTTTTTGGCATTTTCAAAGTCAGCCACTTGGTTTTGATATCCAATTCTAGAAGGCTATTCACTTAAGTACTTTGAACTATCAACTTTTGGCATTTCAATTTCTGAACTATTCTTTTGAGCACTTAGCTACCACGAACGTTTGCACGTGCAAATCACATGACCCTTTTTTTTTGAATCTTTTGCCCCTAAATTTGAGAAAAACTACTCTCCTTTGAGAAAAAAAAAGATGTTATAAACAATTTTAAAACCCTAAACCTAAGCTCTTCTATCCCGGCCAGGCCACACCCTCCCCTCGCCCCGTGTGCACTTCTGCCTCCCCACTCTGCTCGCTAGTGACCGACATGCAGCCCACAACCGGCCAAGCAGAGGGGGTGGAGGAAGTGCGCCTGGGGTGGGGGAGGGGTTTGGCAGTGGGAATGGAAGCGGCAACAGGCGCAGGGGAGTGCCTAAGGTTTTTGTTTTATTTGTTTTTAGTGGACACTGTTTTTTTACTATAGGGGTATTACAGTCTTTTTGCATTTGACATTAGGGATAACTTGCGATAGAATGATGTTTCAAGGTAATTAAGTGAAAAAATACAGGGTATCAACTTGGCAAAAAGAAGTTCAGGCTATTAAAGTGCAATTGAACAGTTCAGGGTGTTTATGAAAATTAGCCTTCTTGATATCATCCAAGCTAAATTTGATTCCATGTTGGTGGAAGTAGGTGTCGGTGAAAGGAACTGAGATTCCAAAGGTGTGATACTTAAATAACCTTTTTAGTGACTGCTAAAAAATCACCATTTATCCTTATGATCTGTAAATACTAAATAGTGATTGTAAGAGGACATAATCTACTCCTTATCCTAGGTCTGGCTCTTTTCAGACCAGATCTGTGCTGCTTGTTTCCTCCGGCAAAACTTCACCCTTTTATCTATAGATGTTATCCTAAATTTTCTTTGCTTACTGTTCCCAATGTCATCCAGAGGGACAATGAGAATAGTCTTCACGTACTTGGGTTTTTAAACCCAATACAAACAAAAGTGAGGAAATAATTTAAGGGAATTAGGAAAGTGAAGCCATTGAATTTCTTTAATTGAAACTACATGCTGACAGAACTGGTATGGCAGAAAACTATGCCCTTTTACATTATAATTCTACTCCAGGTAAGATAACAAATGTAAATATTTGTAGTTGTTGGAAGAGAAGATTTCTCCTGCCATAAATTCTTCTCCGTGCTGAGACTAGGCCCCTTACCTTATCATCATATCATACTAATATGTAATGCCTACGCTTATAATTCAAGCCAATATTTCGCTCTTATTCTTGATCTTTGCTATTGTGCTATTATTTAGTTGTCAAATATGCCACCCCTATATCTTAACTGCTGTCAGACACATTAGTGGGAGATTGTGTTCATTAGTCACATCTGGCTATGTGCTACTCTTCATTTGTCAAATATGGGACCCCTATATTCAAATCATTGTGCCACATGTTAGTTGGAGGTTGTACTTGGAGACGATGGTAAAATGTGCAAGAATCTAAGGGTTGGGATCTTTATGTTCTCTGGGTATCTCCAGTTATAATGAAGATGCAAGTATTTTGTATTCAGTATTGTCCTAATTTTGGCCAATTCACTTTGAAACCAATTTACCAAGGCCAAGGCTGGTCCTTGGCGGCGTTGCAAGGTTTAGGCCAAGTCACACACTGCTCAGGCATATTGTAACATCAAGAATTCTTTAACAGAAAATAAACCACAATAATAACTTTATTAATTCTCTATTACGTAATATTTACAGAACTTCATGCCTTCATATTGGCTTACATGGTATTACTCCTAATAAGATTAAGAATTTAAGATAACTAGTACTATATGAATCCTAACTAGCAATCATATCTAAAACAAACTCATGTCCATAAAATACATAAACCTCTACAGGGAACCCAATACTAAATAAACAATAATGATAACTAATTAGGATTCTATCCAATAAAAGATAATTAATTAGGATGCGATTAGGAACGGACTTTTGGTTTCCATATTAGGATTGGGTTATTGTTTCCAACACAACAATCTACGGGGTACATCATGTTTGGCATTCAGATGTTTTTCAAGTTAACAATCACCTTGGACTAAACATGCTTTGCCTCGTCTTCTTATTACATTACTTCTGTAATATTTTCTTAATCTGGATTTTTTATATGGGCTCCATCCTCTTTATCCCATAGTGCACGAGTAATCCTTCATTTCCACCATTGATCAATTCAGGACCAATTATAGACCCGATGATATTCCATGTATAAAAACAATCCCTATGAGTGAACTCTGTAACAATTTGAGTTTGACTATTTCACTCATAAAAACTTCCTTGTATTAGGTGGTAAACATCACCTCTTGTACCCATGAGATGATCCTTAAAGCTTAATCTCAAAACTGATAGAAACATCCTGCTTATTTTCCCTTGAAATCAACCTTAAATCATCTGTGGAGATCAAAATTCATAGTTTGCAGTATCGGCTGACACCGATTCAATACGGACGATACCGATACGATTTGACATGTCCAGATCCGATATCGACCGATATCCGATACTGACCGATACCGACATTGTCTTTTTTCGGTCAATTCAAGAAAGTAAATTGAACGAAAAAGACCAATCAACAAGGGTGTAAAAACATACTAAGGTTGTACAAGCATGTAAAAAAAGAGAGAACTTATCTATCGCATGTAAATCAATCTGCAATGGTGAGTACTATTTTATTCAATTACAAAACTACTAAGAAACAACACTAGAAATACTTAAATTTATGCATAAATGTATAAAATATATTTTCCAATATGATAATAATTTATTAATAATTATTTGATTTTCGATAAAAAAAATCCGATACTCCGATCCAAAAATGTTGATACCGTTAATCCCGATACTCATAAGAATGGTCTGATACTGATCACTATCAGAATAAGACATTAGCGACGCCTAAAAACGTCGCTAATTTGTCAAAATTGTCACTAATTTAAATTAGCGACGTTTCGGTGTAGCCGCGTTTTAGTTAGTTGCCTACAAGAAAAATGTCGCAAAACGTCGTTATAGCGACGTCAGCACGTCGCCAATATTTATTTAATTTGCGACGTTCAACGTCGTCATCTTAGCGACACATGATGTGTCGATAAATGTCGCCAACATATCTATAACTAGCGACGTTTTGCTACAAACTTAGTGACGTTTTGCTACATCAGGATGACACAAATATTGTCATGTCAGCATATTAGCGACGTTCAGCGACTAATTAGCGACGTCGAAGATACTGAATAGTAACTTCCTGATAACTGGTAGCGACGTTTTTATGCGTCACTGACCATCGCTAAACGTTGTTATTCTGCAATTTTTTTAAAAAAAAATGTAGATTGTAAAATAGTTTCCGTAACAAATTGTCTGTAGTTTATCGATTCACAGTTTATATAAGTAGATTCAGAGTTTATATAAATAGATCCGGAGCAACCCTTTGTTGAATTTTCTGGGTTCGCCAATCCCTTCGGTAGAACGCTCAACATCGTTAAATTCCCATGTATTGAATATGAATAATAAAGTAAAATTTTAAGAAAATGACACATTGGAATTACAAATTGAGTATCAAGAAATATATACATAAAGTTTGAAATAAATATCCAGGAAACATCACAACTAGGGCTAAGTCTCAACAAATAAAGTCTATAACACTCAACTATCTCAATAAATGCATAAAATAAATACATATATGACTCAAAATCATGGGCCAATCAATACACAAACAAACAAATAAACTGTCATAACTAGGACTACTATTGATCTGGAGGAGTACCGCGGCGCGCTTGGGATATGAGCATGTCATACTCCTGTGAAATCGTCATGATGTCGATGGAGGTGGAGTCGGGGGAGTCGGTGTCCATGCAGGTGCACCATGAGGACGTATCTGCTCCAACGCTGTCAGTCGAGCGTTGTATGAATCTATGATAAATATCAGCCTCGAACTTCTCTGATCCACTAAATCTTGTATCCTCGTCAGTGACTCGTCCAGGGCCACATGCGACCCCTATAGCGCCGTCACGCTGCGCTCTGTTGGCGTGGCCAGATCAATAACGCCACGCTCCGTCCTCTCGCTAGGGTTTACCGAGGAGGGGGTTGACCTAGGAGAGGGTCGACCGTGGAGAGTAGTTGACCGTGGTGGGGGTCGACTGTGGTAGGGCTCGGAGCGGTGAGTAGCAGCAGGGGAGAGCCGGAGTGGGACCGCAACAGGGTAGCCAGAGCAGCGGTGGGGAGGAGGAGAGCCGGAACGGGACCGCTGGAGGGTAGCCGAAGCGTCGGATGGTAGGAGGAGAGTCGAAGCGCCGGTGGTGTGGGGGAGAAATTTGGGTCGAAATTTCGATTTGGATGAGAATGAATGGGGGAAAAGAATTCTGATTGGGTTTATTAAAAAAATTAGCGACTCCTATAGTACACGTCGCTAAACGTCGCCGAAAAATAAAATATTTATGACGTCAACAATGATGCTGCGTCGCAGATGTTATATTATTGGCGATGTTCAATATAATCTGTCGCTAAACGTCGTTGATTTTAAAATTTTAGCGACTTTCAGCAACTCCTAGCGGCATCTATTTTTATAATACCAACAATAGCCGCTATTTGTCACTATTTGTCGCAAACATCAACGTGTTGCGGCGTTTTTTTACTACAATTGCTAATTTTATTTAATTTAGTGACATTTTGTTATGGAGTCGCTAAAAACGTTGCTAAATGGTCGTATTTTGGTAGTGGATAGTGCGAGCCTTGGTTCAAATATGTCTGACATCTCGGTTTACAATTTTCAATACCCTATCGTATGGATAGAGTAATAACCTTAAGGCATGACCTATGATGAATGGACTTAATATACATTGACATTGGTGAGGTGGAACCCTAGGAGCCCAAGGTGAGAGCCTGCAAAGATGGTGCAAGTTAAAAGAAAATTGTTCAACAAGGGAAGGAGTGGGAAGATGCTTGCTTGTAAGCCAACACCATCTTCTGCAGGCCGGTTTCATAACAAGGGAGTGGAAAGGGGGAGGGAGGGAGAAGGGGATGGTGAAAGGATGGGAAAGGAGTTGGCACCATGGCCAGCCGGCTTGTGATCGCGAGTGGACCAGCCCTTTCACCACTTGCCGGTGGACGACCGACAATGAATGTGAGCGAGAGGAGGTTGTTTAGGAATTAAGAGATTAATCAACTGTTGATAGGCGATTTCAATTGATTCATCATTTCAGTCCTTTCCGTCAGATTAATTTTGTTGCAAGATTATAATATAGAATTAGAGAAAAGGACGCCCCAGTGCCACGGAACTCCCGGGCAGTCAAGATGTATGCGGCCTTAATCCCGTATATATGGAGATGTTGTTTCCGTGACTCAAAACCTGTATCCTCCAATGTACAAGCGACAGCCTTACTGTCGCACAACGCGATGCTCTCATTATAATAAAGAATTGTCATGATTAAATTTTATTGTTTCTCCTTAACTACTTATATTTACCATTTTACATCATGCAGCAGATACCTATTTGTTAGCAATTAGAAGATAATCAGTTTACACTTTCTGCTGCTAGTTGTATCTTATTGCCTTCGCCTATTCTTGTCACGCTCCTTGCTTGAGACTACTATGCTGATGTTGATTCGTAAATAATAGATAACAGAAACAAAATGTTATTTGTTCATGCTTGCCATTGCTTCATGTGCTATTTTGTACTGCTCTGTTAATCCTCGTCATCTAGTATAGAGCTTGCTGCAAATAATTATCCCACTCTAGAATGTACTGCCAATTAATGTGAGTAACTACTAATTATGCGAGTTGTACTACTAGTGTTAGTGTCAGGCTGAAGAAGTCATAATATAGATGTGCTGATAATGTGTTGATCTATCTTCTTTTTATGGCTTGGATCCGAGTTCTGATAGTGCTAGTTGTCACCCAGTAATATGTAAAATTAGAACAATAAGATTTGGTTTTTCTGCACAGAAATCGTTTGAAGAAGCATTACAGTCTGTTGAGAAGGGCAAGATGCAGAAAGAGAAGAATTGATCTCTCTTGTTGCAGCGCATTGAGGACAAACTACAAAATACAGGAATTCTAGATAGGAGATCCTGAATAACACCAGAATGATTCCATTTGTTTTTTTCTTTCTTGTGTAAACTTATTTCTGGCAATTATAATTTTCAACTGTTGTTCTTGGTTTCTCTATCCCTTGTGTATATTTTACAATCTATATAGTGAATGCAAGTCAGTAGATATCAAGTATGTAGATATACCATCTAAAAAAAAAGGGTATGTAGATATATATATCGTCTATCACCTGCTCTAATAGTGTTATTCTTAATCTTGTATTTTGTTTTAAACTCTGCCTGAATTGTGTTTAATGTAATAAATTTTCATTACCTTAAGCCTAGGTAAAAGAGAATTATGCCGATGGTCAATGTGAAATATTGTTAGATCTCTTTGAAATAAACTTATATGATACATGTTGGGCTGCCCCTTAGTTGTGAAGACTGAAGAGTAGTCATCATTCCCATTAATGATAAGTGAGCAAGGTGACTTCCAACTTCGCCAGCTTTGAGTACACAGTACAACGATACCATTCTCAGTTTTCCTTAGTATGGGTCGAGAGAGGGAGAAATTGGTTGCGCAGAGTTATGATCTGGTTCTTGTGCTCCCTCCCTCAGTTGTTGCTTCAGGTCACCGTGTCTCCTTCCTCCAACCATTTTCCGGGTGATCTGTCGGTATGTCTCTCCTCTAATTCCTGATTTGTTTGGGAAAAAATTATGTCTTGAAAATTAAGCTTGAAATTTAGACCTTTTTTTTGCTCAAGGGTTGTGCGAATTTTTGGGGATGATAATGTGTTGAGTCTAATTATTCATTCAGGTTTTGGATGTGCTGATAAAAGAATTTGGGTGTGGTTATAATTTTTTTTTTTTTTTTTTTTTTATGGATTTGGGGTAGGGGTGCATTTGGTACGTCTTTTCGGCAAATTTAGGGTGCCTATTCCCATGTCTGCTTTAACTTGTAAGAAAAATAATTCTCGGTGTAAACAGTTTGTCCACAAACCATGTAAATTCTATCCCTGAAGATATATGTCGTATTTTTTTTTTTTGGCCAGGGTAATTTATTTTCCCTTTTTTTTGTTTCTTCTGTACTCTTTTTTATTTTCTTTTTTCTTTTTCTCATTCTTGTTTTTAATTTTTAATTTTTTTTGGGTTGTTTGGTTTTTTTTTTTTGTTTTGTTTTTTAAAATAACATTTTTTGTTTTTATACTTTTTGTAAAGTTTTCTTATCTTATTTTGTTTTCTTTAATACCTTTTCATTTGTTTGAAATATATTTTAATATTTTTTCTCAATTTTTTCTTTTCTTTTAAATTGTTTTTTGTTTTTTAAAACTAATTTTTTGTTGTTTTTGTTTTTTCTACACATTTTAAAGTATTTTATTTTCACTTTTTTTTTCCTCCTTTATTCGTTTTTTTAATCTTTTTTGTATTTCTAATTTTTTCGTTTTAAATTTTTTTTTTCTTTTTTCCTTTGTAAACCCATTTTGGTCCTTTTTTTATTTTTATTTATTTAAAAACATATTTTAATACTTTTTTAATGATTTTTTTCTCTCTTGTTCTTTCTTATTTTTCTTTAAAAAATTGGTTTTGGTTTTTCCTCTTTTTTGATCCTTTTATTATAATCAATTTTTTGGATTAGCTTTGTTTCACCTGAGGAGTATTTTGTCAGGTTCAATACAAATTGGGACGTAAAAATTATGTTTTAAGTAAGAAAATTATGATAAATGTTTTTAGGATTTGAATCATATTTTCTTGAGCACTAACATATCACCTTAATCAAGTACGTTATAAAAATTACAATTTTTTATTTAATATATTTAATCATCAATAAAATAATGTTATATTTTTAATATAAAAATACTTATATATTTACCAAACATGTAAATATAATATTTTCAGGAATTTAATTTCTGAAAATATAGAATTTTTAATTATATAGTATTTCACGGGTCAAATGTTTCCTAAATATTTTTGTCATTCACATTTTTTTTTTCTATGAAAATAATTTGTTATATGGGTATGAAAATAATTTGTTATATGGGTTTGGCATGTATTGATCTGGGTGTAAAGATTATGCTACATTTTCCTCTTGATAAATTAATTTAGATGATTTTGATCTAAATCTAACAAATTTGGGTTTTTCCTTTACTCAATATTTAGATGATTTTGATCTAAATTAATTTATTTAGTTGCACTTAATTTTTGCAAGACTAGGGATGGCTCTCAATTTGTCGGACTTGTTAATTTTTAAGTAATATAAGATAATTTGCATGTGGTATCTAGATTAGTTAATTATTGATTAACCTAACGATATATCGTTAATTTGTATGTGTTAGGGAAATAGGTAATATTACATGCACATTTCTAATTTTTTATATCATATTTTATTCCCTAGATTACTCTTTTCAAAAAATTTAGCTGTGTTATTGCTTTCTCCTTTTCCTTCCCAATATAGGTATAAGTTGGCAACGAGTTATTTTAACTTTTCTATTCATGCGTTTATGACGTTTTGCAATTTTTTTATGATGATAGATCTTAAAATGTTGTTCTTAGGGGTTGTATGTTTTAATCTATCTTATGTTTAGATATATTACGTTTAGATATATTTCTTGTGCTGTTTGTTTAATTTCCTCGAAATGTGGGTGAAAGTTGTAACTACTATGTTTGGAGAAATGAGTGTATTGTCTATCAGTGCTATGTTTGTGGCTTTGAAGTTAAACATTTATTTTCTTCTTATTACTATCCATTTTTTTCTCCCCCACACCCAGGGCCGGTCATGAGCTCACAGGGGTCCGGGGCGAACTTTCAAAATGAGGCCCCATACATAATATAAAAAAAATAAAACAAAAGTAAAATAAAAAATATGCCTCCACCAAGATTTGAACTAGGAACCTCTTGTGTGCAAATCTAATGTAATAATCACTACACAATAATTGCTTTGTGATAAGAATGGTCAATGGTAAATACTAGTTCTATTTTCGGTACAAAATTATTTATATATTTAAAAAAAAAAAATTGGGCCCTTCTGGCCCATGGGGTCCTGGGAGGTCGCCCTGCCTGCCCTGGGCCAGGGCCGGCCCTGCCCACACCCCCACCCCCACCCCACCCCATCACTACCGGACTCAGAATGTGCCAGTCATCATGTTTTCTCAGACGTTCGTGTGGATTATCGGTCACACGGACAACTTCATCATCGCCACGGGCGTCTGCAAGCAGGCGCTTGTCGTCCACAAGCGGGTCTTGTCGACATTGGTACTCATCAGCCGCTTGCACGTGGCGAGAGCTTCCTACGGGACTGGTTGCTTCGGCCACTCGCGCTTACCTCTCTCGCACGAGGCGAATGGTGTCCTCGGGTCCGTCGTCTAATTTGCCCCTTGAGTTCAGAGTATGCCAGTCATCAGTTCTCATACATTGTGCGTATCTCGCTTGGCCGAGTCGAGGACCTCTTATTACTACCCTTGATTGTCCAGGAATGCATCTTCTCCTCGTTGTCCTCTTCAGGAACTACACAAATATTGAGAATTAGCGACGAAAATATTCGTCGCTAAAAGGCTTATTTCTGTCGCTATTCTTAATTAGCGACAGAATAGCAATGAAAAAGGCCCGTCACTAAAACATGTCGTCGTCAAGATTATGTTGCTAATCCGTCTCTGTAGTGATAGTTTAGCAACGGATCGACGAAAAAAAAGTAGCGACATTATTTCAGTCGCAGTTGTAACGACGACTTAGCGACGGATTGGCGACTTTTTCTGTGAGCTCATTTTTCGTATTTTTCTAGTAGGTTACCAACGGAAATGTTTCAATCTTCCGTCGCTAAATTGTCGCTATTAGCGACATAAATAACGACGAATTCTGATACATGTTTGACATATTTTTGGTACCAAACAGCACATTAGCGACAAATTTTTTTCAGTCTTTCGTCACTAATCCGTTATGTTTTTTCGTGGAGCACAAAATTTGCCTTAATCGATCATTTTCCTTTTTGTCCAAGTCACTTCCCTTTTTCTTTTTGAGTATCGGGAATATCCCCATTCATAGGTCCAAGCTCCGTTCGTTTAGAAAATGCGGTTCGAGGAACTATATGTGGAGCAATCCGGCATAAATTGATACCGATTCCTCAAAATTTGGTCACTTCCACTTCTTAACAACTACTTATGAATCAATTTTTGTTTAACCTGAGATTTTTTAGTTATCCGTCGTTAGTCCGTCGCTACGTTGCTATTTTTCACATATTCAGTTTTCTCTGCTAGAATAATACCTGACACAATCCTTATATATAACAATATTAATCACAGATGACAACAATATTTCAAATCTCAGATGAATATAAATTATTTACAAAACACACAAATTAGCATGAAATCGAAATATATACAAATAAACAAATATCTAAACAACCCTGAAATTCAAACTATCCAAATACATACAGTTTACAAGTCAACGATAACAAATACATACAATAGTTCAACTGTCAGACACATTCAACAAATCAAAAAAACTCAAAATACTCAACTTGAAGGTAGGGGCGGCAGTGGCAACGGATGTCGTCTCTCGCCATGTACTGCATCATGATTGTGTTGATGATTTGTTGTAACTCGAAGGTGAGGGTGTTGAGTCGTCCACTCCTTGTAGTTCGGTACGAAATCATGCTTGTAAAAATTCTCCCTCACGAGATCCACATCTTTAAATGATATATTATTACATTTGACACAAGAGTACTTGATGAGTCTCCCATCGATGAAATAAGGTTGGCTAATAGCGTATTTGAAAAAAAAATTAATATCCGCCTTGAAATCATCCGTCAAACCAATCCTGCTCTGATGTCGTAGATTGTACATCCATGAACGATAAACTAAGTATCGACTCATTAATTTCTTACCCATGAATGATTCTGCACGTACATACCAAATTAAATACAAGTGTCAAAAAATTTTAAAGAATAAGAATATTATAACTTTGTACCTAATTGTAATAACAAATTATTATTCACATTTGTTCGATAAAGTAAATACACCCTATATATACTATAGACATGTTGTAAAGTAAGCCTAAAGTGTCTCCATGCATTTGTGCTCTAGTACTGATAACCCTAGAAACCCTTCCTTTTTAGAATGACTTACAATACTCCAATTTAATATGCAAACTAAATTGATTAATTGGTTAGTAAGATTAAAATAACGAAAGATTAATACGCAAACTTCGATCACATAATTATTAGTGTTATACTTGACAAATATAGGTTACAACAAATCCGTCACCTTCCTTCAATGTTTAATTGTTCTAGAACATTAAAGTGGTTGCTGCAAAAGCATCTTGTAGAAGATTGAATATATTTGTGTAAATCATTCATTTTTTTACCACAATAAACAATCATGGTTTTCAGAGAAAGGAAGACAAGAAGGTTTCTCATGTAAGAAGACACTTGATCTCTATTTCTATGGTATATATCCTTCTTAACTTGTACTAGTGATATGTTTCTTCTAAAAAATATACCACACATTCTTTCCTTACATAAGAAGCATGATAACTCCAAAAATGTGGATGTGTCACGTCGACCATGTATTGGACACTTCACACACATGTATTGAACATTCCAAAATATAATATGATACATTAAGCTATGTGTTGTGTCCACCTCATTGTGTCTTTACCGTATTGTATCTTGTTCATGTCTGTACAACATAACTCCTAACAAATCGAAAGTTAAAATTTTCTACTTCTATTTTGTCATGTTTTTCTTTCTTCCTCAATACAAGACACGTAAACAAATTATTGCTTAGACCCGACAACCTCTCGAAGCACCATAGAAAACTAATGCAAATCCATTTTCGTAGCCTAATTTTATAACCTAATTTTCCAAATCCCAAACAATTTCATAATCTAATTTCTCGAAGTAATAAGGGTTAGGGTTTATCTTCAGCGGAGGAGGAGGGTATCTAACGGAGGCGGATGCTGTCACGCTCCGGTCCTGTAAGGACGGATCGTCCTCGCTTGGTCCCTACGGAACCGATCGTCCCCGCTTGGGCGCGATCCCGTGTAAGCCTAAGTTGCGCTTGCACCAGGCATAATACCTACACAAGATACAAGTTAGACAAAAATATTCATATATATAGGCACATGCTTCAAAATGCAAAGAACCAAAGTTGAACACATTTGATAGGAACACAAAATACTTTCTTTATTGAATACTTGAAGATTGGATTACAAAGTACTTGCTTGGCTGATTACAAAATATGTCATAGATGGCTACATCCCTTTTTACAAACCCAAAACTAGCCACAACGTCCATACATCATGTCCTTGTAGTAGGACAAAAAAAATCAAAACAACTAGCAGAAGAAGGAGTTGCACACAGGAGAGAAAAGCTAAGGAAGAAGCACGAGATCGGTTCTGCTGGATGGATGTGCTAGTACTGGTTCAAAATACTCGCCAAGCTCTCGCTACCAGAACCTGAAGATTTGATGTGGGTCAGTACTACAACATGTACTGGTGAGCGACTGTGGCCAAACTCACCTGGAAATTCACACTAAGTAAACATGTGAAGCTAACATTATTAGGTGATCTTTCTGTTTGTCTAGTTTCTTTTTAACAATTTATGCAAAGAAACATAAACTATAAATTGAACCATGCATATGATAATTCTTACCCACGGTCGAACGATTATCCCTGCAGCAGACACACAAGTTAGCCATAATTTGTATATATGAATAAACTTATGAATCAATATTGGCATAAAATATTAGGTATGCAAGAAGGTAAACCTAGCATGGGTCATAACTACATGATGGTCCACAGGAACACCCATGAATAACAGTTGGGCTACAAGCCTAGGTTAACTATTAGACAAGACACCCCCCTAATCGCGATGATTACAAGCCTCAGGGTGTTTCGATTATCTCTACCAGGCCGAACGATCCCCAGTGCCCCAGGGACCGCTCGAGAGACTAACCTTGTGCACAAGTTGTCCAAAGACCGATGCGATGAATGTGTTCTATCAATTAATTAGTTATATTGCAACAGTTGAACAAAAAGTTTCTATGTGGACTATCTTCTTTTCGATAGAGCCGTGGCTCTTCAATAAGTTCAATATCGATCAATTCAAACCATACAAGATTTTTAATAGGTTCAATGCACTGTGCATCAATATCTCGAACGGTTTGCAGTGATTATTCTATGATTCAAATATTACGATTTCATATCATGCAATAAGTAGTAGCAAATTCTAAGTTAACAAGTGAATCATGTTCATTAATTTATCTTGTCACTGTAAGATGAGAGGAGTATTTGATTATTGGAATGAATAATTTTGTATATTGTTCAACCTCAACTCGGCCTTTAAATAGCCATTTACAACTCTAACAGAATGCATAAAAGTCGCACCCTCTAACAATTTTCTAACTAACAAATCAAAACAAATTAACGGCATAGAACAAATAAAATTCCTAAAGACTAGGGATTCATTGAAATCCAAATAACAACCGCTTCAACCTCCTCAACATGATTAACTCTAATAATTCACCCCCTAAGCCTGTTCCATGAGATTCACCTTTATGGCGCCGAGCTTCTGTCTCATCTCAATGAACTTGACTCGCCCTAGCGCCTTGGTAAGAATGTCTGCAAGCTGCTCTTCAGTGTTGATGTACTCGACCTTAACCTTCCCTCTCTCGACACACTCCCGAATAAAATGATACCTTGTATCAATATGTTTGCTTCGGTCATGGAAGACGGGATTCTTGCTGAGGGAGATGGCAGACTTGTTGTCTACCTTGAGCATGACGTTGTCGGTCTCCTTGTTCTTCAAGTCACCAAGGAGTTTTGCAAGCCAAATGTCTTGGCATGCCGCCGTTGTCACGGCAATGTACTCGGCCTTGCAGGATGACAATGCCACGACCTTCTGCTTCTGAGATTGCCAGCTAATGAGGCTACGACCGAGGAAGAATAACACGCCAGTGGTGCTCTTGTGGGTGTCGATGTCACCTGCCATGTCGCTGTCGTTGTAGCCGATCAGTCGTGGTTCCTCCACCTTCTTTGCGTAGATACAACCAAAGTGACGTGTGTCGACGACGTAGTGAAGGATGCGCTTGATGGCAGCAAGGTGTTCGGTGGTCGGGTTCTCCATGAACCGACTCACGTAGCCTACCGCGTACGAGATGTCTGGGCGCGTGTGCACCAAGTACCGGAGGCTCCCGACGATGCTCCTGTAGGATATGGCGTCAGTCGGAGGGGCTGAGCTCACCTTGCTTAGCTTGAACCTTGATTCCATAGGGACGTGACACGGGTTGCAATCCACCATGCCACTCTTCTCCAAGATTTTGAGCGCATATGCCTCCTGACTGAGGGTGATGAAGCTATTGGACTGCTGCACCTTGTTGCCGAGGTAGAAAGTGAGCAATCCCAAGTCACTCATTTTGAACAAGGCCTTCATCTCCTCCTTGAACTTAGCAATATCTTGTGGGTCCGTTCCGGTGATGATGAGATCGTCGACGTACACACCCACAAGTAGGCGAGCTGGACCATTGCCGTGTGTATACACAACGTGCTCCTGTGCACTCCGATGGAAATCAAGTGACAATAGGCAACTGTCAAGCTTGGTGTTCCAAGCCCTCGATGCTTGTCGCAGTCCGTACAGTGCCTTGTCAAGTTTCAGCACTTTGTGCTTCTGTCCTTCGATAACAAAGCCGGGAGGTTGGGCGATGTACACCTCCTCCTTGAGGTCGCCATTGAGGAACATCGTCTTCACGTCCATGTGGTGCACCGCCTACCCCTCATGCGCGGCGAGTGCGATTAACAAACGGACGGACTCCAGGCGAGCAACCGGCGCGAACACTTCCTCGAAGTCCACTCCTTGCCTTTGCACATAGCTTTTGCCACGAGCCGCGCCTTGTGCTTGAGGATGGCGCCGTGCTCGTCCTTCTTGAACTTGTAGACCCACCTCAAGCCGATCGGACGGTGGCCGGGTGGGTGGTCTATGAGGTGCCATGTACGGTTCTCCTCAATGGATCTCATCTCCTCGAGCATCACTTGGCGCTAAGCGTCTTCAAAGAAAGTGGTAGGTTTCTCATCAACCATGAGGAGAAGCTCGTCGACATCGAGCTCGCGGACGGTGGTCATGTCAAGCAAGCTCGCCAAGGTCCTGTACTTGCGTGGCCCGTCGTCATCGGTGTCGAGCATGGCCGAGGCGTTGGTGGGTGGCGAGACAAATTCCACTCCATGTTGTACCACCGAGTCGGATGTTTCTACCCCGGATGCTGGTGTCAACGGCCCTGGACTGGGTGCCACTGGTGTTGATGGATCGCTACCCCCGTGCGCTGGCGTGCCTGCGTGTTCAACATGTGGTATAGTATACTCAACAGTAAATGTCTCACCTACGTTGTTTTGCACACCCCAGTCCTACTTGGATTCCTCGTCGAATACAACGTCACGTGTGACGTGCACGCGCTTGCCGGCGGGGTCGTATACCCGATACGCCTTGGTGCCGGGCTCGTAGCCGATGAAGACCATGTGCTTGCTGCGATCTTCTAGCTTCTGTAAGTTCGGCTTGACCACCTTGACGTGTGCGACACAGCCGAAGGTGCGGAGGAAGTGCACGCTTGGCTTGTGTCCGTGCCATGCCTCGTATGGCGTCTTGCCGTCGACGCTCCGTGTCAGCGAGCGATTGAGGATGTAGACAGCCGTCGTGACCGCCTTGCCCCAGAACTTCCCGGGCATATCCTTTGCCTTCAGAAGACTACGCGCCATCGCGACGACCGTCTGGTTCTGGCGCTCGACGACGCCGTTATGCTGTGGCGAGTACGGTGTTGTGAGTTGTCGTTTGATGCTGAGGCCCGCGCAATACTGGCCAAATGCTACAGATGTGAACTCGCCCCCACGATCAGTACGGAGCGTGCGTAATTTGCGCCATGTCTCCACCTCGACATGGGCTTGAAAGTATTTGATGGCTGTCGGTGCTTCATCCTTCGAACCAAGTAGCGTCAACCACATATAGCGGCTGAAATCGTCGACGAGGAGCAAGAAGTAGCGCTTACCACCAGGTGTTACCAGTGTGAATCGGCCCGCAGATATCACCGTGAACGAGATCTAGTAGGTTGTCAGCACGGTACTTGGTCTTCTGCGGAAATGGCGTGCGGCGCTGCTTCCCGACAAGGCAACTATCACAAATTTGATTGACTTGTTCGATCTGTTGTAGCTTGTGCACCATGTTGCGGCGAGCTAACTTCCTGAGTGCTTCAAAGTTGAGGTGGCCAAACCATGCATTCCACCGCCATGCATCGTTATTGAGTCGTGCTGCTAAACACATTGGTTGTACAATATCAAGAGATAGAATGTACAGTCAATTTCAGGCAGGTTTTACCTTGGCGAGGAGGCATTGCTGACGATCTCGAATCGAGAGCATGCTGCCTTCGATCAAGACTTGGCAGCCGTTCTCATTGAGCTGCCCAAGGTTGATGATATTTCTTCGTAGCTTCGGGATGAAGTAGACGTCGGTGAGGGCGCGGTGGTCGTCGTTCTGGCACGTAAACATCATCGTGCCACGCCCTCGGATGTCGACGACGGATCCGTCCCCAAACTTGATGGAGCCCGTGACTCCAGTGTCCAGCTCGGCGAAGACCTCCTTGCAGCAAGTCATGTGGTTGCTGGCACCGGTGTTGAGGTACCATGCTTCACCGTGGTGGTCGTCCTCACGGCCCAGATGCACCTGAGCGTGCACCTCGCCGAGTACGACATTGTTGATCGTGCCCACGGTGGTCTCGGCGAGCGTGTACTCCTGCGCCATCAACAATGCGGGCTCCTCATCGTCGACTTGCGTCAGATTGGCACGCTCATCGCGCTTCGGCTTGCGGCAGTCCTTCGCTCAGTGGCCGTAGATGCCATAATTATGGCACTTACCCTTCTTGTCGTGCGTGTCACCGGATGCGTTGCTGTTGCCGTAGTTCTTGTTGCCGCGGCCACGACCTCTTGGCTTACCGCGCCCTCGACCATAACTTTTGCCACCATTGGAGTAGGCCTTGCCTTCCTTCCTTTACTTCGTGCGAGCGAGCCACTCCTCTTGGGAGAGGAGAAGGCGGCTACTTGTGTCGCCGGAGTTGCTGCCAAGATCGTACCGCTCCTCGACGGCTAAAAGACGACCGGTAAGCTCTTCAATTGATAGCGTCTTGAGATCCACTAAAGTCTTAATGGCGATGGCGACTTGCGTGTACTTGGATGGAACGACTCGAAAGAATTTTTTAACTACCTTCTCGTCGTCCATTTCATCGCCGAGTAGTTGCAGGTCGCTGACGAGTCCCGTGAGTCGCATCGCGAAGTCCTCGACGGACTCGCCGTCCTTGAACTTCATTGATTCGAAGTCAGTGCGCAATTTCTGCGCCTTGGCCTCGCGCATGCGCTCGACCCCCATCCGCATCATCTTCACAGCGTCCCATGCTTCCTTGGCAGTGTCTTTCACTGCCAGTGTCCGCAACATCTCTGGCGGTACGGCACGGAGTATGACGGACAGGGCCATCCTGTCGTCGCGGTAGTCGGCTTTCCCGGGTTTGATCGCCTCCCACAGGCCTTGCGCCTGCATGTTGACTCTCATTAAGAGAGCCCAATCCGCGTAGTTGGTCCGTGTCAGCATGGGGTACTTGAAGATGAATGACGTCTTCTTCATAGATGTCGACGTCGTGGGACTTTGCTCGTCGTTGGTTGCCATAGCTCTGATACCAAATGTAAGATGAGAGGAGTATTTGATTCTTGGAATGAATAATTTTGTATATTGTTCAATCTCAACTTGGCATTTAAATAGCCATTTACAACTCTAACAAAATGCATAAAGGTAGCACCCTCTAACCTTTTTCTAACTAATAAATCAAAATAAATTAACGGCATAGAACAAACAAAATTCCTAAAGACTAGGGATTCATTGAAATCCAAATAACAACCGCTTCAACCTCCTCAATAGGATTAACTCTAACAGTTACTGGGGTGTCAAATTGAGCATAGGGACGTGCATTTTGAGTGGACAAGATATTCTTTTATTTAGGCGTGCAGACTAAAGGATTCATCGAAGGGCCAAAGCTACTCACCGATTGAATCAAACGAGAGGATGGAAAAGCCTTATGCAACGATCACTCCTTGGTTATGCGTTCTAAAATTGCATCAATACTTGGTTAGCATCCTTCGATCACTTTCTCTTACGATTCTAAATGAATGCATAAGCGATAAAAGCGAATCATGAAAACCAAGTCATCGAAAGCAAAACAAAACACAAGGCAACACAAAACCAAGCAGCAAAACAACCAACGGAAACTCTTGAATTTATTTCAATAGAAGTCGTTCCATCAATTTGAAGGGTTCATTGCATTTCGTTCGTGTTGATTTGGCGGTAAGGTTTTTCCGAGACTCGATTCTCAACCGAGTCAAAGTAACAAGTGTTCAATAAGTAACCCGCTAGGGACGGGACATTACAGATGCAGACAGAGGAGGGCGTTTGGCCGAAGAGAGAGTCGAGAAAAGGTAGACCGGAGAGGGGGTTCGAGGAGGGGGGTTGTAGTATGGGTCAAGGAGGTGGGGGCTGGGGGCGGAGAGGGGGGTCGAGGAGGGGGGGGGGGGGGGGGGGTCGCCGGAGAGGAGAGGGGGGCCGGAGAGGGGGTCACAGAGCAGAGGAGTGGGAGAGTGAGAAAACTTTTTGGGAGAAAATGAAAATAAGAAATCGGATTCAGACGAAATGTGTCCGTCGCTAAGGTTATGCTGACGTCTCAACGACAGACTAGCGATGAAACGATGTATATGTTTTTCATATAAGACAATCCGCTGCTCTGTGGTCGCCAATACGTCGCTGATCAGTTGCAATCCGTCGCCGATCAGCGCCGAGGTTCGTCGCTAAATTACTATATTTTTTGTAGCAGTTGGTCATCATGTCTTTACCGTTGGTAGATGTTATTATACAGTCATTTTCCTACTAGTGCATTCGACATGAATTAACTGTATAATGGCTATCAGCGCTGGGTTGTGGGCCTGAAGTCGTCAAAAGGGGTAGCTCGAACCATTTATTTTCTTCTTACTACTACCCTTGATTGTCCAGGAATGCATCTCCTTCATTGTCCTCTTCAGAGGGAAGATAAGGTTGGTCATCATGTTTTTACAGTTGGTAGATGTTATTCTACTGTCATTTTACTACTAGTGCATTCGACATGAATTAACTGTATAATGCTTATTTTGTACTTGCAACACACATGCAACTCTCGAGTGATACTCAGGGTTTGGATTGGATGCACCTCTCCCACAATGGTGGATATGTATTGCACTTGCTAGCTTTTGGTAGATACCACACTTGGTTGGTTGCTTGCAGTTTTGTTGGATTTGATAGATGACATACTTGCGTACTAAACTTGCAGTTTTGCTGTGTTTGCAGATTTGTTGAAACATTTATTTGCTGGTCGCTACTTTGTTAAGGATGCAAATTTGTAATACCATTACAAGAAATAGCTAAGTAAATAATTTGTAATATCGAACTCGAGTGACCCTTGTGGTTACCGATGATAGGTATAAGATTCCGTCTGGATGGCAAAAAATCAGTGGATCGAGCCACGGAGGCATATTATTCATTCCATTTATATTAGGTGGGAGTTGGGGGGACAATGGACCTACAAGCGTGCAACGCAGCATACGCAAAAAGTTTCGTGCAAAATGTCGGGGCACATAAAAAAAAATTGCTAAATAAATAAGGACGATGTTACATGGCCTACGGTCCGTGACCGCATGTCACGTGTCAGCACCCAATTGACAGAAATTTCGACGGTGAACCCCAAGCAAATAGGGGAGGCCAGTTAGGTGCTGACACATGGCCCATGGTCATGGACTACGATCACGGATTGCGGTCCGAATATCACTTTCCATAAGATAATTCACTTATCAGGTGATTAAATAAGAAGGTATAAATAAATAGTAATAATTTGTTTTTAAATAAGATTAAATTAGATTGTGTATTTATATTGTTAGACGATTTTAATGACAATTTGAATATTGAGGTATGTAGTTTAAAAGTAAAAATTAAAGAAGTTTTAGATAGTTTAATTACTTTATATAAAGAAAAGCTTGTATCGAGCCGACCCGGTACAACCGTTCAAGGTAGTAATTGATCCAGTTTTATGTCTAAATTATCCTATGCTAAAAGTATACTGCAAAGGAAGAAACAAAAACCATGTCGCGTCCCAGTCCCAAAGATACGCAAGACCATACCAGGTGGCAATGGCCAGCTACATATTTAACTAGACTCTAGTCCGACTCAAATACGTATAAGTTGTTCATATTCTAACTAGTGTCTATTATCCATAATATACATCCACAATTCTAGCTAAACTACTAAGAAACTAAATAAGAAATACTGCAGAAGAATGATAAAAATGCATCCTCTAGTGATACCTAAATCCCGAAGAAGTATCCTCAATATCCTATGTCAGATCTTAGCAAATACCTGAAAGGAAACTAGTTACTCAAAAAGACGTAACAAGATACATAATATACATGCCGTATGAAGAACAGTAAACAACATGTAAAAAAGTAAACATGAGGTCCACGTACAGGTACAACTAACATCAACCAATATAACCAATCTATGTGATATGCAAATGAGGACAATGTTCGACGCGAGGGCTTTCTAAATATAAAAGTCGTAGCTCCGGTAACTGTTGAAGCATAGAAAATACGCGTGCAAATGCCATACAAATGACTTAAAAGGATCAAAGGCGCACTTTCCTTTAGTCTGAAACAGAAGCGCGTGATTGAAAGAGTTAAAGAAGAGGAACACTTCCCTCTCAACGACGTACATTGTCAACCCCGCCATCTTGTCATTAATGGGTCAGACTGACACACTGATAGACTGACACAACACTCGAGGAGATCAAGGTCATTAATGCAGAAGATTGCTTGGCACGAAGACCCAGATTATCGTTTAGTGGCCTCTATTTGACGCGAGGGATTTCTAAATATAAAATTTGTAGCTCCGGTAACTGTAGAATCATAGAAAATATGCGTGCAAAGGCCATACAAATGACTTAAAAGGATCAGAGGCGCACTTTCCTTAAGTCTGAAACAGAGACGCACGTTTGAAAGAGTTGAAGAAGAGGCACACTTCCTTCTCAACGACATACATTTTCAACCCCGTCATCTTGTCATTAATGGGTCAAACTGACGGACTGACACAACACTCGAGGAAATCAAGGTAATTAATTGCCACACCCCAGTACCGAAATATGGAGACGGACAAGGCCAGCTACCCCGTACAAGGTATAGAATGTCGTACGACGGTTACAGTGATAACTAGACAAGATGGTGCATAATACAAGCAAATCACTCAGGGTCACAAAGAACATCTATTGTCTCAATCAGTCAACTAAGAACAATAATCATAGAATATATATGACAAGGAAGTAAGGCATCCCAAATGTCCTGCCAAAATATTCTAGAAATCAGCTATACAAAATGAGAAGCTGACGGAGTAGCAAAAGTATATAACCATGATCAGCTGCAATCTGATTAATTACAATCATGTAAGAAAAATAAATGTCAAGGTTTACGACTAACAAGTGCCGGTGGCTAAACGACTAAAAGAGTAAAATGTACAATAACAAGCAGGAAAGAAGAATCCACTCGTGTCCCTTAGTGGCTATCCGTCTGGTGCGCGCCATTGTTCAAGGGGAAGTAAGTTGGATCCTCGGGTGTTGGCTCTAAACTTGGCTATGCAAAACCAATGGGGTTAGACCCTAAATAGCAAGTACCATAACGGAAGCATGAATGAAGAAACAAAACCAGAGAGGATGAACATATATATATATATATATATATATATATATATATATATATATATATATATATATATATATATATATATATATAAAATTCTGTCTCGTAGTTCGGTCCATAGCTTATCGTGATACAACAATCTAACCCTACAACCAAACAAGGACAAGGATTATACCGCCACACCATGATAGTACATGTTCATAACTATTTAACAGAAGATATTAACACAAACAAGTTCAGTTATAGAATCGGCCAATCATTGTATGGCTTTCTAGATGAAGTCTGGGTTATCTCAGAGTTAATATATATAATAGGAATCCTCAGATAAAACCAGGTACTAGCAGGGCTAACCAACCCATGAATTGCCGCATAGCACATAGTATTATGCAACGACCCATCGTAAGACCACCGTGCTAAGATCACATATAACACATAGTACAATATAATAGTCGAATATTGCGATCCACTAATGAGGATTTAAACAATATCCATGGGGGCCAGCCTGCACTCCCCAGATAAATATTTGAGGGTGGCTAGTTAAGCACGATCTCGGAATTCCGTCCCTCCCAATGCTCTACATGTTTTACTTTTCTAGTTAACCCTACTGTTACTGAAATATCATGGCATGGTCACATGATATTTCCCTTATATGTCGTACCATAGTATAGACATGCTAGATACAAATCTACTTTGTCACTTGGCAGTCCAATTTAGATTCGCCCCAGTGTGATGCAACAATCAACAAATCCTAGCCACGCTTGGTTATTGACTATCCCTCATGTCCATACTGAAGGTCGGGTCATATCACATGTCGCGTAGCACATAGGTATACTACAGTGTAAAACATGTAATATAATCACGTTGGAACACTTAGCATGTAGGAACACATAGCACGTAGTAAGTGTATCAGTATGGATACAAATGATCGAGTCAAGTCACCAATCACAGTAAATCACACGAGTTCTATTACATTCCAACACATAAGCTAAGTCATGCACATAGGTGGTGTAGTCACTTAGCGCATGGTCGAACTATACATATAGTCGGGTCGGACGCATAGACGGGTCAGGGGCATAGGTGGGTCTAATACTCTCACAGTCATCAAGATTACACATATGAATCAAAAGTCCAATAGAATATTCAAACAAAATCAATTCAATAAAATGCGTACAAGGGGCCGCATGCACACATGAAGACCAAGGCCGCATGGTGGATCCAGGCGTATGAGAATCGGGGGCGCATGAAATATGGGGGGCATATGGGTCAGGGGTGCATAGGCAGGCAAAGTCCACTCATTAGGGCAAGTGCTAAGTGACGAACAATAAATGCGTGTCAGAGAAGTGACTGATGTGACTTGATGTGACAAGCCAAAAAGTGTGTCAGAAGAAAATGACAAAAGCACATAAAGTCGTGCAGAGTCACAAAATTCATGCAGAGGCATGCGCCCAAAAGAAGAGACGCATGGCTCGTGGCCGCATACTCTCCTGGCCGCATGTACTTTGGGCGCATGGAGTCAGACCTTAGTGAATTTCCATGCGTTTAAGGTACTATGGGTCCGACTTTCGAACGCATGCACAGAGCAGACATGCGTCCAACAAGATAGACGCATGCTGGAGGGGGACATATGTTACTGGGCCGCATGGTACTCCATCGTCCCTGAATAGCAAGTTCGGCCATGGAAAAACTTTAAGAACCCAAAAACTTATTTCCTTCATAAAATCCTTATCTCAACTCCAAATCAAGTGATTCAAAAGCCAAATTGTTCGAAATAAAGTGCTCCATCACATAGAATAATTAATTTTCTAAAATACTACTCTTTAGTAGATCAAAACAAAAAAAAACTTAAAGAACCCATAAAAACCCTAAGTTAGAAATATAGATCTACTCTAATCCATCTATCAAAACAGAAAATCCCAAGTATTAAACATGCTTAGAATCCTATAGTGCACATATTAGACTAATAATATACAAAAAATGCCATGTTGTCCATTCTCATGCAAGGTGTACTTGCCTAAATGAAGAAGAAAGAGAAGGAAAGTGAAGAATAAGGGAAGAAAAAGAAAGAAGTTAACTTATATAGTTAGGGCTTGAGATTTAGACCATGGGTTCAACTCATGACCAAACTAACCCAAACAAATAAACCATGAACCAAGTTAAACCAAAGAATAGGTCTAGTCTCCATGCAACATTATAAATATGCCAACAAGAATTAATATAAGCAGAAAATAAATACAAGCAAGAATTAATATAAGAAGGAAATAAATACAAGCAAGAGATAATAAGTTCCAAATACGTATATCGGGAACGAAGAGTGACATCTCTACCCACCTTAGAAAATTCTGTCATCTGAATTCAAACCCAAGGCTAGCTAGAGAAATCAGAACAAACACTATACCAACTACAAGCATATATACACATGCAAATCAACAATGAATCATATAATAAAAGAAAGCAATATTACATAGCATGGGTGAGCGAATCATGAGATTCGATATACAAAGGCATACGAACAAATATACCTTCTGAGTCAAAGAGCTGCGGATACCGAGACCGGATATCATCCTCGCACTCCCACGTCAACTCTCTCAAAGGGTGATGACCCCAAGCAACTTGGACGAGACGAATAGTCTGATTCTTGAGCACATTCTCTCTTCGGTCCAAAACAGATACGAGTTGTTGCTCCTTGTAAGACAAGTCAGTACCAACGAATAGCTCGGAATGGTCGAGGATGTGACTCAGACCTGGGACATACCTACGCAACTGAGACACATGAAATATATCGTTCACCTCATGTAGCGAAGATGGAAGGGAAACCGATAAGCAACATCGCCTACCCGCTCAAGGATATCGAACAGGCCGACGTATCGCGGACTAAGCTTCCCGCGGACCCCGAATCTAATGAATCCATGGGTCGGCAAAATTCGCAAGAACACGTAGTCGCCGATACGAAACTTTAAACGCCTACTATGCTGATATGCCCAATGACGATGCCTATCCCGTGCAACCCGAAGTCACTCTCTGATCTGCTTGACAACTTTTACTGTCTGTGTGATCATTTCTGGGCCTAACATCTTTCGTTCGCCTATATCATCCCATAATAATGGTGACATACACTTTCTCTCATATAGTGCCTCGAAGGGGTCCATCTGAATACTCGCCTGATAACTATTGTTGTAAGATAACTCGACGAGATGAAGGTGATCTTTCCAAAATCCTCGAAAATTCAAAGTACAAGATCGCAACATATCTTCTAATGTCTGGATGGTCTCTCTGATTTTCCGTCTGTCTGAGGATGATAAGAGGTGCTGAATCTTAACTTGGTGCCTAAACTCTGATGTAAGCTCTCCCAAAAATGAGAGGTAAATTGAGGGTCTCGATCTTATAGTCGCATGTACATCTCTGCCAACTGCTCTGTGGACTGTCATACTCGAAAAGAAAAAAAATGAGCTGCTTTTGTGAGTCGATCTACTATCACCCAAACTGCATCACGACCAGTCGGGGATCTAGAAAACCGGTCACAAAGTCCATCGTGATATGCTCCCACTTCCACTCCATATTAGGAAGCTGCTGTAATAATCCTGCAGGTCTTTGCTTGTCGTCCTTCACTTGCTAACATACCAGACATCGAGAAACGAATCACGCTATCTCCCTCTTCATCCCATTATACCAAAAATATGGCTTGATATCTTGATACATCTTGGTACCTCCTGGATGAATTGAATACTGGAACTGTGTGTCTCGATCATGACTTCTTTCCAGATATCTCCGCTCGGTACACATAGATGATTTCTGAATCTAAGTGTTCCATCATCGTGAATCGTCAACTTCTTCCTTCGACCAGACTCATACTCTGTCCGAAGCTTCTGGATCTGCAGATCCTCCACTTGAGCTACTCTGATCCTCTCAACAATGGTAGATTGAATATGTAAACTTGCCAATACCCCTACGTCTCATGGAAGTACTATCACGATACCTATCTCTTGAAGATCCTCTAAGATATGCTTATGTGATGTCAAAATGTATGCATTGCCCCTCATACTAAGAACATCTGCTACCACATTCGCTTTGCCTGGATGGTACTTTAGTTCTACGTCGTAATCCTTTAATAATTCTAACCACCTCCTTTGCCTCATGTTCAAATCCTTCTGGATAAATACATGCTTTAGGATCTTGTGATATATAAATATCTCCACCCGATCACTATATAAGTAGTGCCTCCATAGCTTAAGTGCAAACACCATTGCCGCCAACTCTAAATTATGTGTTGGATAGTTCTTCCCATGATCTCAAAGCTGCCGAGATGCATCAGCTATCATTCTTCCGTGTTGTATTAGAACACACCCAAGTCCTTTGCTAGATGCATCATAATACATTATAAATTCAAGAAGCTACTGGAAGAGTGAGAATTGGTGCCGAAATAAACCTTTACTTCAATTCTTCAATTCTTTAAATGTTGTCTAGCACTCAGTTGACCAAAAAAACTTAGCCTTCATGCTCGTCAAATGAGTCAATGGTGCTAAAATCCTTATAAAGTCTACCATGAACCTCCTATAATATCCTTCTAATTTCAGGAAACTACGCACCACTGCTACTATCTTAGGAACTGGCCAACTTTCTACGACCTCAATCTTCTTCGGATCCACTACTACTCCTGCCCCAGAGATGATGTGACCCAAGAATGAGACGTAATCCAACAAAAACTCACAGTTGCAGAGCTTTGCATACAACTGGTGTTTCCTCAGAATCTGTAAGACCTTCCGAAGATGCTCTTCATGCTCCCCTTTGCTACTGGAATAGACTAGAATATCGTCTATGAAAATCACCACGAACTGATCTAGGTACGGCATGAAAATATGGTTCATCAAATCTATAAACACCGTCGGAGCATTAGTCAGTCCGAATGACATAACTAAGAATTCGTAATGCCCATATCGTGACCTAAATATTGTCTTGGGTATGTCTTTCTCCCAAACTCTTACTTGATGATATCTTGATCGAAGATCGATCTTGGAGAAAATCTTGGCCTTACTCAATTGATCAAACAAATTATTAATTCTTGGTAATGGGTACTTATTATTTACTGTCACTGTGTTCATCTGCTTGTAGTCGATACACAACCATGTTGACCTATCCTTCTTTTTTACTAGAACCACTGGCACTCCTCAAGGTGATCCAATGGTTCATATAAACTTCTTTGCCTTTAGCTCTTCTACGTGTTGATACAACTTGTCTAGTTCTGATGGTGCCATCTGGTGAACCTTACAAGATATTGGTCCTGCTCCGGGGATCAACTCTATATAAAACTCTACATCTCTTACCGGGGGTAACCCTAGAAGTTCTTTTGGGAAGACATCTGGGAACTTGTCACTCCCCGTTCCCGATATACGTATTTCGAACGTATTATATTTTAGCATTGTTGCATGTCCATGGAGACTAGACCCATTCTTTGGTTAAACTTGGTTCATGGTTCATTTTGTAGGTTGATTCAAGTTATGAGAACCCTTGATTCAACCCTCAACCCTACCATATATAATCCAACCTTTTCCTGCTCTCTCTTCATTATTTCATTTTTTTTTCTCTCTTGTGTTTCCTCTCCCCTTTCCATAGGCAAGTACACATTGCATGATAAATGGATAAACTCTCCATATTATTGGTTCATTATGTTTGTTATGTGTTTCTAATCACTTTTAGATCTTGGAGTTTTCTGTTTTGATGGGTAATTTTGAGTAGATCTACATTTCTAACTTAGGGTTTTATAGATTTCATGAGTTTTTCTTGGTTTTGATCTATTAAACATGTATTTTCAAAAACTAGTTTTTGCTACATGATAGGGCTTTCAATTTTAAGCGTTTTGGCTTTTGGTTCACTTGATTTGGACTTCAAATAAGGATTTTATGGACAAAACAAGATTTCAGTTTTTGCAGTTTCGCCATGGCCGAACCTGCTGGTTGGAGAAGATGAAGTCTTCATACGGCCCGCGAGTTATGCGTCCGAGAGTGCTATACGGCCTGAGAGGGCTATGTGGCCTGAGCTTTCGCCGCATCCTGACCAGCATGCGTCCATCTTGTTGGACGCATGACTGCCATCACACAAATGTTCTGGAGCTTATCCTTGAACTCCTTGTGTGTTCACTCTCTGAACGAATGAGAAATTTGCTAAGTCCAAAAGAGCAGCATGCAGCCGACCCATATGCGGCAAGCAGGCATATGCGACAAGCAGACATATGCGGCAAGTAGAGCATGCGTCCACTTTTTCTTGGATGCATGACTCTGAAATCGTGGCACATGTTTCTATGGTTTTGTCTTTTTTCTGACACAGTTTATGGCTTGGAGTAGACTTTAACCCTGAGCATGCGGCCCTGAGACAGTTATTGTCTGACACAGTTTATCACTCACACTTCATTTATTGTTAGTCACTTCAACACTTATTCCATGGAGTAGACTTTAACCCTGAGCATGCGGCCCAAACTTCATATTCGGCCAAGTGGTTCATGCTACCATGACTTCATATGCGGCCATGCGGCCCTGACTTCATATGCGGCCTAGAGTCGCATGCGGCATGGACTTGCCATGCGACCTAAAGACCCATGCGGCCTTGCTTGTTTTGATGGAATATTTTCTTATTCTTTCGTGACCCAATATATAATTGGTAATCGAACTCGAATACTGTATCCGTGCTAATACCACTATTGCCTGATAATTATCCATGATATTAATGTGCGCCGAGATACGACACATCGTGTCACCTGTTAAGTGATTATATTTGGGTTGTGCATCGAGAATGCCTCCAAATTCTTGAACGCGTGATATTATATATACTGTTTCCCCATCATGAACATAATAAGCGAGTCACTACCAAAGCGTGGCTAGGATATTGATTGACGGAATGTTGCATACACGCTCAGGTGAATCCAGATTTGACTTCAATAGATTCGTATCTAGCGTGCCCGTACTTTGTACGACATCTTAAGGAAAATTCTTATGTGACCACGCCTTAAGATTTTGAGCTCAACATAGGGCTAATTAGGTAACTAAAAGTGGTAGTAATATTTGAGGTAACGATATTCCGGGATCATGCCTACGAACCTTCCCACAGAGTTTCATTCTAAGTGCGTTGTGGGCTGGCCACCACAGATACTGTATATCATCTTCCTTAGTGGAGTACAGTATCTAACATATTATTATGCTGAACCAATGTTTCACTATAGGCAATATAGGCTATAGTTATACTTTCCTGCTCCGAAAAAAGTATGAAGTCGCAACTCAAGACGTCGTTCAATCTACCCCGTTACATAAATTAAAATAAGTTAGACCTCCAAAAGTGGTCGAATAGATTTTCTATTCTAATATATTTAATTATGATTAAAATAACTTAAAATACTATTTTAATATTATTATAATCTGATTTTAAGGCTAATCCTAAAATTTAAGCCACAAAATATCAACTTTACAATTATGGGATTCGTGGCACGCAAATCGTGGTGATCCGTTGACCAAAAAGTCAACTAACTCAAATTCTTAATTTGTGTGTGAAAATCTGTAGAATTTATCACTACATGAATTTTGGAATGAAGGTTCCACCGAATCTTGAATCGGTTAGAAATTATCGCCAATATGACACATAGATGACAGTTTTTAGTGGTTCCCTGATTACTTCTAGGTTGAACAAATTTTCTAGAATAGTAAGCTAGCATATTTTATTCTAGAAATCATATATATCATGGTTCATTGTTTTAGATTTTTGAAACTTCAAACGGATCGTTATTCCGATTTGAGATCTCCCAAAATCTTGAAAACACCAAAACATTTTAGATTTCGTACGACTGGCACTCCACGAATTTTGCAGAAAAATAGGTTCAGAATTTATGAAAAAAATTGTATATTCAAAAACTAAGAGCATGATATGGTTCCAACTAAAAAAATAGAGAAACGTTTGGAGTCCGGAGCTAGTCACAATGGCTTCTTGAAGTTCGAGAAACCCTAATTGAGAACCTCCTTAAAAGTCTCTCTCTCTCTCCTTCTAATTCGGCGGAATAATAACCTAGGATTTTAATACCCTATTTATAGGCAGAGACTGACGACTGGGGCTCGCAGGTGCTGACAGTATGCTGACTAAGATGCTGACTGGGTAATATAATTTTTAATTCCAGAAATTATTTATTAATAAGTTTTTACCTAGTTAACTCCAAATAAATATGTAAAAATATCAGAAAATTGCAGAAAAATTCTAGAAAATATAAAATCACATTATAAACCCTAGAAAAATAGTTGGGGCTATTTTATGGTCACAGGCTTCTACAGTAAATTCTAAAATTTCTAGAAAATTAGTTATTAACCTATTTTAAAACCAAATAAATTCAAATAAATTCTAAAAAATTCTAAATAAATTACATAAAATATATTTAAGTATTTTAATCCTAAAATAAAGGTTTGGTAGGAACAACATGCAATTATGATCTCATAGTAAATCATGGAAGCCCTAAAAAAATATATTTTCTAGGTTTTAATTACCCAAAATTTCTAGAAAAATATCCAAAAATCTAAAATGGCCTAAATATGATTCTAAATCTTAATATGAGTCTCTATGAGCTATATGAACCTTAGTGTTATATTATTATCCTTACAAAACTATACTTAAAATTTCAAAATAAAATTTTCATAAAATTATTAGTGTATTCTAATAACTAATTGTGTATAGTAATTCGGGTAGCGGATGCTACACTTCTTGTTCCATATCGTACAATAAGTCAGGATGGACCCACATGATCTCACCACGCTGAATGGTGAGAGGTACCAACTCTTCGACTTGAACACGAGTTGGTGGGAGGTTGACGACCTCCATTATAGCTCTTGTTATTCGTACGACGTCATCTAGAATTTCCTGTGCTGGGAAGTCTCCGAATTAAAGAGTTACAAATTAGCGGTGACCGTCTTCTCATCATTGTAGAGTGTGATCACCTTGGTGTCTATTAGCTATTGTATTTTCCTCTTCAATATGTAGCACGCTTTTGTAGGGTGATGTGTGTATCGATGGTACAGACAATACTTTGGATCGTCCATCTTGTTAGTTTTATCTAGTCGTCTAATGTCAGGAAATTGTAGCTTATTTCTTTTCACCTGACAATCAAAGATACTGATAACGTCATCCTTGTCGAAAGGGTACTCGTCCTTAGGCCTCGAGAAATCTGGAGCCTTCTGCTTCAGCGGGGAGGTGGGTCACTTGGACACATTCACAACAAGGGCCTCTTTTCCTTTATTGTTGCGGTTGTTGTTGTTGTTGAGACTAAAGGAACGCTTGCCTTTGTCCTCTGAACCCGGTACTTTGATACCCAGCAAGCTCAGGTTGACATCTTTCGCATTCTACTCAGCAACATTGGCGTTTATGATGAATGCCGTCCAATCATCAAATTGGGTTGTGCCAATACAAAACTTCGACCATGGTAATAGGTTCTTCCTGTAGGTGTCCATAAGTACAGTATCAGGAATGCCTGAAGGCATTTTTAGAACGGTATGTCTGAAGCGCTCTGTAAAGTCACAGTCTGACTCTTTCTCTCTCTGCTTGTATCCATGGGGGTTGACATAGTCATGTTCATTCCCCCATCATAAAACAGAGAGAGGAAGAGATGCCGAAGATATTCAAATGATGATATGCAGTTGTTTGGAAGACTGCATAACCAGTTATAAGCTACCCCATCCAGGGCTCCAACGAATAGCTTGGTAAGTTGATCGTTGTCGCGTTGCAAATACACCGTTATTGTGTCAAAATAGTCCATATACATACGTGGCGATGTCTTCCCATCAAACGGAATCATGAATTGTGGCTTGTACTTGGACGAAAAGATAAAATTATTCTAGTGAGGGGGATAAGGTTGCCTTATCTGAAGTTTATAAAGTTTGTCTCAATTATTCATAGCATCAAACTGATCACGTAACTCCTTAATAGCCTCTTGTGTGTCATCAACTTGAGGTGGTGCAACTGACTGAAGTGATATCGGCTGAACTTGCACCACCACAGGTGTAGGACCACCCCCATCATTGGAAGTGTTAGGAGCTGGTACTGTTGACTCATTGTTGAGACCGGGATCCAGGCTCACATTGCCTAGTAGTTACACATTCACAGGTGGTTGTATTATTGCGGCCACATACACCGGTGCTACCGTAGTGGTGTGCTGAGCCTTCATCATTTGATGCATATTCTGCATCATGGTGTGTATATCTTTGAATGCAGCCTCAAGTGAATTGAGGCATTGTTCAGTGAGTCCCGAAGTAGTAGCATCATACTCATCACCGATGGCATAAACACTGACCTCTCTATGAACGACAAAAGGGCTAGTGATTGCATCGTGTAGCTGGAGTCTACACTATCTGTTTTGAATCCAGGGAGATTGCTACCCCCAGGAAAGTTACCCCTAGGTTCTGAGGAATGACTACTCCTCGTAAGATAGAGTTTCCGTCTTCGAGAACAGATATTCTGGTACACTCCTTTAAAACACTTGACAAGTTGGTCAAATCTTCTTTGACTAGGTGTTCTTAAGGTACTTCATCTTGAATGTCTTCCTCTGTGGGGAAGTCTTGAAGCCATGTATACTGGAGCCAGAAGTAACTCGTCATCATCTTCTTGTTTAACAATATGCTGTCTAGATCTATGTCTAATAGGCAAGGTATAACTCAACCAGTCGAACACAGAATGTTTAGTAGAAGATTAAACTATTTTGGTACAACAACAATTAATTACAATCTTGTGTCAACCACAATGATGCTCATTTGGAAGTACCACTGCAGGAACATAAGGTTCCTTCTCTTTATGCTTTTGTATATGAACATTGTGCAAATCAGAAGGAGAATGAACAGAAGAAGAAGGAGGCAGACTCTGCCTTTTTATATAATGTGCATTTAGCTTTGTGCGCAGATCTTGAGTACCCCGAGTATAAAGCGCAATTTGAGCGACGTATTCTTTAGAAGCATGCACATTATGTCTCTATGTACTCAATTTTTTATGAAGATCTTGCACATTGTGCACATTATCAACAACTTTGTGAATATAGGCGCATAATTTTTCCTCTGTTGTGTGCACAATTTTGATGTGTGGTAGAAGAGACTTTACTGCTAACTTCCTTTGTGTGCACGCATAGAAGTCTGGACATGGAATTGGGGAGTTCTCCAACTTTAAATCGCAAGGATGCTGAAGGACTTCTTTTCTACGTATACTATGGCTAGAGGAAAGTGCGCACATATTTTTCTTTCTCAGAGAATGAGACTAGGCAACAATGTCTGTACTGGAATCGCCTTGCACGTTATACTGAACATGCAGGGATTGAGAAGCTTGGGGATGAGCAACTCCCTTGGCATCATAGTGAATTCCTCTGACAAAGAAAGCTTTGCTCGTCCTTCGCTTGTTGGTGCAAGAGTTTTGCGGTTTGGTCCCCTCAGTTGGCACACTTGCATGGCTAAGGGGGCTATCCACCAAGTCACAGACTGGGGATGAAGGAACAAAATTAACAACTTGTAAATCCTCGTTGGCAGCGGTCATCACTCCCTTTCCTTTGTTGACAGCAAAACCAAGGTAGGAGGAGCGAGGCTTGGGTAGCCAAATATTGTAGATTTTTATCGATTTGGATGCGGTTGATGGGCTAGCACTACCCCCAGCGATCATATCTTCATATGCTTGTTGGTCGAATTGCATGACCAACGACTTCTGCGTTGTACCAACCAACACGTTGTCGAGTTGAGCTACCACCTTCTCATTAGAGGAGAAGATCATCCCCAGCAGAGTCATTATTTTGTTTGCCATGAACAAAAAGTTGAACAAACATTTGTATCAAAAACTTTGAAAGAAGAGAAAAATACAATAAATTCTACACAAGAATATAACTTACAATGATTCTAGAGAAGTATAGCTATGGAGATCTGATCTGCAGTCGATCAATTTACTTTTTGGACTACTCAGCACGAAGAAGAATTTCAAGAACACACGAGCACTTGAGAGCTTGGCAGCAAGAAGGCAATGGCAACACTGGCACAAATGACTTCTCTCCCCTCTTTGTCTGTGCATATCTGGCTGTCTGTAGGATTGCACTGATCTTGTATTTATAGCCTGAAAAACAGTTATATAGATTTGTGCAGACAAATGAGCAATATACACTATGTTTGCCCTCGTGCGCGCACTTTTAAGAATTTCACAACCCAAGTTTTGCTTAGTAGGCGCACAATTTGTTGTCAACTTGACACGTGGCCTCCTGTATGAGGAAAGATCAGGGTCGTGGTGGTAACTTCTTTTGCACGGTCAACGAGAATCATGGCATAAAATATATATAATCGGCTTGGGATCATAACCGCTTACTGTCGGTTATATATGGATGAATATGCACATGTTCTTCTCTCAACAAAGAGAATACAACAATGTGCGCACTTTTGTCTTGGAGCCACATGCATACTTTTGTAGGATTTGGAGAAAGTGTTCATACTGGCGTACTTTTACAGGATAACAGCATGTGTGTACTTTGATAGAGAAGCAATATTGGTCTACTATGACAAAGTAGCAAAACTAGCGTACTATGGCAAATTAACAACACTGTCGTACTCTGGTTGTAAGCTTCGTCTCCTGTATTTTAAATTTTGGGTATTTTTAAGTAAGATTTTACATGTATAATGGTTAAGTTAATTTTAAATTACTGGTTATTAAAAATATTCTTAAATCATATAAGTATATTGATTATTTCTTTTAAATTAGTTATATAAGTATAATTGATTATTTCTTTCCAAATCATTTAAATGTACTTTATGGATAATAATAAATAAATAAACAATAGATAAAATATATAAGTATTATAAGTAGAAAATATGTTTAACTAAATAATATAAGTATTAGTAACTAATCATAAGAATAAAGATTAAATAAACGAATTTAACTACAGGATTAACTAAATAAATTACTAAACAATAGATAAAAATAAATTTAGTAAGCTAGTAGCAGTTGCCTTCAAAAATCTAAACCAGTCAATCATAGAAATCGAGAAGTAATCCAATCCTATTAGTATCCCCATTCATCTGAATCCAATATCAATCAATCTCTCTCTCTCTCTCTCTCTCTCTCTCTCTCTCTCTCTATATATATATATATGTATCAACCCCATAAACCTCGTTCCTTAACCCCTCATCGTAGTCGACCACTCTATCGTGCCTTGCGGGTTCGACAACCCGACCGCCTACTCTACATATTTTCTCGACACAGGCGAGCTCCGCGGCCGAGTCGATTTCCAGGCCGGCGTTCCCCGCGTCTTCAGCCACTCCGACCCGATCCTTCGCCTAGCAGCGCGCCTGTGCCAGTAGATCGGAGAAGCAGCGCTCATCTGTGCGGCGCTGCTTGGTCGAACGCCGCCCGCGATCACCGGCGCACAACCGTATTCCAGTCCTCCGGCGACTGCAACGCCCATGGTCGAGCCTTTCCGGGCGGACCCAAACCCCATGTCCCGCAACCGCACCTACGACGAGTGTAGCCGCTGGCGACGCTCCCTCAAGCTACGTGGAGCACCGATGCACTCGCCAACGGACAAACTCCGGCAACGCCGAGATGATCCGACCTTCCAGCGCCGCTCATGTCCAAACTCCTGTGAACCCAAGTGGAGCACCTTTCTTCTCTCTTTCAATCAATTAAAACATAGATAAATGAAGAAACAAGAATAAACTAAACTATTGTCCGTGAAGTGTGACCTAGTAGTTGTAGTAAAATAGCCCAGTAACGAGGAAACAGGACACAAGTTTTGTGGAGGATGAATAAACTTGGTGATCTTTATTGAATGAAATGGTAGCTATATATAGTTAAACATTTGATGTAAAAAGATAGACTAAATAAAAGATATATCAAAGTTGTTTCAACAAACAACTTATCAATCTAAACCAACTAATAATCTAAACCAACTAAACAATCTAAACAAACTAACAAGATTATCACCAACAATCACTCCCTTAATCTTGTTGCATCAATGAATCTTGAGCTTTCTGCACCCGGATCTTCTTGCGCATCTCGAGGAACTTTAGTCAGGCGAGCTGATCATTTGTGTTTACATATTCCACTTCAATCAATACCCTCCTTAAGTGTCCCGCGCTCTTTGAGCAGCTTAAGTGCACCTGATAAGCCTTTGCCAACTGCACTCTCATGGATGATCTCATCCGGAACAATGTCTTCTTTCTCTTCATCAGTTGGTGGCTCATTGTTTAATGTTTCTTTCATCTCTGTCCAGCCTCCAGTGTCCGGTTTCATTTCATGATGAACAGATTTAGGAATATCCTCGTCGTCCTTGAAAACATCTTCGGAGTCAGGATTTTGAGTTTCTTCATTAAACTGCAAACCAAGTACAAACTCCTCCATCTCTGTAATCACAACTTTATTTTCTTGAGGCTCTCCTGTTGTCAAGGTTTGAGTATCTTCTTCTTTCTTATTTGCTAGAGCCATGAGTGCAACTGCATGAGGACCAGAAGCAGCAGATTCTTCCTTCCTCCTGAGAGAAACGATCTCCGATTCGGCATCGCTCAACGAGGAACTGGTTTGCTCCAGCTCCTTCTTCGAGTTAGCACGAGACTCCTGCATAAGTTTTTCGGACTGGCCGTTCTCCTCCAACCGGGTTTCTAGTGACTCTACCTTCTTCCTAAACTCCTCCACCAGATTGGTCGCGTTTGTCTCGGCCTTCTGCGCGTCGCTCAGCTCAATCCGAAGCCCCTCGACTGAAGCTTCCATCTCGACCAGCTTCTCCTCCATTGCCTTTGCCTTCTCCTTCTCGAGCTCGCGCTTCAGAGTGGCGATCTCGGAGTTCAACTTTGCGACCACTTCTCGAGTTTCCTTCGATTTACTCTCCAACTGGGATTTGAGCAGAGATTTCAGGCGGATGACTTCCCTGGACAAGACCGCCACCTTCTCCGTGTTGATCTCGGCGATCCTCATCGCGTCGTCAGCATGGCTAAGGGCAGTGTTCTTGGCGTCGACGGTCATCACCAGCTCCTTCTTCACTCTCTGGAGCTCCTGACTCATAGCAATCAAGGCGGCAACGTCCACCGCTTGCTGGTTTTCAACAGACATAAGTTTCTCAAGTATCTCATTCTCTCGTACACCTGACACCTTGATGTCTTTTTCAGCACTTTCCAAGTTCTCTTATGTAGTTTTAACCTCAGTTTGCAACACCTCAATCAATTTCTCAGCCTGTGAAAGCTTTTCAAATGAAGTATTCAACATATCTTCAAATGTCTTCCTTTCTTCAGTAACCACATTCAACGTATCCGATAAATCCCTCTCTTTTTCATTTGCAGCATGCAACACAAATTCGAGGCTTTCTAATTTTGTCTGGAATGCTTCCTGTTCTGTAGATAGCTCAGAAACCCTGCTCGCAAGCTGATTTGATTCCATTTCAGCATCTTTACATTTTGCTTCTGATATGCTGAGAAGTTGTTCAAATTCCCGAGTTTGCTGTTTAGCAGCTTCAAGTAATACCTCCAATTCACCCAACTTCTTTTCAGCATCTTCCGCTTTAGAATTTGATATATGAACCAAGCCTTCCAGTTCGACACT
The DNA here is from genome assembly GCA_036927795.1 of Iris macrosiphon. Lineage (NCBI taxonomy): Eukaryota > Viridiplantae > Streptophyta > Magnoliopsida > Asparagales > Iridaceae > Iris > Iris macrosiphon. The sequence continues at coordinate 104,161,202 of JAYESA010000020.1, read as the reverse complement.
ACGTTGATGTGCTACAGAAGCTCGTTCCACATGCTCACCGTGCATCTCTGAAAGATTTTTTAACTCTTCATCAAGCTTTGAGTTCCTCAAACTAGATTTGCCCAGAGATTCTTCTAATTGGCTAACCCTATCTTCATAGGCCTGGAAGTGGCATTTTGATAGTGCACGTTCTTCTTCGACTTCTGTTAATGAAGAGGTCATTTCTGTTATTTTCTCATAAAGTGATGTAATTTCCCTGTCTGCCTCATTGCATTTAAGTTCGGCGAGCGCCACATGTTCCTCAAGTTTCACATTCTGTTGTTGCCGGGTCTGTGTCTCCGGCAAGTAATTATCAAAAAACCCTTTAAGCTCCAACAATCTATCGTCTGAAAGGGCATCAATGTCAACCTCAATCTCCTTCTCGCCTTTTAATATTTGTTGCACCTTCTCTTTATGGATCTGCACTTTTTCTTCATGAAGTATGGCCATGAGCAGTGTTGGTTCATCGTCGTCGACTTGCGTCAGATTGGCACGCTCATCGCGCTTCGGCTTGCGGTAGTCCTTCGCCCAGTGGCCGTAGATGTCATAATTGTGGTACTTACCCTTCTTGTCGCGCGTGCCATCGGACGCGTTGCCGTTGTCGTAGTTCGTGTTGCCGCGGCCACGACCTCTTGGCTTGCCGCGCCCACGACCATAACTTTCGCCACCGTCGGAGTAGGCGTCGCCTTCCTTCCTCTGCTTCGTGCGAGCGAGCCACTCCTCTTCGGAGAGGAGAAGGCGGCTACTTGTGTCGCCGGAGTTGCTGCCAAGATCGTATCATTCCTCGACGGCTAAAAGACGACCAGTAAGCTCTTCAATTGACAGCGTCTTGAGATCCACTAAAGTCTCAATGGCGATGGTGACTTGCATGTATCTGGATGGAACGACTCGAAGGAATTTTTTAACTACCTTCTCGTCGTCCATTTCGTCGCCGAGTAGTTGCAGGTCGCTGACGAGTCCCGTGAGCCGCATCGCGAAGTCCTCGACGGACTCGCCGTCCTTGAACTTCATTGATTCGAAGTTAGCGCGCAATTTCTGCGCCTTGGCCTTGCGCACGCACTGGACCCCCTTTCGCATCATCTTCATAGCGTCCCATGCTTACTTGGCTGTGTCTTTTACTGCCAGTGTCCGCAGCATCTTTGGCGGCACGGCACGGAGTATGACGGACAGGGCCATCCTGTCGTCACGGTAGTCGGCTTTCCCGGGTTCGATCGCCTCCCACAGGCCTTGCGCCTGCATGTTGACTCTCATTAAGAGAGCCCAATCCGCGTAGTTGGTCCGTGTCAGCATGGGGTACTTGAAGGTGAATGACGTCGACGTCGTGGGGCTTTGCTCGTCGTTGGTTGCCATGGCTTCTCTGTTCCCCAACCCGAGCTCTGATACCAAATGTAGTAAAATATCCCAGTAACGAGGAAACAGGACACAAGTTTTTTGGAGGATGAATAAACTTGGTGATCTTTATTGAATGAAATGGTAGCTATATATAGTTGAACATTTGATGTAAAGAGATAGACTAAATAATAAATATATCAAAGTTGTTTCAACAAACAACTTATCAATCTAAACCAACTAATAATCTAAACCAACTAAACAATCTAAACAAACTAACAAGATTATCACCAACAGTGGTAAAGGCATCGAACATGGAGGTGGGTGGGGTTGGATTTTTTGGGAGGGTCGGACGGTAGTTTAATTAAAGGGGTGTTTGGAGGTAATTAAAGGGGTATTTGGAGGAAAACTATAAAAAGAAATGGTTTCCTTGTTTGAGTGTGCACGATTTCTTACAGTGCAGGTGAAGAAGAAACTCCATTGCTTTTGATTCTAAGTTTGACATATACCCTCATAAAGTAAAGTTTTCAATTTAAGTGAAAGTAGAATATTAATTGCAGATTTAAAACTAGAATTTATAAAACAATTCGTATTCTATAACTCCTATTTCTTGAGTTATGGATTATAACTCATATATTCTACTCATACGTAAATAAATATCTTATACTTTCATATAGGACATTTATAATACATATTTTACAAATAACTTTTATATAGATAAATATAATGATATTAAGAAATTTAGTAATTTTAATTATGACTTGGAATTATATCGTAAGTATATTAATTGTACTAAAACTATTTTTGGTAGTATACTTGGTTAAGAGTAAGTTGCAAGAAATGTAAGTAAATTATAGTAAATATGTTCTATCTATCACTACAAAAATACACTGTTTTAGCGACGAAATTATCCGTTGCTAAAATATATTTTTCCATCACTATTTAATTTTAGCGACGGATTAGCGACGAAAATGTTCCGTCAGAATAACTAACGTCGCTACGAAAATTTCGTCGCTACAAAAATTTTGATCACTATTTAAATGTTCCATCAATATTTAATAACTAATGTCGCTACGAAAATTTCTTCGCCATATTGACAGATTAGCGACGAATTGAGCGACATTAAACTAGCGACGGATCAGTGATGTACAAGTTATGTCGCTAAACTTTCTGACTACTTACCGATGGATTAGCGACGGATTATGTTAGCCAAAATTTGCTAAATTTTTTCGAAGGTTTTGCACATTCAGGGCTCACAGAGTTCATCGCTAATCCGTCACTCTCAGTGATGGATTAACGACGAATTCTGATATATGTTTGGCATATTTGTGTATCAGATGTTTTAGCGATGGCTTTTTTGGTTGCTGGGTAGTCGCTAGCCTGAGAATTTTCGTCGAAAATCCGTCGCTGACATGAGATTTTCCAGATTTTCCATAAAAATACTTTTTATCATTGTAATCAAAAAAATTATATATTATTATAAATAAAATTTATATACATATCCCGAGCTTCTCCAGCCAAATGAATCGTCGATCGAGCGGGATGTCATTGAAGTTGATATAAGGCCATCAAAGTAGACCCCGCATGATCTCCCCCAGATCATTCCCAGCCTTGATCGGAAAGAATCTGAAATAAGTAGACAATATACAATTAGAATAAAAATACAAAATAAATGTGTGAATTGACAAATAAATGCTTACGTCGCTCCATCAGCCCATAGCTCGGGACGACATATATTGGCTGGCCGTTCTGGTAGCGTAGGAGGGTCTACAAATTCTCGACGACTGACATATATTCCGTTGTCCACAAGAAGGCCTGAAAATAGATTTGCTCCTGTGGGAGCAACTGTTGGAGTAGACGGTGTAGTAGTGCCGGTAGTGGCTGGAGTAGAAGAAGGGGTAGCAGCTGATAAAAATCCAGGAGATGGAGTATCTCCTCCTACTGAAGAATGAGTATATGGCGGGGATAAACCATCCGCCGCATCTACGAACTCGTCCTCAGGTCATGTGCAAGAATCTGGAGTAGCAGGCGTACTAGATGGAGGATGCTGAGAAGATGATCCTCTCTGAACTTGTCGTCGTCCTCATCCTCGTTCGGCCATACTATAGGTAAATCTACAACAAATAAAAAAAATGGTGTCATCAAATAGATAATCATAAAGTAATAGTATGGTAAAATAAGTAAATACTAGTGTGATGATGAAATAAATAATAATTATGTCATGAAATAATTAAATAAATATCTAAGCTAATGCATATGTATGTACGTACTAATCTTCATCTTCCGAATCGTCATCGTCTTCCGAATCATTTTTTGAATCGTCTTCATCTTCTACTTCTTCATTTTTATTTTCACTTATACTATCACTATCACCTTCATCTTCCAATTCTTGTTCCTTGTTCGATACCTCCATATCAGAGTTCTCCTTTATATAAGGTAAATCTTCTATCTCAATCTCTTCGTCAACTCTATTATCCTCTACGGTTACGTCAACCCCCATACCATCAACATCGGCCGAACTCATATATGCAAGTTGAGGCATGACCACCTCATCCTCTTGGTATGCTAGATCCCCAACATTATATGTGTTTCTAGCTTTAGTTTTGCATACAGCCCACCAATCTTTATTATTGCGTCGTCGACTAGGATAGCTCGTATAATACACTTGAACCGTTTGACTAACCAACACAAATGGTTCAAAACCTATATATCTTTTTCCATATTTCATATCAACAAACCCAAACTGTTTGTCAATTTTTCGTCCTTGCTTGGGTGTTGTGTCAAACTAATCACATTTAAACAACACCATTTTTGTCTCATAAGAGTAATCTAGCTCCACGATATCTCTTAGTACACCGTAATAGTCGAATTATGGATTTGCCTCGTAGACTGAACCCCTCACACATACTCCAGAATTCTTTGTATAATTAGCCTCCTCATCGACAAATGATTGATTAATAGACTTATCAGTAGTTGTAAATTTGAAGCCATTGATGGTGTATTCATCCCAACACTCTGTCCTCTTGCTTGGTCCGATAGATAATGCTCGAAGTCGTTCGTTCTGTAAGTCTGTACCATGACAAAAAATTTGAAACATTACGTATCATATAGACATTAGACAAAGATTGGTCTGAATGCTAAATTTTTAATGCTGAATGTTTATGATCCATACATAATTATGGAACCACGATAGAAATTTTCTATCAACCTCTCTAGCAAGATCATCTTCATTAATATTAGGTCTCTCCATTTTTACCTCAGCTCTAAAAGTACTGTGATTATAAGGAGAACAGTTAGAGCAATTCTTTTTTAAGTATGTACAAATCAAAATATCTAGGAAAGATGTGTCGAGTACTTCTTAATATCTTGCATATCTTTTGTACCACTATTTAACAATATATACCGATGAGCGGCTTCAAACTCATCATCTTTCAACCAATGTACTTTAGTAGCACTTGTAGGCTTCCCTCCCATATTGAAGATAGTGTGGATTATACTATTCGGGGCATCAACCCCACAGTCATCATTCCTTGGAGCTCTATTACGATTTGTTCTGACATGAGTATCAAAGTAGATGGAGTAGAAGTTTGAAACATCCTCAATGATATATACTTCGCATATCGAAGCTTCTACATGAGCCTTATTGCCAACCTTCTTCTTCAGGTGATGTAAATACCTATAGATAATATATTGAATATTAGAATTATTTGAATACAAAATATTATTAGTATAAAAAATTTATACCTCTTAAATGGATACATCCATCGATAATGGACGAGAGCACCGACGCGTGCTTCCTATGCAAGATGAATCAGCAAATGCTCCATACTATCAAAAAAATTCGGAGGGAAGCACCCTTTCTAACTTACACAATGTCAATACAATCTTCTCCTCAAGTTCTATTATATGTTGCATTGTCAACTTGCTTGAACACTTTTCTCTAAAGAATATAGATAATTCGGCCAACGAAGTCCATACTTGATGATGAAACATCTCTCTCAGAGCAATAGGTAGTAACCTCTCCATAAATACATGACAATCATGACTCTTCATCCCTGTTAGCTTGCGTTCGTTGAGATCAACACATCTTGCCATATTTGATACATAGCCGTCAGAAAATCTTAACTTTGAAATCCAGTTGCATATTATCAATTTATCCTCCCTACTCAATGTAAATAGCGTTGGAGGCTTGACCTAATTGCCATAGCCACTTCTTTTTAGGTAAAAATCTGAACGCCTGCAAATAATTTCCATGTCCTTTCTTGCTTTAACATTGTCTTTTATTTTTTCTTTGATATCTATCACCGTATTGAAGATGTTATCGAATATATTCTTTTCGATATGCATGACATCAAGATTGTGCCTTATGAGATTTTCCTTCCAATAAGGTAAGTCCCAAAAGATACCTTGCTTCATCCAATTATGCCTACGTCTGAACCCTTCAAAGTAATCGGCTAATATCGGATCTTCCATCACATTCGGCAATCCATCTACCTCTTTTCAAACTTTGTCTCATATTAATCTCAACATGGGAGGAGATAGTTCCTGTTTACCAGCTTTAAAGGTATTTCTGTTCCTTCTCCATTGATGTGACACAGGAAGAAATTGACGGTGATAATAAAAAAAGAATACGTTTTCTCCATTCTGGAGACATAATGTCTTATTCTTTTCCATTCATATTGAAAATGATAAAGTACCATGAGTACTCCACCCCGATAACATCCCATATGCTGAAAAATCGTTGATGGTCCACATGAGAGACGCTCTCATCTGAAAGTTCTGCTCCTTCGATATATCATATACCCGAACGCCAAATTTTCATAATTGTTTTAACTCATCCACCAATGGCTACAAGTAGATATCGATATTCTTCTTTGGATTTTTTGGATCGGGTATGATAAGTGTCAAGAACATGTAAGGAGTCTTCATACATATCCATGGTGGTAGATTGTAAGGTGTCAAAATTACCAGCCAACAAGAGTACTGAGATCCCGACTACCCGAAAGGACCATCAGAACATAAATCCAACCGGACATTCCTGAGCTCCGCAACAAATTTAGGATGACACAGATCTAAATATTTCCATGCCTCTCCATCGGAAGGATAAGATAATTCTTCTTCATCCATCTTTTGTTTCTTACTATGCCATGCCATGTGTTGTGCTGTATTTGCAGACATATACATCCTCTGCAGCCTCTTTGTGATTGGCAAAAACTGTATATACTTGTATGGACGCAACCTTGCTCAGACAGTTGACTTTTTTTTGCCCTGAATTAGCTTGTACCGGTTCGCATGACAGAAAATGCATTTATCTTTATCATTGTTCTCCTTGTAGTACAACATGTAACCGTTTCGACAATAATCTATCTTTTTGTAGCCTAATCCGAGTTTCCGTCTCATCATCTTCGACTTGTAGAAGTTTTCAGGCAACTTCTTCGATGCTTTTGGCAACAACTCTCTAATAAACTTAATTATCCGGTCGTAGCATTCGTGCAGCAAGTTAAAATCAGACTTTAGGTTCAACAACTGCATCACCACCGACATGACAGAATAAAAATCATAATCCGGGTATAACGGAGTATCGGCATTATTGAACATATCATAGAATTCCTTCACATCAGGATTAGGATCTGCAGATCAAAACTTGGACCGGCCGCATCAAATACCAACTCACGCGCCCGGTTTCGCGGTCTATATTCAAAGTTATCTCCAAGAGTGGACTCTTCTATCTCCGTATTGAAGGAGGAATAATGATATTATGAAAATATTAGTTCTCCTTGAGCCGTCCATTCCTTGTAGTTCGGTACAAAACCCTTCTTGTAAAGATGCTCCCTCATGAGATTCACCTATTTGAATGGTATATTACGATATTTAACATAAGGACACTTGATGAGCCTCCTATCCATGAAATGAGGTTGACTAAGGACGTATTTGAGAAATTCCTCAACGCCCGTCATAAAATCATCCGTCGAACCAATCCTACTCTCATCTCGCCGATTGTACATCCATGATCGGTCAACTAAATATTGACTCATTGATTCTGCATGTTCTATATATATTCAAACAATATGGATTAGATACAAGATGATTATGATATTTGCTAAATGATTAGTTAGTTAGGATACTTGATGAAGAAATAACTAAATGAGCTATTGGAAAGACCATATTTGGGAATTTCTCCATGTTTTACATGTATCCAAAACCATAATTCTTCGACACTCATCCGAATATCGACTCATTTTTTCGTATTTTATTCGCAATTCTATATCTACTTCTAAGTACTTAGTACCTAATTATATATAATAACTACTAATTACTATTCATATTAATACCTTAAAATATAACTATAAACGACTATAATACTAAGATATAATATTATAAATACTTAAAATTATGCCTAAAGTATAAAATATATTTTCTAAAATGTTAATAATTTACTAATAGTTATTTTTTTCGATACCAAAAAATTCGATTATCTGGTCCGATACCGCCGATATTACCGATACCGCCGAACCCGATACCCATAGTTATGGTCCAATACTGATTCTGATACCGATACTTTGAACCTTGGACTAGTTTACTATATATGAGTACCTATGTAATATAACACTATAAAATAAGCTATTTGATCTATGAGTACCTATGTAACATAAAACTATAGAAGAAGCAAATTAAATCTAAGCCTAGTGAGGTAATTCCCAATCACATTCTAAACCTAGAAGGCCCTAACAACTTTAATCCAATTCGAAAATCTAAATTCTAAACCTAGGCAACCCTCACCCCCAACTCTAATTTTAATCCAATTCAAAATTTCTACACACCCGCATTTGATATTTCGTATATATCACATTAAATTAGAAAAAAAAACATGTGCATAGTGTTAGGGTTGAGAAATCTCACAATGAGGATGGAGAGGAAGGAGAAGAGTCATCGTCGGAGAGGAAGGAGAAGAGTAGTTGATGCGAGGGGGTCACCGGAGATGAGAGAGGGAGGGGAAGAAGAAATTTTGGGAGGAAAATAATTAAGAAGAGTTGGTATGTTCTAGAGTTTAAACGTTTCGTAGCGACGAAAATGGTCCGTCGCTAGTTTGTTGCTACAAAATACTGACGCATTAGCGACGAACTAGTGACAAAAATATAGACATATTTTTCATGTAGATAATTTTGTCGCTAATCATTCACTCGTCCATTGCTAAGACAGCGACAAATATGCTTCCGTCGTTAATATCAGTCGCTATTTAACAATATTTTTGTAGTGTATAATGTCGTTGATACTTATAAATGTAATTTTCTAAATTTTTTTTATAAAATTATATTATGTGTATATTTCCATAACTAAATTAAATCTAATCAAAATACTAGTTATAAAATAAGTTAAGAACATATTTATTATATATATATTAAATACTCTAGTAATTAATGAGTTCCAAACGTAAATAATAAACGTTATGCTATTTTACCCATTTATTAGATAATAATCTTATTGTAAAGATAACACTTATTATAACCATAATGGATTTAAATCTATATTATTAACTAAAAGTAATGGAGATTAACCTATATCACCAATTGAAGTTAATTTTTGCTAAAATCATATTAAATGTGTTAGGCCTTGACTCCTCTAAGACTTGGGCATTGTACATAGTGTAGTATATGGGTTGTCTTGTCAGCTGTTTAGTTACACCACTATTCAAAGGCTAAGGTGAGTACATTTCTTGTTTGTTTCCAGTATTGTTAGTTACTATTTTTACATGATTAGTAATGTGATACCTGATGCTTGACACACTCGTTACACGGATTCATAAATGATGGATTCTTGTATGAGATATATGACTTTCTGGACTGTTATTATTATTTTGTGTTGGTTCTGAATCCATGTTGTACTAGTCAGGAGAAAAAATACTTAGTAAACGTGTGAACATACCCAGAACTATCCCATGGTCTTACTGGAATAATAGCACTCACACAACGCACGTGCGGGGTACCAGATTTACCCATAGCAGTTCACATGTCGGCATGGTATTTCAAATCACATAGAATAGTTTATTCCTATTTGTTTACCTATGATTACTTATTCACACTATTTTCCATATTCTGCTTCCAGTTTATATTCTGATTCTAGTTTTACTTGCTTATCTTGTATTCTATGACTTTTTACTGCTTTTATAGTCGCTATCATATATGTGGAACTACTTGCAATAAATTATACTCGTTCCATACTGACTGGGTAAACTTTTTTAGGTGACTTGCTATCTTGCTCTTTGGACAATATTGGCGAACGAGATGCTTTGGAGGCCAATATTAGAATATATATAGTTTAGTAGTCTTAAATTTGATGTTTAGTGGATTATTCCCGAGTTATGATTTAATTTTAAATTAAGAATCTTGTAAAACTATGTAAATATTGTGAATGAGCAATAGATAAGAATTTGCGATTAAATATTATCTATTTGGATTGAATGACCGTTGTTATCATAAAGAGCATACTACTGCCAATGCTGCGACGTAGGCTGGGCTTGGCCACGTACTCGTATCTGAAAAGTGGGAGGGAATCATGACCCTGGTTGAATGCGGCTACATTGTCCACTAAACGATAACCTGGGTCTGCGTGCCAGAGATCTTCTGCATTAATGAGCTCTATCTCCTTGACTGCTGTGTCTGTTAGCTATAAGGTAAATTGCATTAAATGCTCTGAAGAGGGTGCGAAGAAAGTATGCCCACTTGTCTATACTGGATGGGTAATGAAGTGCGCTACTGAGACAAAGTACGCCTTTGTTTCAAACTGCCATTGAGTGTGCCACTCTCTTTTGCTAAGCTTGTAAGTGCATGTTTTGTGAGAAAGTACGCCACTGTTCCTTTAGATCTAGCATCCTTTGGGAGCGTAGGTTTTATGCTTTTACAATTGACACCAAACAGAGGGATAAAGATCCTATATGTGCCTTCATCGAGCGCTTTAGATAGGAAGCTCTGAAGATGCCTCCTGGTATATATCCTCGAGTCCGTACTCATGAAAACTTTGGAAAAATATGCTGTCACGCCCCGATCTCCCGCAGGCAATCGGCCGTTCCCGCTAGGCGGGAATCACCCTCGCCAGCGCTCCCGCGGAACGATCGCTTAACCCATCCGGGCGTGATGCCGCACGAGCGTGAGCCACGCCCGTGCAAGGCCATGGTTCATTTGGCTGGCGGCAAGAGTTCTAAGCCACAGAGTCGCACAGATTGTCCGAGTGCAGCGGAGTCATGAACACATAGGCGATCGGTAACAGGTTCACTGAGTTGACAATATAGCGGAAGCATAGAAACACAAGTTGAAGTAAAGCAAGCTCTTTTATTGATATAAACTTGTGTTACAAGCGGCGTATAGCCGAGATTACAAGTCGTTCAAGCCTCTCTCTCTGAAACAGTAAAAGCGTGCCAAGTGGCTACAACAGTGGAATAAATATACAGGCGATGGTCAGGCGATGTTCACAACTTATGTCTTGTATATGTGCTTCAGTCCCGGACGCACCGTTGCAAGGCTTCAGAGGGAACTCCTGGCCTTAGCACGCACGAAGGAGGCGTCCGCACCGAACGAGGTTCTCCCGCACCCTGCATATCAAACTGGTGGATTATCAGTACATTGAATGCACTGGTGGGGAAGCTACTCGCCCGCTCGACAAATCCAAACACGTAATACAGGTTCCGTGCACAACTATTAAGTTGTCTTTCTAGTTGCCTTAGGATCAGTTTCATGCAAACATTGAATAGCCTATCGTGTCGGGCAGTACGCCGTACGATGTTTGAGGAAACACGGCGAGACTTACCAACTTACCATTATCCTTCCCTGTCCAAGGCAAACATTGTTAATTTAAGCAGGGCATGGATAAACATTCAGGAGGCATAGCATATGCAAACAAGAGTATTTATTTCAAGATCGTTCAGGTGTTTAGTTGCTCTTGATGCGATACAGTGCCTCGCACGCGGATAGCCGCTAAGCGAGGATGAATTGTTTATCTTTCGTTTACAAGCAAGCATGCAACAAGTTCATTACAAGGCGATCACTGGCGTATGCCATATGGACGGTATAGTCTAGACGAGATGGTTTGCAACAAGAACAAGAGGCGCTGCAAGCCATTCCGACGAACAAGAGACTATTTAGTCTAGACGAGAATGCTTTGCAACAAAGCACAAGAGGCGCTGCAAGCCATTCCGCCTGAACAAGAGACTAAGAACAATAGGTCTCGCCCGGACCGGGTCGATGCCAGTGCCCCAGCATCGCCCGCTAGACCGTTACCCTGTGCACTGGTTGTCCATGATCGAACGGGGCCTTGGTTGGGGCAACAAGAGTACAAGACAAGAGTACAAGACAAGAGGCAAGCTATTGAGGCAACAATAGTACAAGACAAGATGCTTTGCCTGTTTCATTGTTCAGTGACTGTCTTTTGCCTTGATGCAATTCTCCTGGGGCGGAGATTGCCTTGGTGACCTAGCGGTCCCGTATACTTGCAGGTTCGTTCAGGCACGGAACGACTACTTAGTAGTCTTCCGGGGTTTGGATGAAAACACGGTAACATTCAAGCAGACAAGTATGCGTTTCTAAGGAACATAAGCAGGCACGTTGCTCGGGCCCGAAGGTAGTCCGAGAGATGAAATCGTTAAGGGACTTAGCATGCGAGGGTCTGAACATATAAGCAGTATTTCAATTCCATGTTCTAGCAAGCAATACCAGTTGGGATTAATCCCTTAGCTAGGTGCGTTAGATTTATTAGCATGCAGGGGGTGATTCACCTAGCGACTAGCATAAATATTTCAGATTTTTATGTGTGCTGGCTAAGCAAAGACAAGTTTACCGTAGCCACCCACCTTAGCGATGATTCGCCTCGGTAGAGCGATACGTCTGAGCGAGCCTCTGAAAGCCTAAGCCGGATTCCTGCAGGGACAAGTCTGGATATCCTTTGCTTCTTGTTCGAGGCAAAACAGGTCAGGACAGCTGCACGATTGCCGATTGAGACGGCAGTCTGCTTGAGCGGAACGGGGTGTTACATCCTACCCAACTTAGAAAAAGTCTCGTCCTCGAGACTTACTAAGGACAAGCAGTGATCTAGGGTTGAGGCACTCCTAGACAAGTCGTTGTACTTGTTCGTTTGGATATTCACTTGCACAAGCGTCGATCTTAGCATATCGCTTAGACTGGATCGTGCGCACTTTCGAAGGTACCCTCTAGCGTGAACACGTCAACCAGCTCAGTGATAGCGAAGTCTTAGCACTCGAGTTTCACCTTTTCTTAAGTCTTGGATGGTGCACTAGTTCAAGGCGTCCCTCAAATAGATGCATTCAACCAAACTTAGGGTTAGTGAAAATCGGACAAGCTACTAGCGATACTCTCAAAGGGTTCGCACAGGTTGGCACAAAGGCCACTCGCAGCATACAACCAGACAAGCAAGCATATCATTCAAAACGCATTTTGAAAGTATTTAGACTTATTGTTGGAACATTCCATCGAGGCATTGAGAGAGAGCGTGCACATAACCCACGAACGAGCTTTCGAAACAGAGATATCGAATCGAAGTCCAAAGGCGTAGAAGCCAGGCTCTGATACCAACCTGTCACGCCCCGATCTCCCGCAGGCAATCGGCCGTTCCCGCTAGGCGGGAATCACCCTCGCCAGCGCTCCCGCGGAACGATCGCTTAACCCATCCGGGCGTGATGTCGCACGAGCGTGAGCCACGCCCGTGCAAGGCCATGGTTTATTTGGCTGGCGGCAAGAGTTCTAAGCCACAGAGTCGCACAGATTGTCCGAGTGCAGCGGAGTCATGAACGCATAGGCGATCGGTAACAGGTTCACTGAGTTGACAATATAGCGGAAGCATAGAAACACAAGTTGAAGTAAAGCAAGCTCTTTTATTGATATAAACTTGTGTTACAAGCGGCGTATAGCCGAGATTACAAGTCGCTCAAGCCTCTCTCTCTGAAACAGTAAAAGCGTGCCAAGTGGCTACAACAGTGGAATAAATATACAGGCGATGGTCAGGCGATGTTCACAACTTATGTCTTGTATATGTGCTTCAGTCCCGGACGCACCGTTGCAAGGCTTCAGAGGGAACTCCTGGCCTTAGCACGCACGAAGGAGGCGTCCGCACCGAACGAGGTTCTCCCGCACCCTGCATATCAAACTGGTGGATTATCAGTACATTGAATGCACTGGTGGGGAAGCTACTCGCCCGCTCGACAAATCCAAACACGTAATACAGGTTCCGTGCACAACTATTAAGTTGTCTTTCTAGTTGCCTTAGGATCAGTTTCATGCAAACATTGAATAGCCTATCGTGTCGGGCAGTGCGCCGTACGATGTTTGAGAAAACACGGCGAGACTTACCAACTTACCATTATCCTTCCCTGTCCAAGGCAAACATTGTTAATTTAAGCAGGGCATGTATAAACATTCAGGAGGCATAGCATATGAAAACAAGAGTATTTATTTCAAGATCGTTCAGGTGTTTAGTTGCTCTTGATGCGATACAGTGCCTCGCACGCGGATAGCCGCTAAGCGAGGATGAATTGTTTATCTTTCGTTTACAAGCAAGCATGCAACAAGTTCATTACAAGGCGATCACTGGCGTATGCCATATGGACGGTATAGTCTAGACGAGATGGTTTGCAACAAGAACAAGAGACGCTGCAAGCCATTCCGACGAACAAGAGACTATTTAGTCTAGACGAGAATGCTTTGCAACAAAGCACAAGAGGCGCTGCAAGCCATTCCGCCTGAACAAGAGACTAAGAACAATAGGTCTCGCCCGGACCGGGTCGATGCCAGTGCCCCAGCATCGCCCGTGAGACCGTTACCCTGTGCACTGGTTGTCCATGATCGAACGGGGCCTTGGTTGGGGCAACAAGAGTACAAGACAAGAGGCAAGCTATTGAGGCAACAATAGTACAAGACAAGATGCTTTGCCTGTTTCGTTGTTCAGTGACTGTCTTTTGCCTTGATGCAATTCTCCTGGGGCGGAGATTGCCTTGGTGACCTAGCGGTCCCGTATACTTGCAGGTTCATTCAGGCACGGAACGACTACTTAGTAGTCTTCCGGGGTTTGGATGAAAACACGGTAACATTCAAGCAGACAAGCATGCATTTCTAAGGAACATAAGCAGGCACGTTGCTCGGGCCCGAAGGTAGTCCGAGAGATGAAATCGTTAAGGGACTTAGCATGCGAGGGTCTGAACATATAAGCAGTATTTCAATTCCATGTTCTAGCAAGCAATACCAGTTGGGATTAATCTCTTAGCTAGGTGCGTTAGATTTATTAGCATGCAGGGGGTGATTCACCTAGCGACTAGCATAAATATTCCAGATTTTTATGTGTGCTGGCTAAGCAAAGACAAGTTTACCGTAGCCACCCACCTTAGCGATGATTCGCCTCGGTAGAGCGATACGTCTGAGCGAGCCTCTGAAAGCCTAAGCCGGATTCCTGCAGGGACAAGTCTGGATATCCTTTGCTTCTTGTTCGAGGCAAAATAGGTCGGGACAGCTGCACGATTGCCGATTGAGACGGCAGTCCGCTTGAGCGGAACGGGGTGTTACATATGCTGCCTGGAGTAAAGTTTTGTATAGCCACTACTGAGTTCGAGGAGTGGTCAACATTTATTACGATTGCTAATGTTGCTGAACAAAATATTAAGGATGCCAGTATATTCGGTATCAAGATACCCGGCTTTGAAGATAAAGGCAAGCGCCCCTTCAACGACAACAATAACAACAACAATCACAGCAACAAAGGAAAATAAGTCCTTGCTATGAACATATCCAAGCGGGCTATCTTCCCGCCAAAGCATAAGGCTCCAGAGAATTCGAAGACGGTCACCACCAACTTGGTGTCTCTTTAATTAGGTGACTTCCTAGCGCAGGAAGTTTCAGTTGGTGTCGTACCGATACAAAGAGCTATAATAGATATTGTCAACCTCCATCCAGCTCGTGATCAAGCCAAAGGGTTAGTACCTCTCACCACTCAGTGTGGTGAAGTCATGTGGGTCTATCTAGATCTATTGCCGAATATAGAATAAGAAGCAGCATCTTTGAGTTCTAAAGCCAAGAAGAAGGGTCAAAAGAACAAACCATGCAATATAATTTCCGTAGAGCAATACTCGGATGACGATCAAGATCAACCCAAAAATAGTACTCTCCTCGAACTTGCTTTCCAAAATATGAGTCTAGCTCCATGAGTCTCTACAAGCAGACCTTGCATGACTCACCAACAGTAACTTATATTGGTAGTGTTCCATTATAAAAGTCACAATAAGTCATCAGAGATAGTGTTTTTCTATGCACCAAGGCATATTATATCATTTCTATGAATGTGCCATCTTCTTCCTTATCAATGGGTTAATCAGCAGCACCTGACGTAAATGATGATGAGATGCCCAGTTCCATCATTACAGTCAACAATCATTCTGTCTTATGCAGAAGATGGGATACGACTACCAAAAGGGTGAAGGATTAAACTTTGGTAAATGGCAGCGTATTCCTTTATAGCTTCATGGTTCTTCTGGTAAATCTCATAGTAGGTTGGGTATAAAAATTCTAGTACACAAACTCGTCCTAACCAAACCAAGAGGAACCGTACAAAGAAGAAGGTTAGATCCTGTCATATGGTCCTTCTTTCCCCAATTCCTGAAGAAGCCATGACTGAAAAAACTAGATTCGGCAAAAAATATCTGAAAATATATGAATGAAGCCTACCACAGCAGAAAAAGCTAAGCAGAAGGATGTCCGCTTTGACAAATCCTTGAATAAGAATTTACCTCAAGGACTTGATAAGTCATATAACTTTGACATATTGACACAGCTTGCCAAGACCTCAGCTCGGCTTTCTATTATCTAGTTACTTCATCTCTAGAAGGAAACTCATGATGGATTGAGTGAGGCACTGACACACACTAACTCATACTTGAATCAGCTCAAAATTCTAGTTGAAGAGCCAGTGGCATGTCCTCATTGTCACAGTGTGATGGAGAAGATGCCTAACATCACCTTCACACAAGATGATATGATGTTGAAAGATAACCATCATGACAGGATATTGTACTATACTAGATACGCTAATTTTATCAAAGTGAGCCGGATACACGTAGATCTGGGCTCGTCACTCAACATCATCTCTAGGAGCTTGCTGCAAGCTCTGAAAATTTTGATGCTCAATCAGTCAACAACCAAGACTACGATCTTAGGCTTTAATGCTGGACGGAGCCATCCCCTTGGAAAGATATGCCTGAAAATTTAGATAGGTGATCTTCGAACTGAGGTCATATGCTATGTAATTGGCTCAGAGGTATCTTACAATATCCTGCTTGGACGCCCATGGATACACCAGAACAAGATAGTGCCTTCTACCCTGCGCCAATGCTTCAAGTATATAAACAGTAAGGGAGATGTCAAGACAGAGGTTGTTGTCAACCCGTTCAAGGGTGTTCATAAGGCGTACTATTCTGACTCTGTTCTCTACACAACAAAATATTTGGAGGAAGAACCTAATGATGCTGATGATGAAGCTGAAAGTACTCCAAGCAAGGAACCTCTCATAATCTGGCTCAAAGGGCGTGTCACTCGCCAAGGTCCTCCAGAACCCTTTGTTATCAACCTTCATAAGTCAATGCGCGACAAAAAGGCGAAGGAACCACCACTCCAAAGCCCCTTGTCATTGACTTTCGCAAGTCATCGTGCGAGAAAAGGCAAAATGACACTTAGTGATAGAAATTACTAAAACTAAGCAGAAGGAACCTTCGCTTGTCATTAACCTGAGTCGTAACAAGCACCCTGCTCCAGCGAAACAGTCCTTAGTCATTAATCTAACTAAATCTACTATCAAGGCTGAACCCTCTGTTGACTTTGTAGAAGAGGAGGAAATCTTGTACTTTATGAATAAAGATGATGCTCATTCGCACTATACTGATGTCAATCACCTTGCTAGAGAGTTCTTAGACGCTATGTATTCTTATGAACCTATGGCTATACAGTGGCACCACCCTTCCAGAAAGGTACATCATATAGTTCATATGATGGAGTTTATTTCGTGGTTCCAACAAAGTAGAGTGGAGACCAACAAATACACTTTGGTAGGGCTAAAGATAAGAGAATTATGCATACCGATGACTCAGAAGAGGATACAGAAAAAATTTAACTCTATCACTATAGTCGATCTACCAAGAACATTATCCACAAGATGGGTTATGAAGTCTGACAAAGGTCTTAACTATGGAAAAGGCCGACGTCTGCCAATATTCTATTTATCTCCAAAAGGCAAGCATGAAACCTACTACTAGCGAACGCGTAGTGGTTTATGTTATGTCACTTCTTCGACAACTCCTGAATGCTCAGATTCAGATGAGGAAACACCTTCTCACTTCTATGAATTATTATTCTGGGATTCTGACGGAAGCATAGGTGAAGTGTTCAAGTACGCTCTTTCTGTCAACATGGTATCGACTGACTCAGTTGATGAAGAAGTCCCATCACTATAACCCTTTGAAATTGATTTGTGGGCATAACAGATGAAATCATAATGAGAGCTATGGTTCAAGAAACAAGAACCGCCTACAGAGGATAAAATTGTCCTGATCAATGTTGGAGAGAGTCTTCCCAAAACCATTCTTCATTAGCAAAAGTCTCTCTGATGAAGATAAACAAGCACTTGTACAGCTTATAAAGGAGTATATTGATTTATTCGCTTGGAGCTATAAGGATATGCTCGACTTAGTGTCATGTCCCAGTCCCAATTACATAGGATTAGGAATACATAAGCATGCCAGCCATATGTATACGTACGATACTCTAATTTATGAAATCCCAAGAATACACACGTACGCTATATAATAATTATCTCAAATAAAGGAAAGTTAATGGGTACAACTAATCTCATCCACAAAACCAAAAAGAAATAAATAATCAAATATGTCAATGAACCAAATCTGAAATAGTCGAGAAGAACTAATAGTTGGGTAGAGACAAACCCACTACCAAATTAGAATAAGAATAGAGTTTGACCTCTATTACAAAATGAAAGAAAGATAATAAGTACATCAATTAAATAATCAAATAGGCTCAAATAGAAAGACCTCCTTGATAGAGAATAAAGTAGCAGGTCCTGGTCCATACTCCTACGAATAGTCATGATCGTATACACCTGGGGAAAAAAAAATCTGGATCTAGGTCCCCAGAGAGACGTAACGAGATACAGTAAAAATATGCCATAAAATACTAAAAATAAACATCCAAAAGGTCTCCTAACCATTCTATGTGAAATACACTTTTGAGGACAACATTCCTAATGAAGAGCTCACAACAAATACAAGTGCTAGACTCACATAGTGCTCATCCACCCGCGGCCAACTAAAGGAAAGTAAATAAATACTAGACACATATAACGCTCTGCTGAGTCACCTGTGGCAAACTAGAGGAAAGTAAATAAACAATTAGAGCCCCTACGTTACTAGTTGTCCTCCCCACCCTATGCTCCTATTCGTGTCGTATCCACAACACTATAATACCTCTACTAACTACCAAGCCTTTTAACATGCATTTCTATTAGTAGTTATTTTCTATTGTACGTCTCGTACATATTGTCGGCCGCTCAATACGTAGGTCCGTGATCTATATGAGACTCACAACTCGTGTAAGAAATGAGTCATGGCCAAATAAAACATAAAGATGCCTCAAAATTATACGGTGGTCTCTTAACTCTAAGTTGACATGCATAGTAAAAATAAAAGACAAAAACGACGCATATCGTCGTCGCACCCAACTTTTCTTAGACGCACAGTTTAATAATATACACAAATAAGAAAATAAATGCCATAAATGAAACACGCATAAATGAATATAAATATACAGTAATCATGGCAAGGTATACTTGTCTGGCAAGGGTTTGGTGTAGTAATGATGTCCAGATGATAACCACAAGAAACCGAAAGATACGGACTCTGAACAAATGTCTCTGGATGTTGCAATAGACATCACCAACATTTTTAAAATAAGTAAAATAGTCAGAAAATACTACCCTTTCATCCAATTTGAACACAGGGCTGAAACAATAATTTTGGGTCAAAGTGGTATCTACATATGGGCCACATTGCACAGAAAAGCGTGTCAGGGATAAATGTCTCTAAATAAGACAAATTATATGTCAAACGAATCCTAATCAATGACACGTACTCAACATATGTCCAGTTTTAGATTTTGGTGAGCCGATCACAAAATTGCTCGTCAAGTCCAATCGTGGGGCCCGTGAAATGGTGATTCGTCGAATGACTCAAAATAAAAAAAAACTTGGGTTATAGGACAAGTCATACGCTTCGAGTCTAGCGGCATAAGTTTTGTGGCGATCCAATATACGATCACAAACTAATTGGAAAAATTATAAAACACCGATACGCGAGACTTTTGATTGATACGGGTTGATTTCGGCGTGCACACACGTCCAATTCAAGTTTTGTAAAAGCCCATACGTTAGAAAATATAATACGCGTATTTTAGTGCAATTGGTACACGACGAGAATGGATGGTTTGATAGGACCAACCCCATATCCAAGATTTTCAATGTTTAAAAAATATTTTTTTCATAATTTTAACCTAATTTTTAATAGCCAAAAACTACAAATTAAATTAATCTATTTGATGGGTTTTAAAGAGGTTCAGGTTGTCTACGCGAGGGTGAAGGTCGTTCGATGTTTTTTCAACTGTGGAGAAAGATACGAGTTTCAAAAGTAGGTGTCGTGGATTACTTTTCGGTTCCAAAAAATTAAGTTTTTATTCTTGATTTTGAAACAAGATTTACAATCAATAAAACGCGAAATAAATTATTCAATTTGAATGGATGAGTAGAGGGTTAGGTAGTCTACATACCAACGAAGATGGATAAAAAAATGAATGAACATCGAGGAAGAAAATACGCTATAAAGTCAAGGTCGTAGCCGTATGTTGCTGTCGCGCGCGGGGGAAAGTCGGCGGTCTGCCGGTGGTTTTTAGTGACGGTGACGATGGGAAAGGAGCCGAGGGGTGCGCTGGTCGTCGAGCAAGGGCTAGGGAAGGAGGTCTTGAGGTATAGGGTTAGGGTTTAGGTTTGTTTAGTATATATAGAGAGGAAGATGGGGGGGGGGGGGGTCATGAGGGGGAGCGGGTAAGGTCGGGTCTGTCGAGCTGTAGGTAGGTCTAGGAGTTTGGTTAGGGTTTGTATTCGGGTTAGCCTAGGGATTAGGGTATTGTTTAGGGTTTGTTTCTTTATTAATATATATATAAGTAATTATATACATTGCTATATATAGCAATAAAAAATCTAAAAATTTATAAAAAAATCAAAAAATATATATTATGTATATTACTAAATTCTAGGAAAATTATATTACTTTATCTAAAGATTTTATAGTAAAAAATAGTTTTATAAGATAATTTTTACATAAATATTTATATAATTTTAGTAAATCAAAGAATTTTATTTTCTAATTAGCTAGGAAATAAATAAAAATCCAATAAATAAATAAAATAATAGAAATTATAATTAAATTAAAAAATTTAAATTATGGGGTTTACACCTAGCTACACACAAGATCAATATCCTTTATAATGCAAAACCAGTAAAACAACAACAACGACGACGATTTTGCCCAGATGTGATGGATGCAATCAAAGTTGAAGTCTAGAAGCTATCTGGATAGCAACAACAAGAGGGGGAGGGACTCGACAGCAGCAACAAGAAGAAGGCTCGACAACAACAGCAAGAAGAAGGCTCTACAGCAGCAACAAGAAGAGGGAACAACAGTAGCAACAAGAAGAAGGAACAACAACAGCAGCGAGAAGAAGGAACAGCAGCAGCAGCAAGAAGAAGGAACAACAGCAGCAAAAAGAAGGAAGAGCAGCAACAGCAGGTAGCTGCATGAGCAGCAATGGGCAGGGGCAGCAGTGGACAGCTAGTTCGTTAGTAGTAGTTCATTGGTTAGCAGGTTATTGCTTGATATCTCTAGTTATTGCAGAGGTATGTATATATGTTATATGTTTAGTATATGTTAGTAGTTTAGTTATTGCAACTAGTTAGTTTGATAGTTTTGTAGTTGGCTAGTTAATTCACTAGTAGTTATGTATACATATAGTTAGTAGTTAGATACGCATACTTGTATTATTATTGTATCTTTAGTTAGTGATATGTAGGTATATGTTAGTATGTAGTATATGTATCTAAGTATTAGTATATTATATATTTTAGTAGTTAGTTGATTAGCATATGGTTAATATTGGGTATTAGCTACATGAATGAGGATTTGACATTACCTTGAGATACCAAGGTAAATGCTAGGGTATTGAGGATACTCAAGGTTATTGAGTTGGGTATTAAGATGGGTGTTTAGTGGTGCGATAGCAAGTTGGTTCAAAACCAAGGTATCTATTTGGTATTTGAGATTTGGATTAGTATAAATATATTGATTGAATATACATATATGATATTTTATATCTCTTGTTTGCGTATCCTGAGATACAGTATCTTAGTATCCTAGATTTAGCTTGTATGACCTAGTTTCATAATTTATGAACCCAACATGATAGACTCATGCAACCTTGAAATAGGTAGTTTAACCAAGTTTGACCATTTTGACTTATAATTGACCTAGTTTGACTATTTTGACTTAGAAATAGTTTTATGACCTAGATGTTGACTAGTTTAACTTATTTTTTATTCTGAAATCTTGTATTGATGTTACATTCCATATCTAGGTCTTCGAGGCACTATACCAGATATCTGTGATACTATTTACCGGACTACAGGCGAGTATATTCTCTGATAGTTTCTCATTTATGATATCCTCTATGTTTATTGTATCTAGTGTAGATATCCTTAATTTCTTGACACGATGGTTACACGGATTGGTATATCCGGATCTCGTCATAAGATGTTATTGCTTGGCATATATGGTGTATCTTGTGCAAGCTTTGTTTTCTTATTTCTTGTACATGTAAAAATACTGATTCTTGGGGAGACTAGCTATCTTCTTAGAGAATTTTGTGCCATAGCGTACTATGGTTAGATCCACTATACCAGTCGGGGTTGGGGAGTATGTAGTATAGATATGTGATCATACCCTCCTTGTATCAAGTCTTGTTCATTGAATCATATTAATCATATATCGCACGTATGATTAGCCAGACCATATATCTTGTATCAAGTTCCTAAGCCGATCACATGTTAAAGCTGGTACTCACTCACTTAGTCATTAGTATTCTTGTTCATTGCCATATTATTCATTCTTTTATTTATTTCCAGTATTTCCTTTATTGTATATCTCTTGTATCTATAGTTGCATCTTGTATATTCATATCTATTTACTGTTACATAGTTTATATCATTGATTAAAACTGCTGTTAGAGATGTACTCTGCTCCTTTCCTGACTAAATATATTTTTTTCAGATGACACTGAGCGTGGTACCCTACTCATTACGAGCCTCAGGATGTTGTGGGCTTAGAGTCAGAGACCCTGGCTCAGGAGGGAATCATTCCAACTGAGACAAATGACCCAGGACTTATAGCTTCTTATTCATTCTTTTATACTGGATTTGTCTCTAGCTTTTTGTTTAGTATTTCTTCAGACTCATTGATGTTGTTATTTGACTCATGAGTGTATTATGACTATTCTATTCTTTTATCATATTCGTGCTCATTTCTATCTTAGATCTGTGAATGAGTATATTGATATTGTTGGTGGCTTATTGTATTGTTAGATTGATTATCCAAATAATGTTCTACCGCAGATTCTGCGACGTAGGCTGGGCATTATTTCCGACATTGTCACGACCCGCACCCGGTTTAGGGGCACGAGTGCGTGGGTACGTCCAGCCTACGCCGCAGCATCGGCGGTAGAACGCTGTCAAGGTCTTGATACTATCTAACTACTGTCACGCAAGCATCCAATCTCCATTAGGAGGCACGAATGACACAAATAAGATGAACACATACTCAATCACAGGATTACAGCACGATAAGATTTCGAATAATAAAACTAAAATTTAACACAACACAAGTCCACAAGTAATATTCTAACTCAACAATATCCAAGAATCATCAAAATGCCGGAGACAAATCCGGTACCAAATAGACTGTTAAAAGAACTAACTAAAAATAGTAATTTCCAGCTAGACCTCCTGGAATCACAACTACTATCAAGTCTGCAGCTACTCACCATAAGTGTCGGACAGCGGTCCTCTAAGGCACAGTCTGGAAAAATATTTCCAGTCAGGAAGGAGCAAAGCACAATCTCAAATAACAGTTCCATTAATTGATAATGTCTATAATACAATAAAACATGTCATGCTAGCTACTGAGAAGACAGTGAAATAAATGCAATGGCAATTTAAGAGAGACAGGCAATGTAAAGAGACAGGCAATAGGCAATTATGATACAGTCCGTGCATGTATGAAAATGAAAAGAACAAGAAACAGTATCATATACGGGTGATGTAGTATATGATTTAAAAATAGGGAACTGTAATCTATTCTAGGTGTTTGAAATAGTAGTTTCAAAATGTGATCGGCTTGGAAACATGTACGATTGCTACAGTCTGGCTAATCATACGTGGGGGTATGATTAACACCAATAATATTTAATTATACAATGGGTATTTGATCACATTTCTCACTAGCAATTTCCCCGCCCCCAACTAGTACTGTGGATCCAATCATGACACATCACGATACACGAGCGAGTCAAGTCTATCATGTATAATGTCTAATATCAATATCTAATATCAATGTCAATGTCGTGTATAATGTCAATATGATAATCAAGGTAATATCTCATGACTGCAGATCCAAGCTATACTAGTCCGTGTAGCACAGTGTTAAAGATTCAGATGTAATATTTCATGATTGTTGAACTTATAGAAATTATCAAGAATTGGAAATTATCAGAGAATGTACTTGCCTTGGGTCCTTAGCTGGTATTTATGGATGTCCTGTTCCAGGGTATCCCCTGGGTAAACCAACAGTCCTAAAAACATATCACAATAACACTTGTATCAGAGGCTATACTAACACACAATCCATGAAGTCAGAGGCTCTGCCAGATATGGCACTGGTCAATCTAGGGTCAACTGGTAGGGATATATAAATATACATATATCTATTTACTACCTTAGTACTTACAATATATATATATACCAATATAAATACATATACAATATATATATATATACCAAAATACTAATTATATTAAATTATACTATGTATACAAGTACACATATATATAAACCAAAATACCAAAACAAATATATATATATATTATATACATACCAAATTAGCACTTATATCAAAACATACATATATTTGTTTACATATACTAAATTAACAATTATCAACATATACTAAAAATACAGATACCAATTTTACCGATTAATATTTATTTAATACGTACACACAAATATATTTTGAATACGTATATATATATATATATATATATATATATATATATATATATATATATATATATATATATATATAGGAAGAATACACGAACATATATACATACACATATATACTAATTTAAATTACATTAGTATACTTTTATTAAATAGATGCCATAAAATAAACCAATGTATATATACATATATATATACAAATTAATTAAATACATACATTATATATACTATACATTAATTATTATATACAAATACATATACATATACTAATTATATTAAAATATACAAAGTATATATATATAATGCATAAACATACATATACAATTTAAATATATACTTATACATATATATACAATTTAAATATATACCTATACATATATTCATTCATATATAATACACTATACATAGTCGTATATATACACTAATATATTACAAGTTATATACATACATATATACATATATATATATATATATATATATATATATATATATATATATATATATATATATATATATATATATATATAAAGAAGGAGGGAGAAGAAGAGGGGAGCCTTACAGTGGTGGTGCACCGCCTGGCCGGGGGAGGATGGCCGGACTGCGGTCGGAGAGGTGGAGTGCTGCGCTGCCGGGAAGAAGAGCAGCAGGGGGTGCCGGAGTCGCAGCGGGTCGGAGTGCGCAGAGGGAGCAGTGGCTCGGCCGTAGTTCAGAGGGGCGCCGGAGTTCAGGGGCCGCCGGACTGAGGGGGTCGGCCTGGGTGGCCGGAGCACAGGTTGAAGGCCGACGGGAGAGGTGAGCAGCGGGCCGGAAGTTGATGGAAGGAGGAGCAGCCGCCGGGTCGGGGACTCGGCGCCGGAGGGAGGAGTTAGGAGGATGGGGTCGGGGACTCTCGGAATAGCAGAGGGAGAGCACAGCAGTCGGCGGGCCGGGCCGCTCGCCGGCCGGTGCACAGAGCACGCCGCCGGAGGAACTGTGCTCGACCGGGAGCAGTAGTTTGAGCACAGTATTCCCCCCTATTTGATTTGAATTTCAATTTCAAAATAAAACAATGAGAAGAAGAAAGGAAGAAGAAGAAGAAGAAAAGAAATGAGAAGAAGAAAGGAAGAAAAGAAAGAAGAAAAGAAATGA
The DNA here is from genome assembly GCA_036927795.1 of Iris macrosiphon. Taxonomy (NCBI): domain Eukaryota; kingdom Viridiplantae; phylum Streptophyta; class Magnoliopsida; order Asparagales; family Iridaceae; genus Iris; species Iris macrosiphon. The sequence continues at coordinate 104,135,300 of JAYESA010000020.1, read as the reverse complement.
GAAGAAGAAAGGAAGAAAAGAAAGAAGGAGTTTTGGTTTCCTACGTTGAGGATGGAGGAGGCTTGTGAGGTGGGGGAAAATCTAGGTTTCTTGGGATTAGGGTTTGATAGGACATGATATTAAATAGGGAGAGAGGGGGTGTGATGGAGGGTGAGGATTTGACCCCTAGAATGGGTGGCTAGGATTGTTCATGAAGGGAAGTAATTCATGTAGGGATGAGGGTTTTTAATTAAAATTAATAGGCTCCCTCATTGGTTAAAATAATTGGGTGTTGGCACAAAATGCCAATTTGCAATTTAACCCCCTTAAATTTGGAAAATTGCACAAACACATGAAATGACGAAAATTTGGCGGGCGATTCGGGGTTCGGTGTTTTGTAGGGTCATGGGACGCTGTAAGACTGGTACGGGCTCAAATTAGCAGGGCACTGGAATTAAATTATGATTTTAGAACCAGATAAAATAGTATCCTCAATTTAAATAGAAATAAATACAAGTTGTGTTCAACAATTAATTAGGAGTACATGGGATCAAAATCAGGTCAGATCATCAATACCAATATTGAAGAAGACTCAGAACAAAATATTACCCTAATTTGGGTCGCACGAAAAATAGGTCAAGATGGCCTCCAATTTCGATTGGAACGCGCAACGATACAAAAATAGGAATTTAAAAATAAACGTCCGCGACGATTTTTGTGCGGCTAGAAATAATGCACAGGGAGCATAATTATGAGTTGCAAAAATAACAGAATGGAAGGCGGGCACGTCTAGGGCAAGATGGTGAAATTTGTTGGAAGACAAAAGTCAGGGTAGCGCTTCAAATATCGAAGCAAAGGCAATGCGCAAATATTAAATAAAATACAGTAATTAATTACACCTCCAATAAATTAATTCTAAAATAAAACAATTAACCTCAAAATTCCATAATTCCGACAGGTGCTCATCTACTGGCTTCTAGGTCAAGTCTACCATCACAAACACAAATGAACACTGTCTATAATATAATATATTAAAGTACACATCACACAGTTATTTAATTTAAATATATACTATTCATGCAATTAATTAATTATAACTACAATAATATTAAATATTGTAAAAAGTCGAAATTACCCCTGTTTTCGGAATGTGGTAGTGACAAGTCTACCCACCTTAAAAGAATTTCGTCCTCGAAATTTAAAATCCTCAAAGTAGCATTTAATCATACACATTATTATTTCCTCAATTTAAATTCATCAACCACGAATCAATTAATAATCCACAAGGTCTTTTCAAAAATTCTGATATTATTTCATTCCTGAAAATCCTCGAAATGAAATCAAAGTCTATTTTTATCAAAAATTTCCCTGAAATTTCTCAGTTAATAATTCAATACTCAGAATTTAATATCCATTCCTCTAATTTGATTTTAATCAATGCACAATTATAAAAATGTAAATCAAATCCCATAAAGTTTGAATTCAAACATTAGTCTATCAAAATTTTTTATTCCACGATTTCCTCTTTCCTCAAAATAATTAACAATGCGATACTTAAGGATTTTCCAAATGCAACATCCAAATATAACATTTTAAAATTTCTATAACTTGCAATCAAATAATTATAGTGATAATCTCTCTAACTTTCCTCAAATTCTAATGATAACCTCAATCATATCATATCCTTCCTGGAATTAATACATCATAAATCCTGCCATGTTAAATCTTTAACCCTCTGTTTAATCAATGTTTATCCTCGAATTTTTTTTTTTTTTGAATCCTCAATTGTTTTATTTATTTATTTACTACCATCAAAATTAAATTCATCAAATCATATAATCATGAACTACTCCATATTGTTATTTCACAATATTCTTCAAAATATCATATCCCTAAAAATCTTCAAATATAAATCAAATCCCATTTTTATCACAATATCCTCCAAAATTTTAAGTTAATGACGAAACACAAGAATTTAATATTCAATCCTCTAATTGAAATCCAATCAATGCATGTTTCTAAAATTGAATCCTATCCCAAAATTTGAATTCAACACTAATCCATTTGTGTTCTTATTCCTCGATTTTTTTTTTCCACATAATATGCAACGATGTAATTCTTATGAAACCTCCAATACAATATTCAAGATATAAGTTCATAACTTGCAGTCCAATAAATATATCGATGGCCTTCTTAAATTCCTCAAATTCAATGATAAATTTAATCATTTCATAATCAATAATTTAACAAAACTTCAATTATGCCATATTAAATTCCCAACTCTTTATTTAATATTTTTCCTCAAAATTTTAGGCACCTTGTCTCTCTTTGTCAAGTCATAATCTCTTCGTTAATCTTTAATACAGTTAAATCCTCAACAATCAAGTCTAAGAGAATTCTACCTACAACCATACAACATGCAACCTAAGGGAAATATGTATGATCATGGTGTCTTTTGTCATGGTATTGCAGTCTCTGTATTAGGGGTACTACTAACTACATTATAACAAGAAATCATGCATACAAGCTACAGTACTAAGGTATCAATCAATCAGAAGACAAAAAGGAACATGAGGAAAGAAAGAAAAAAAATCTGCTAACATACCACTTGCAATATCTTCTATCTCTAACCTAATCATAGGTCAAATGATGCATGAAAAGTTTGATACCTCTATCTCTTTAGGTACCACACTCTACTACAAGCATACTCACTGCTAGCTTCCTTACCTACTGTAATAGTTGATACTAGTTATTCTTATCACTCAAGTGCATATCAATTGCAACACACTATACTAAGTACTGCTCTCTCTACTACAACCCTAGATTGACACCCAAGTCAGTTGGCAGTGAGATCTCAATCATGCTCAAAACAAATCCTTACACATGCACCTCAACTGTTATATACTAATATATCTCTCACTATAAGATTTTATCCTCAAATAAAATTCCTTAAAATAACTCCTCGAATAAATTTTAAAGTAAAATTGCATATACTTTCCTCAAGGTCAATTATTTAAATATTGAAGTGAAATTTTTTATCAATTCCAAAAATCCTTACAGCTTTGACTATGTTTATTGAATTGAATTCGAATACTCAAAATTTAATAACATAAAATCTCATCTCCTCAAAAATTCTTTAAAAATTGAAATTCATTTCCACTCTACAAATTATGAATTTAAATCCACAAGGATACATATAGATACTCCCAGTCTCTAATACTCAAGGTCCACACAAAATACACCAATTATCTACAACCTCAGCTGTGTACTGAAATTTGTTCTGCCCGGATTACTTGCAATATTATTTCCAATAATCCAAATTATTATCTCACATTTTTCTTTAATGATTTTCTATCTATATTACTTAATACACCAATCTATTTGTCATCACACGAAGTACTTACTGTCATTTGTACCTTGCTCAACAAATATTTGATATAGAATCACTAGCACTATTGGTATGGTGACGCTAGCTTCATCATTAGATTAACTCATCAAACTTATTACAAATCACGATCACTTGCACTTTCTATAATACCAATACTAATTATAATAACACCTATCATAGAACTATTGCTACAAGGTACTATGCTATGGGTATCTCTAGATTAATGCCTAATGCTCCCATGTCCAACTAAGAAGCACTTACAAACTCACAAGTCACACTCAGTCAAACTAATACAAGACACAACCAAAATTGCAAGTCACTAATTATCACACTAACAAGGAATCCTCAAAGAAAATAATCTCAAAAAGGAATTGGATCAAGGACGGAAGGTATCTTTACTGCTAGTAAAGAAAAGAAGCGATGGAACAAAGTCCTGGAATAACAAAATGGATAAGTCTTGAGATGATACTTTAAGGACCAATTTAAGATACAACCTGATAATCATACACGTCTATCCGAAATCATGACGCTCAGAATTTTCGCCACGCCAGTAAGCATAGATGCGATAAACGACAGGTTCCGTAACTATGGTATGCAACTCTATAATCATGTCATCTAGAATCCTCGCCACGCCAACCGGTATGGCTGCGAGAGACCCTAAGTTTCATAACTACAGTATGTACATCCAAGTCAGGTTCCTACGTTCTCGTCACGATAGCTAATATGGCTGCGATAAACTCTAGGTTCCATAACCAAAGTAGACGTTTTACCTTTCTCACTGTCCTCATCAATATATGTCATCAGATGATACCGTAAATTTTAGCCCGTAAAATTCATCTAAATTTGAAATCAAAACACCACAACGATATCAAGAATTAAAGTTAGCAACTGGTCAACAGGAATCAACTCAATATCAATAAGTGAGAACGGACAAAAATAAGGAGGAAGGATTTAAATTGGAATTTATAATGAGATTCTCAAGGGTCGTCCCAGGAATCTCTCAAATAATTTGTGATTGAGTATCCGCTCTCATCCTAGTATCCTATGTCCTATATCCTATAGCAGGCACGCAATAGTGTAACAAAGATGCCACACTACTACGACATCGCACAACTTGCAAAGTCTGACCTGCATGGGCCACCACTAAAAACGTGTCACGACCCGCACCCGGTTTAGGGGCACGAGTGCGTGAGTACGTCCAGCCTACGCCGCAGCATCGGCGGTAGAACGCTGTCAAGGTCTTGATACTATCTAACTACTGTCACGCAAGCATCCAATCTCCATTAGGAGGCACGGATGACACAAATAAGATGAACACATACTCAATCACAGGATTATAGCACGATAAGATTTCGAATAATAAAACTAAAATTTAACACAACACAAGTCCACAAGTAATATTCTAACTCAACAATATCCAAGAATCATCAAAATGCCGGAGATAAATCCGGTACCAAATAGACTGTTAAAAGAACTAACTAAAAATAGTAATTTCCAGCTAGACCTCCTGGAATCACAACTACTATCAAGTCTGCAGCTACTCACCATAAGTGTCGGACAGCGGTCCTCTAAGGCACAGTCTGGAAAAATATTTCCAGTCAGGAAGGAGCAAAGCACAATCTCAAATAACAGTTCCATTAATTGATAATGTCTATAATACAATAAAATATGTCATGCTAGCTACTGAGAAGACAGTGAAATAAATGCAATGGCAATTTAAGAGAGACAGGCAATGTAAAGAGACAGGCAATAGGCAATTATGATACAGTCCGTGCATGTATGAAAATAAAAAGAATAAGAAACAGTATCATATACGGGTGATGTAGTATATGATTTAAAAATAGGGAACTGTAATCTATTCTAGGTGTTTGAAATAGTAGTTTCAAAATGTGATCGGCTTGGGAACATGTACGATTGCTACAGTCTGGCTAATCATACGTGGGGGTATGATTAACACCAATAATATTTAATTATACAATGGGTATTTGATCACATTTCTCACTAGCAATTTCCCCGCCCCCAACTAGTACTGTGGATCCAATCATGACACGTCACGATACATGAGCGAGTCAAGTCTATCATGTACAATGTCTAATATTAATGTCTAATATCAATGTCAATGTCGTGTATAATGTCAATATGATAATCAAGGTAACATCTCATGACTGCAGATCCAAGCTATACTAGTCCGTGTAGCACAGTGTTAAAGATTCAGATGTAACATTTCATGATTGTTGAACTTATAGAAATTATCAAGAATTGGAAATTATCAGAGAATGTACTTGCCTTGGGTCCTTAGCTGGTATTTATGGATGTCCTGTTCCAGGGTATCCCCTGGGTAAACCAACAGTCCTAAAAATATATCACAATAACACTTGTATCAGAGGCTATACTAACACACAATCCATGAAGTCAGAGGCTCTGCCAGATATGGCACTGGTCAATCTAGGGTCAACTGGTAGGGATATATAAATATACATATATCTATTTACTACCTTAGTACTTACAATATATATATATACCAATATAAATACATATACAATATATATATATATACCAAAATACTAATTATATTAAATTATACTATGTATACAAGTACACATATATATAAACCAAAATACCAAAACAAATATATATATATATATATTATATACATACCAAATTAGCACTTATATCAAAACATACATATATTTGTTTACATATACTAAATTAACAATTATCAACATATACTGAAAATACAGATACCAATTTTACAGATTAATATTTATTTAATACGTACACACAAATATATTTTGAATACGTATATATATATATATATATAGGAAGAATACACGAACATATATACATACACATATATACTAATTTAAATTACATTAGTATACTTTTATTAAATAGATGCCATAAAATAAACCAATGTATATATACATATATATATACAAATTAATTAAATACATACATTATATATACTATACATTAATTATTATATACAAATACATATACATATACTAATTATATTAAAATATACAAAGTATATATATATAATGCATAAACATACATATACAATTTAAATATATACTTATACATATATATACAATTTAAATATATACCTATACATATATTCATTCATATATAATACACTATACATAGTCGTATATATACACTAATATATTACAAGTTATATACATACATATATACATATATATATATATATATATATATATATATAAAGAAGGAGGGAGAAGAAGAGGGGAGCCTTACAGTGGTGGTGTACCGCCTGGCCGGGGGAGGATGGCCGGACTGCGGTCGGAGAGGTGGAGTGCTGCGCTGCCGGGAAGAAGAGCAGCAGGGGGTGCCGGAGTCGCAGCGGGTCGGAGTGCGCAGAGGGAGCAGTGGCTCGGCCGTAGTTCAGAGGGGCGCCGGAGTTCAGGGGCCGCCGGACTGAGGGGGTCGGCCTGGGTGGCCGGAGCACAGGTTGAAGGCCGGCGGGAGAGGTGAGCAGCGGGCCGGAAGTTGATGGAAGGAGGAGCAGCCGCCGGGTCGGGGACTCGGCGCCGGAGGGAGGAGTTAGGAGGATGGGGTCGGGGACTCTCGGAATGGCAGAGGGAGAGCACAGCAGTCGGCGGGCCGGGCCGCTCGCCGGCCGGTGCACAGAGCACGCCGCCGGAGGAACTGTGCTCGGCCGGGAGCAGTAGTTTGAGCACAGTATTCCCCCCCTATTTGATTTGAATTTCAATTTCAAAATAAAACAATGAGAAGAAGAAAGGAAGAATAAGAAGAAGAAAAGAAATGAGAAGAAGAAAGGAAGAAAAGAAAGAAGAAAAGAAATAAGAAGAAGAAAGGAAGAAAAGAAAGAAGGAGTTTTGGTTTCCTACGTTGAGGATGGAGGAGGCTTGTGAGGTGGGGGAAAATCTAGGTTTCTTGGGATTAGGGTTTGATAGGACATGATATTAAATAGGGAGAGAGGGGGTGTGATGGAGGGTGAGGATTTGACCCCTAGAATGGGTGGCTAGGATTGTTCATGAAGGGAAGTAATTCATGTAGGGATGAGGGTTTTTAATTAAAATTAATCGGCTCCCTCATTGGTTAAAATAATTGGGTGTTGGCACAAAATGCCAATTTGCAATTTAACCCCCTTAAATTTGGAAAATTGCACAAATACATGAAATGACGAAAATTTGGCGGGCGATTCGGGGTCCGGTGTTTTGTAGGGTCATGGGACGCTGTAAGACTGGTACGGGCTCAAATTAGCAGGGCACTGGAATTAAATTAGGATTTTAGAACCAGATAAAATAGTATCCTCAATTTAAATAGAAATAAATGCAAGTTGTGTTCAACAATTAATTAGGAGTACATGGGATCAAAATCAGGTCAGATCATCAATACCAATATTGAAGAAGACTCAGAACAGAATATTACCCTAATTTGGGTCGCACGAAAAATAGGTCAAGATGGCCTCCAATTTCGATTGGAACGCACAACGATACAAAAATAGGAATTTAAAAATAAACGTCCTCGACGATTTTTGTGCGGCTAGAAATAATGCACAGGGAGCATAATTATGAGTTGCAAAAATAACAGAATGGAAGGCGGGCACGTCTAGGGCAAGATGGTGAAATTTGTTGGAAGACAAAAGTCAGGGTAGCGCTTCAAATATCGAAGCAAAGGCAATACGCAAATATTAAATAAAATACAGTAATTAATTACACCTCCAATAAATTAATTCTAAAATAAAATAATTAACCTCAAAATTCCATAATTCCGACAGGTGCTCATCTACTGGCTTCTAGGTCAAGTCTACCATCACAAACACAAATGAACACTGTCTATAATATAATATATTAAAGTACACATCACACAGTTATTTAATTTAAATATATACTATTCATGCAATTAATTAATTATAACTACAATAATATTAAATATTGTAAAAAGTCGAAATTACTCCTGTTTTCGGAATGTGGTAGTGACAGACATGCATCCCTACATCGGGTGTGGGTCATGACACATTTTTAGTGGTGGCGCATATAGGTATTTGAGGTCGCAATTAGTGCGATTCGTAGTGGTGCTCTGAATTGAGTGTTATTACGAGCCTGTTTCAGAATATAGGATATAGGCTGTAGGCTGAGAATACTCAATCACATCTAGAAAAAATTCTCAACTATTCTTCCTTGATATTGATATTTGATCTTTAAACTGTCATTTCTTAAGTGTCTTATATCATGTGCCATATTGATTCTTTCTTTTACATTGTCTCAGGATGCCGCCTAAGATTAGATCGCAGCAGGGGAGAGCAGTTTCTGAAAGGTCTGCGACGTCCCGAGGGCCTGCACCAGTCACTTCTCCGGTGATTGGAGTGTCATCAACTTTCGGAGGTCCACCTCCTACTCATAGGACAATGCCAGTTGTATCTGAGGGACTTTTACCTCCACCTTCCGTGCCAGCAGATGCGACGCAGATGTTCACACTATTTTGTGAGGTATTGGAGGCACAGAGGGCTCAGTTTGAGGCACATCAGAGACAGACCGACGTCTTGGGGTTGGGCATCGAAAGTGATCATCATCTTGCCCGTACCGTAGTAGAGAGAGGAGTTTCGGTCCAGCAGCATGTTGCTTCTCAAGTTGCTCAGCTTCGGCTATACAACATTCAAAACTTCAAGAAGCTGGAGCCTAGGGTCTTCAAGGGAACGGAGGGTATTGTCTATGCTGATGATTGGCTCAAGGACATTAAGCGTCTTATGAGGTGTCCTATTTTTCTGAGGATCTGAAGGTTGAGGTAGTGGGACTTCAACTGTTCGACGTCGCCCGCACTTGGTTCAGGAATGAGCCAATTCTTGTTGACGCAGGACAGTCTTGGGAGGTGTTCAAGGACCTCTTCCAGAAGAAGTTCTTCGCTTGGGCAGACATGTTAGATTTGGGGAGGCAGTTTGAGAGCCTCATTCAGGGGAGCATGTCTGTGGAGGTATACTCTGTAGAGTTCAGCAGGCTGAACCGATTTGCAGAGTATTTGGTGAGAGAGCCGAAGGTTCGGGCTATTTGTTTTTGCGAGGGTCTAAACTGGGATGCGAAGATCCTCATTCCGTCTTTTTATGAGACCTACTTGGAGATACTTGCGGAGGCACGCAAGGTTGAGCGAGAGTTAGGTTTGAAGCCCAAGAGAGATCGTAATTCTTTTCTGGGGGTAAACAATAGTGCAGTATCTGCCAAACGTCCTCATTTCTAGTCCAGGCCATTTCAGTAGCCGCAGCTGCACCAGACTCCAGCTAGGGCACCATTTTACCAGGCACCGCAATAGCAGTGACAGTTACAGCAAGCTTCCTGCTACTATTGTAAGAAGTCCAGCCACATCTGGGAAGTTTATCGGAGGAGGCTGGGAGTTTTTTTGTATTATGATACTGAAGGGCATCAGCTGAGGAAGTGTCCTTCCAATCCTCGTCGTATAGTTCAAGGAGCAGCTCCAACTCCGAGGACACAGGCGAGACCACCTGCAGTATAGCCGAGGAGACCGCCGCTTCCGACCCCGCACCAGCGTTATGTCCAGCATAAGCATTAGGGAGGTGCACGACAGGGACGAGTGTTTGATATAACAGTCGAGGAGGACGAGCCCACCAGAGATGTTATCGCAGGTTCTGTTCTTCTTGATTCTATTCCAGCTTTAGCTTTGTTTGATAATGGTGCTTCCCATAGTTTTATATCTATTTATTTTGCTCTGAAGCATGGGTTGGTAGCTGAGTCTTTGCTTAGGACTTGCAAGATCATTACCGGAAGAAGGCATTATTCTGGTTATTGATATTTGCAAGGATCAGAGAGTTACTCTGGGAGGCTGGGAGCTGAGTGCGTGTCTACTTGTAATGCCACTTTCGAGCTACAATATTGTACTCGGAATGGATTGGTTAAGTAGGCACCGTGCTAGTATAGATTATAGAGGAGGTAGAGTTTTGTTTCGTCCGCCTGGAGAGCCAGAGTTCGAGTTTGTGTAAAACCCCTAATTTTTAAACCGTATTAATTATTTAATTAATTAATAGCATTTATTAGCTAATTAGAAGTAATAGAATTTATTTAATTTTTATTTCGAGATGATTGTGCAATAGAGGATTTATGGAGCAATTATAATTTTTCCTTAATTATTTACATGTAGGAGACCTTGTGGCATTGATAGATTAATTATATGCTCTAAAATAGAATTTCTAGAATTTTCTATATATATATATATATATAGTTTATTCTAAAAGGAAATAGAAATAAAAGAATTAGAAAAGAAAAAGAAAGAGAAAGAAAGGAAAAAGAAAAAGAATAAGAAAAACCTTAATGAATCAAACCCTAACCTACCCGCTACCCTACCCGCCCGTTATCCCACACCCGCTTAGAAAACTAATAACAGCAGCGGCTACCCCCCCGACCCCCTCGCTCTACCTATATATACACAATAAACCACGAACTCTAACCCTAAACTCTAACCTTCCCTGAGCGCCGACCTGAGCACTTCGACCGCAGCCGACGCCATCCCCAACGCCGTCTAGAGCCGCCGAGCAGACCGCCGCCCACCGCGTCGTCGTTCGCGTACACACCCACGACAACAAATACACTGCAGCGTACCTGTGTTCACGCTTCGATTCTCGCACCCTCGCTCGACGAAACTTGACCCGGTCTTCACCAGTATGATCCCGACCTATCCCTCTTCCAGTCCCGTAGATTAGTTTCCATCGTGCAGCGCTCAAACCTAGGTAAAAATCGACGCCAAGTCGATGAAAAACGACAATATTTAATCTCAAAATATATATTGCAACCACCCCTGTTTAAGGACTCGTATCTCCCACCACGAGATCCGAATTTAGTTTTTTTTTGCTATATGAAGACCACCTAACCTAGATTATTTCTGTCAATTAATTTATTTTATTTGATGTTGTATGCAAAATTAAATTAGGTTAAAAATTACTAAAAACTCGTTTTTCTAACTTCCAAAACTTGTGATACGGAGCGCGTCCCGCCAAACTGGACCGCCCCATCGTGCACCAAGTGTACCAAAAGGTGCACATAGTATAACCAGACGTGTGAGCTTTTACTAAAACTGATTTGGACGCGTGTGTCCGTCAGAATCTCCCCATATTCGTAAAAAGTCCCCATATCACGACTTTTGCAAAATATTGCGCCATTTAGTGTACGCTCGTCAGAACGCGACGAAACTTACGCCATTGGATACGTGGTATCACGCTGGTCCTGTGACCCCAGTTTCACTTAATTCTAAGATAGTTGACCAAGCCGCGTAATTGTAGGCCTCACGGTTGACTTTTTAGGCGAATTTGTGTTCGGCTTACCAGAATCCAAAATTGGATGTACCGTTGAGTTCGTATTGATGTTTAGAATTAGTTTGACCTATAATTTGTCTCATTTAGAGACCTTTATCCCTAGCACACTTTTTGGTGCAAAGTGGGGCACATGTGGATCCTACTTTGACCCGAAATTACCGTTTTGCCTCTGTGTCCAAATTGGATGAAAGAATAGTATTTTCTAGCTATCTCGCTTATTCTGGAAATGTTGGTGACGTCTATTTCAGCATCCAGAGATGTTTATTCTGAGGCCGTAGCTTCTGATCCTATGTGCTTGACTCCTGGACATTACACTTTGCAGCTCTTCTTGCTAGGCAAGATACCTTGACAAATTATTTATAGTAATTTGCATGCTTATTATATTTCTGTATATTCATTGCATTTCTGTATATTCATTACATGTGTAGTTTCTTTCAGTCATTACTATATATTTGATATGTTGACACACACATGACACTTAGTATCATGAGAGGACAATCAATAGGCGTATGGGCTTTAACCACTCTGGTAAACCGTAGTATCTAGCTCGCACTTTGGGAGTGTGTCGCGCTGGTCGCTACCCCCGTGGTATGTCGATTTCTGGAGTCACACGTTGGTCGCTACCCCCGCGGTATGTCAATTTTTGATGTTCTAGACGGGTGTGTGAGTTATGAGGCTTAGATCGAGTAGCCTAGCTTTGCCCATACGTCAAAAACTTGTCGTCATTTGCATTCATATAGATTGTCTTGTATATCATACTTATATTTTTTTGTCTATATTGCATGTTTACTGTATTCAAATTAGCATGCTTCTATGTATCTTGTTATGTCCCTCTGAGGACCTGGTCCCTTTCCAGGTGTAGATGTTCATGACTATTATAGGAGCACGGATCAGGACTTGCTACTTAGCTCTCCCGAGGAGGTCTTACCTTCTGAGCATCCTTGATGATCTCTAGCGAGTGATTGCTTTGCTAATGCACTTCTATCATCACCTTATTTTATATTAGAGATTTTACTCTTCTCTCTCACTTTAGTATTGATATAGTCATTGGTAGTGGATTTGTCTCCACCCGACTATTATTTTAGATTATTCAGACTCATTATTCTAGTTTAGTTATTTCTTTACTATGACTTGTTCTGTGGATGAGATTTAGTATATCTGTGACTTGTGACCATATATATACCATATGTGAGTTTATATTCATATTACATCGTACGTGTGTATTATGGTATCCATATATTGGAGTTATCATATACATACGACTGGCATGCTTATCTATTCCTAGTCTTACGTATTTTGGGACTGGGGCGTGACATATTTTTGTGGTGGCCCATGCAGGTCGAGAGCATATTGTCTCGGTTACGTTACTGTACCGAGCAAGCCTACACATAGGATTAGAATATAGGATCTCATCCACTTACTTAATCACCTCCCTTGATTGTTTCGCATTCTCATTTGATTGCTTGTATTGCATCTTGCTTGATCCCTTCTCAACGTCAATCTTCTCTCGTGCTTGATAGAGGTTAGGAAGATAACTTGTACTAGGTATATACACTATAGTATTCAATGACACTATTAGTTAAATCTTTGTATGTTTGGTAGTATGCCTCATGACCTAGTATTACATTATCCTTCTGACCAAGTAATGAATTATAAATGAATAACACCAACTATAGACTTGCATAAGAAGATAGTGTTTATCTAGACTATAGAACCTTAGTGTTTATCTAGACCGTAGAACTTAGAGGCTCATACACCCATTTGGTTGACTTTAGACTTAGACAAGAAATTAGTATGACAACTGTAGAGGCACAACACCGATCTTCTTAGTGAACTTAAATTATTCTGTACCTTCCTCCATCATAATCAAGCGTACTTATATTTTTACTACCTCGACTTGTGCTGCTATTATAGACTAGTTTTGTAAGCTTATTCTTTTATTGAGCTTGTTCATGGCATATGTATTATTGGAGGCCCACACTAATACATTGTCTAAATCAGAATCGGTGTATTATGGTCTGATCAATCGTAGTGCACTTGGTTCGCTCTTTGTATCACTACTTTACGTGGATTAAGATATAGTTGACTCAACTTGTTAGACAAATATACTTGCCTTCTAGACTGGTCAGAGCATATCATGTCAGGTATATAACTGTTCTGATATGAACATGCGAATAGGAATTTACCAAAATAAGATTTTAATCCTCAACTGCCTTGGCAACTCTCTTTCGAATTCTCTAATCCCTTTGAATCCCGTACTTGTATTCTATCACCTCCTTCTTGAACTCTTTATTGTTGTTTTTTGTCTTCCCCTATTTTGGAAAGACAAACGTTCATGCTTAGTATAAGTTTGATACACGGAGAGTACTAGATATGCCCCATAGGCCAAGCACTCATGATGACAAATAAGAGAGCGCAGGCACAGGAAGTCGTAGATATATGTACGACCTTTAGTTATATTTGTCATTGCATACTCATGACCCCCTTTATGACACGGGATCTTAGATGTATAAATAGACATAGAATTATATATAAGGTAGTTTAGCATATATGAGGATGTATTGATATTCTACCCAGATGACATATACGCAATGCTAATAGATGGCACACATAGCAGTAGTAGTTTTCTCTTCCTATCATATTCATATCTCTTCTTGCAATTATAAATTGTTTGATTACTTCAACCTCACCCTTGTATTGTTAGTTAAAATATAAATGGTTTAGTAAATAATTAATAACTAAAAGATGAGTTCTTAATAAATACCCTTATGTATATGTACTATAGCAATATCTGTATTCTTTAACCCTTAAGTAGCATCATTTAGCCTAATAGAAATTTGTTAGATTGTTTGAAATAGATTATACTCCTAATAGTTTTATAAAGTTAGTCAAGAACTTAACCCTACAACCTAGACTAAACCTAGGAAGAGTTGAAGGCACTTGTTACGAACTGACAACTATGACAAATCGCTAGCAAAGTAGCGACAGCTGCAACTAGACCGTTGTAGTAGAGTAGTCGAAGTATTTGCAGACATATTGGTCAGGTGGCATGGCAGTATTAGACTATGGTACTTGACGGTTATAAAGAAAAATCATGGTTGTGAGATTCAAGACAAGTACCCCAAGATTCTTGACCCAATAAATATATTCGTCTTACAACCTAGACAATAGCCTCAAAAAACTTGACTACTAGTAGAAATTCTTGTAAGTTGGGTAGTATAGACGAGTTAGAGGGTAATAGAATAGTGTATGGACATTAAATGAGGAAGTGTTAGAATGGCAGACCATGACTTTTAGGAAGCACTGTTAGATAGCAATGTAGTGTAATAGCTATAATAATTATTATGAATATGGGTTAGTGTCAATTTCGAGGACAAAATTTTTGTAAGTTGGGTAGAATATAAAACCCCTAATTTTTAAACCATATTAATTATTTAATTAATTTATAGCATTTATTAGCTAATTAGAAGTAATAGAATTTATTTAATTTTTATTTTGAGGCGATTGTGCAATAGAGAATTTATGGAGCAATTATAATTTTTCCTTAATTATTTACATGTAGGAGACCTTGTGGCATTTATAGATTAATTGTATGCTCTAAAATAGAATTTCTAGAATTTTCTATGTATATATATGTATATATATATATATATAAATATATATATAAATATATATATATATAAATATATATATATATATATATATATATATATATATATATATATATATATAGTTTATTCTAAAAGGAAATAGGAATAAAAGAATTAGAAAAGAAAAAGAATGAGAAAGAAAGGAAAAAGAAAAAGAATAAGAAAAACCTTAATGAATCAAACCCTAACCTACCCGCTACCCTACCCGCCCGTTATCCCACACCCGCTTAGAAAACTAATAACAGCAGCGGCTACCCCCCCGATCCCCCGCGCTCTACCTATATATACACAGTAAACCATGAACCCTAACCCTAAACTCTAACCTTCCCTGAGCGCCGACCTGAGCACTTCGACCGCAGCCGACGCCAGCCCCGACACCGACCAGGGCCGCGGAGTAGACCACCGCCCGCCGCATCGCCGTTCGCGTACACACCCGCGACCGCAAATACACTGCATCGTACCTATGTTCACGCTTCGATTCCCGTGCCCTCGCTACAAAACTTGACCTGGCCTTCACCGGTATGATCCTGAACTATCCCTCTTCCAATCCTGTAGATTAGTTTCCATCGTGCAGCGCGCAAACCAAGATAAAAATTGACGCCAATTCGATAAAAAACCACAACATTCATTCTCAGAAAATCTGTTACAACTACCCTTGTTTACAGACTCGTATCTCCCACCACAGAGATCCGAATTTAGTTTTTCTTCTTGCTATATGAAGACCACCTAACCTAGATTATTTCCTGTCAATTACTTTATTTTATTTGATGCTATATGCAAAATTAAATTAGGTTAAAAATTACTAAAAATCCTTTTTTCCACTTTCAAAACTTTTGATACGGAGCACGCTCCGCCAAATGGGACTGCCCCGTCGTGCACCAAGTGTACCAAAAGGTGCACATGGTATAACCAGACGTGTTGGCTTTCGTAGAAACTAATTTGGACGCGTTTGCGCGCCGAAATCACCCCATATCCGCAAAAAGTTCCCGTATCGTGACTTTTACAAAATACCACGCCATTTACTGTACGCTTGTCAGAACGCGACAAAACTTGCACTATTTGATTCGTGGTATCGCGCTGGTCCTATGATCCAAGTTTCACGCGATTCTGAGACAGTTGACCAAGCCAACTAATTGCGGGCCCCACGATTGACTTTTTCGGCAAATTTGTGTTCGGCTCACCGGAATCCAAAATTGGATATACCGTTGAGTTCGTATTGACATTTAGAATTGGTTTGACCTATAATTTGTCCCATTTAGAGACCTTTACCCCTGGCACGCTTTTTGGTGCAAAGTGGGCCACAAGTGGACTCCGATTTGACCCGAAATTATGATTTTGCCCCTATGTCCAAATTGGATGAAAGTGTAGTATTTTCTAGCTATCTCGCTTATTCTGGAAATGTTGGTGACGTCTATTTCAGCATCCGAAGATGTTTATTCTGAGGCCGTAGCTTCTGATCTTGTGTGCTTGACTCCTGGACATTACACTTTGCAGCTCTTCTTGCCAGGCAAGATACCTTGCCAAATTATTTACAGTACATTGCATGCTTATTATATTTCTGTATATTCATTGCATTTCTGTATATTCATTACATGTGTAGTTTCTTTCAGTCATTACTATATATTAGATATATTGACACACACATGACACTTAGTATCATGAGAGGACAATCAGTAGGCGTATGGGCTTTAACCACTCTGGTAAACCGTAGTATCTAGCTCGCACTACGGGAGTGTATCGCGCTGGTCGCTACCCACATGGTATGGCAATTTCTGAAGTCACACGCTGGTCGCTACCCCCGTGGTATGTCGATTTCTGATGTTCTAGACGGGTGTGTGAGTTGTGAGGCTTAGATCGTGTAGCCTACACTTGCCCATACGTCGGGTCACTACCACGTTCCGAAAACAAGGATATTTTTAACTTTTTATAATATTTGATATTATGGTAGTTACAATTAAGTAATTGAATGATAGTATATTTAATTTAAATAATTATGTGAGATGTGTAATTAAATATAGTATTATATACAGTGTTCATTTATGTTCGAGCTGGTAGACTTGACCTAGAAGCCTAGTAGATGAACACCTGTCCGAATTATGGGATTTTGTATTTAATTGTTTTATTTAGAATTAATTTATTGGAGGTTATAATTAATTACCTTATTTTATTTAATTATTGTGCCCTGCCCTTGCTTCGGTAATTGGAGCGCTACCCTAGCTTTTGTCTTCCAACAAATTTCACAATCTTGCCCTAGACATGCCCGCCTTCCATTCTGCTATTTTTGCAACTCATAATATAGCTCTCTGTACCTTATTTTTAGCCGCACAAAAATCGTCGCGGACATTTATTTAATTCCTAAATAAATTCCTATTTTGTATCGTTGTGCGTTCCAATCGAAATTGGAGGTAATCTTGACCTATTTTTCGTGCGACACAAATTAGGAAAATATTCTGTTCTGAGTCTTCTTCACTAATGGTATTGATGACCCGACCTGATTTTGGTCCCATGTACTTCTAATTAATTTTAGAACACAACTTGCATTTATTTCTAATAAATTTGAGGATACTGTTTTGACCGATTCCGTAAATCCTAATTTAATTTCAGTGCCCTGCTATTTGAGCCCATACCAAACATACAGCGCCTCCTGACCCTACAAAATACCGAACACCGAATCGCCCGTCAAATTTTCGTCATTTTATGCGTCTGTGGGGGCTAATTTACAAATTGTTTTAGGTGTCAACACCCCATTTGTTTAAAACAATGAAGGAGCCCTAATATTTAACTAAGTCTCTCACCCTCATCCTCACATGAGGAAACCCTCATGACAAATCTAGACCACCCATTCTATGGGTCAATCACCACCCTTCATTTCCACACCCTCTCCCACTATTTAAAGTCACATCATCCCCTCTTCCCTAGGAAAACCCTAATCCCCAAAAACCTAGGCTAGCCCTCACAAGCCCCCACCTCTCTCTCTCCAACGTAGGAAACCAACTTCCTTTTCCTTTCTTCTTCTATTTTCTTCTCCTTCTTCCTTTCTCCTTCTTCTTCTTTGTTTTTCTTCTTTTGAATTTAAAGAGGGGGAAAACCAACCTACTGTTCATCCCTATACCCGGCCTGTCCGGCCATCCCCTCCGGCCCGGCGGCCAACCCGACATCACCACTACTCCCACAGTCCGGCAGCCTCCCTGCTCCGGTCACACACCCCGACCCAGCCGCTCATCCCCCGGGGTTGTTACTCCTCCCGGCCGGCCATCGACTCCGGCACCGGCCACGAACACCCTGCACTCCGTCCACCGTGAGCTTCCCCGACCCCGCTACTAGCTCCAGCCCCACCACCTTGCTCCCTGCACTCCGTCCACCACCATCGACACTCCGCTCCTTGTCTACTCCGATCACCACCACTCTTCCCTGCTGCCTCCCCTCCGGTCGGCCAGCTAGCCGACCCGTCGACCAGTGATATCTCCTCCTCCCTCTCCCTGCTGTTCCTCCCTGTCGTTATCCCCCTGGCCTGAGCTCCGGCCAAGCCCGACCACCCCCCTGTGAGACTTCTTCCCCTTCTCTCCTTCTTTACATATATATATAAATACGTATGTGTATACGTATGTGTGTGTAGGTGTATACGAATACGTATATTTGTGTGTATGTGTATTCGTATTATATGTGTACGTATCTACGCGTATGAGGGTATATGTGTACATATATATGTATGTATATGTATATATATATATATATCTATAAATATATATTGTATTTTCTCTATTTGTATATATATACGTATTCAATGTATATGTATATTAAATTATCTGTATATATATGTGTTAATGTATGTAATGGTGTAGATACTAATATGTATTTTTGGTATATGTACAAACATATATATGTATGTATTTTGGTATAATTATATATTGGTAAAATATATATTAATTTAATACATTTTGGTATAAATATGTGTACCTATATATATATATGTATATTCATATTTTGGTATATACTTATATATACGTAGTATATGTTAGTAATTGTAATGGGTGTGTATATATATATATATATATATATATATATATATATATATATATATATATATATATATATATATATATATATATATATATATATATATATATATATATACATATATATATATATACGTAAGTATTTGGTATGTAAATATATATAGTATATATATAAAACTGTATTGATATATATATGTACTTGTAAAACATATTTTGGAATATATATAAACAAATCTAGCATAATATATATATTTGGGTAAATAAAATATATATATATATACGTATTTGGTATATGTATTAATTGGTATGGTAATAATGTACACATTTAATAGGTGTAAATTATTCAATATGATGAGTATATATATATATATATATATATATATATATATATATATATATATATATATATATATATATATATATTGTAAGTATTAATGCTAATTAATAATATGTGTATTTATATACGTATCCCTACTAGATGACCCTAGTTGACTAGTGACATGCCTTGCATAGACCTGAGGCCAGTGTATTTCTATTGTGTGTTAGTGTAGCATCTGATACAAGTGATATTGTGATATGTTTATAGGACTGTTGGTTCATCTAGGGGATACTCTGGAATAGGACATCAATATTTCCCAGCTAAGGACCCAAGGCAAGTATATTTCTCTGATAATTTCCAATTGTTGATAATTTCTATAAGTTCAATAATCTAGAAATATTATATCTAAATCCTTGACACTGTGCTACACGGACTAGTATATAGCTTGGATCTGCAGTCATGAGATGTTACATTGATTATCGTATTGACATTGTACACGACATGTATATTAGACATCGTACATGATAGATTGGACTTGCTCGTGTATCGTGACGTGTCATGGTTGGATCCACAGTACTAGTTGGGGGCGAGGAAGTAGTTAGTAAAAAATGTGATCATACCCTTTATACAGTATAGAATAATGTAAGTGTTTATCATGCTCTTCACATATGATTAGCCAGGCCCTATAGCTCTCGTACATGTTCCCAAGCCGATCATATTTCAAAGCTACTATTTCAAACACTTAGAATAGATTACAGTTCTCTAGTTAGATCATATACTACATCACCCGTATATGATACTGTACCTTGTTTCTCTCCATTTCATATATGCACTGACTGTATCACATTGCCTATTTTGTATGTCTTTTTACATTGCCTGTCTCTCTATTTTGCTATTACATTATTTCACTGTCTTCTCAGTATCTAGCATCATCTGTTTATTGCTTTATAGTCCTTATCAATTAAATGGAACTATTATTTGAGATTGTACTTTGCTCCTTCCTGACTGGAAATATTTTTCCAGACTATGCCTTAGTGGACCGCTGTCCGACACTTTATGAACCATATGGTGAGTAGCTGCAACTTGGGCTTGGTAGTTTAGTTGTGATTCCGGGAGGTCTAGCCGGAATTACTAGTTTTTCTAGTTAGTTATTTTAGTAGACTATTTGGTACCGGATTTGTCTCCGGCATGCTTGGTTGAGATATGGATAATTGTTGAGTTAGATTATTACTTTAGACTTGTGTTGTATTTAATTTTATTTGTTCGATATCTTATCGTGCTGTAGTCCTGTGATTGAGTATGTGTTCATTTTATTTGTGTCATCCGTGCCTCCTTATGGAGATTGGATGCTTGTGTGAGATTGGCTAGATAGTATCAAGACCTTGACAGCGTTCTACCGCCGATGCTGCGGCGTAGGCTGGACGTACCCGCATACTCGTGCCCAATTCCCGGTGTGGGTCATGACACATTTTTAGTGGTGGCCCATGCATGTCAGACTTCACGAGTTGTGCGATGTTGTGGCAGTATGGCATCTTTGCTACACTACTGCGTGCCTGCGATAGGATCTAGGACATAGGATACTAGGGTGAGAGCGAATACTCAATCACAATTCCTTGAGAGATTCCTGGGATGACCCCTGAGAATCTTGTTAAAATTTCCAATTTAAAATATCTCCCTTGTATTTCGTCCATTCTCACTTATTGATATTGAATTTGATTATTGTTGATTAGGTATTAAATTAGGATCTTGGTTTCATCGTAGAGTTGATTTCATATCAAGATGAATTTACAGACTAATTTATGGTATTATTTGATGACACACGTCGATGAGGACAGTGAGAAAGATAACACTAGGGCTATTGACTACAAGATATGGATTTAAATTATAATTTGAAGCTTGAAAAATGAATTGCAATTTTGAGAAGTTGAGATATTGTTATGAAACTTTTGAGGATTCAGATTCGATTCAATGAACCTAGACAAGTCTGTAAGGATTTTTTTTGAAGTGATTAAGTTTTTATTTCAGTATTTAAACAATTGACCTTGAGGAAAGTATATGCATTTTACTTTAAAAATTTATTCGAGGAATTATTTTGAGGAATTTTTATTTGAGGATAAAATCTTATAGTGAGAGAGATATATTAGTATATAAGTAGATGAGGTGCATGTGTAAGGATCTGTTGGCTTGAGCATGATGAGAACTCACTGCCAACTGACTTGGGTGTCCATCTAGGGTTGTATTAGAGAGAGAAGTACTTAGTATAGTGTGTTGCAATTGATATGCACTTGAGTGATAAGAATAACTAGTATCAGCGATTGCAGTAGGTAAGAAAGCTAGCAGTGAGTGTGCTTCTAGTAGAACTATGGTACCTAGAGGGATAGAGGTATCAAACCTTGGATGCATCATTGACCTATGCAATCATAACTAGGAATTGTTATTCCAATCTATTTACCTTGAATGTTGCTTCTTTAGAACTTTACTGTCCTTCCTTGATGATATCGTATTTTTGCCTTAATTGATTCTTGGATCTGTCTTCAGGATGTCGCCGAAGACACGATCTATGAGAGTGGGAGCACCAGCTTTAGAGGGGTCTGCCACCTCTCCACCCGAGGGACAGACATCCATAGTTCTTCCTACATCTCTGATGCATGTAGGAGTATCTGCACTTTTCGGGGATCCTCCTCCCCCACCTGTTCAGAGGATTACTGCAGCTGTGACGGACGACCATCCTCCTCCACCGACTCTAATTCCCGGAGGTTTGCCCATTGACTGGGCGCAGATGTTTACTTTGATCCAGGGCATGGTAGATGCCCAAAGAGTGACGGCAGACGCTCAGCGAGTTCAAGCTGAGGCTCAGAGGGTGCAAGCAGAAGCGCACCAGGCACAAACCGAGCTGATGAGAGAGAGCGTGGAGAATGCTCATCAAGTGACTCTCCAAGCTTTGGAGAGGGTAGCACAGTACCAGCAGTTTCCTGGCCAGCAGCAGCAGAGATCAGGCACTATAGTGGACTTCAAGAGGATGATGCCTCGAGAGTTCAAAGGCACCGAAGGGATACTCTACGCTGACGACTGGCTAGAGGATATAGAGAGGAGCCTGCGATTGACCCAGATTTCGGAGAACTTGCAGATAGAAGCCGCTGGCAGTCAGATGTTCGATATCGCACTCACGTGGTATCGCACGGAGCCGAGAATTACTGCACAAGGACTTACTTGGGAGACCTTCAAGGAGCTATTCAAGGAGAAGTTCTTTCCCGACGTGGCGTTGGGAACCTTGGAAAGTTAGTTTCATGACTTGGTTCAAGGAAACATGTCGGTCGACGAGTACGCTGCAGAATTCTGTAGATTGAGCCGTTTTGCATCGTCTATGATTCGGGACCCAGGAGATCGAGCCCAAAAATTTAGAAAGGGGCTAACGAGAGAGATTAGGTCGCGTACTTCTGGTCGTCGTACCACTACCTTTAAGGGTATCTTGATGGATGCCCAGATTGCAGAAGAGGATCTGGATCTCAGGCCTAAGAAGAGTTACCATATTTTTGGAGATACGAATGGTAGCACAGGACCGACCAAGCATCCCCGTATTCAGCACCAACAGCAGTACCAAGTACCAGTTCATATTCAGCCATGGATATTTCAGCATCCCCAGCAGTACCTGGCACCAGTTCATATTCAACAACATCCATGGGCGTATCAGTATCAACAACAGTACCAGGCACCAGTCTGTGTTCAGCAGGATCAACAACAGCCTTCGAGAGAGACACAACAGACATGTCATTTCTGTAAGAAGCCAGGTCACCTTTGGGAGAGCTATAGAACGAGGCTAGGACTTTGTTTGTACTGCGGCGCTGCGGGACATCGAGTAAGGGATTGTCTACTAGCCCCTTATCCTTCCGGCCAGTGCGCAGTTTCAGATTATAGAGATCCAGTTAGGCTACCTGTGGAACCGTATATTGCTCAGCACCCGCGAAGGAAATCATCCCAGCAGGGTGGGGCACTTGCGATGACGGTCGAGGAGACCGATACTGCAGGTAATGTGTTAGCAGGTTCTGTTCTTTCCTTCCTTCTGTTCCTATCTATTTGATTGATTGATTCCTTAGTACCATAGTTGTATGCATGATTTTCTTGTTAGAATGTAGTTAGTAGTACACCCTGATACAGAGACTGCAATACCATGACAAAAGACATTATGTCCGTACATATTCCCCTTAGGTTGCATGTTGTATGATTGTAGGAAAGATTTTTCTTAGACCATAATTATTGGGGTTTAACCATGACGAAGATTCATGAAGGGGTTATGACTTGACAAGAGAGACAAGATGATTAAAATTCGAGGATAAACATCGATTTAAATAAAGGGTCAAGAATTTAACATGGCAGAATTGATGATTTATTAAATTTTAGGAAGGATATGATATGATTGAGGTTATCATTAGAATTTGAGGAAATTTAGGAGATTATCATTACATTTATTTGATTGCAAGTTATGAAATTTTTAAAATTTTATATTGGATGTTGCATTTGGAGAATCCATAAGTATCGCATTGTTGAGTATTTTGAGGAAAGAGGAAATCGAGGAATAAAAATTATTGATGGATTAATGTTTGAATTCAAACTTTTTGGGACGAGATTTACATTTTTATATGTACATTGATTAAAATTTAATTAGAGGAGTGGATATTAAATTCTGAGTATTGAATTATTAACTAAAAATTTTGGGGAAATTTTTTGATAAAAAATGGACTTTGATTTTAAATTCGGGGAATTTTAGGAATGCAATAATTTCAGAATTTTTTTGAAAATTGTGAAAAGACATTGTGGATTATTACCTGATTTCGTGGTTGATGAATTTAAACTTTGAGGAAAAATAATAATGTGTACGAATAAATGCTACTATGAGGATTTTAAATTTTGAGAATAAAATTCTTTTAAGGAGGGTAGACTTGTCACTACCACGTTCCGAAAACAGGGGTATTTTTGACTTTTTATAATATTTGATATTATGGTAGTTACAATTAAGTAATTGCATGATAGTATATTTAATTTAAATAATTATGTGAGATGTGTAATTAAATATAGTATTATATACAGTGTTCATTTATGTTCGCGCTGGTAGACTTGACCTAGAAGCCTAGTAGATGAACACCTGTCCGAATTATGGGATTTTGTATTTAATTGTTTTATTTAGAATTAATTTATTGGAGGTTGTAATTAATTACCTTATTTTATTTAATTATTGTGCCCTGCCCTTGCTTCGGTAATTGGAGCGCTACCCTAGCTTTTGTCTTCCAACAAATTTCACAATCTTGCCCTAGACATGCCTGCATTCCATTCTGCTATTTTTGCAACTCATAATATAGCTCTCTGTACCTTATTTTTAGCCGCACAAAAATCGTCGCAGACGTTTATTTAATTCCTAAATAAATTCCTATTTTTTATCGTTGTGCGTTCCAATCAAAATTGGAGGCAATCTTGACCTATTTTTTGTGTGACCCAAATTAGGAAAATATTCTGTTCTGAGTCTTCTTCACTAATGGTATTGATGACCCGACCTGATTTTGGTCTCATGTACTCCTAATTAATTTTAGAACACAACTTGCATTTATTTCTAATAAATTTAAGGATACTGTTTTGACCGATTCCGTAAATCCTAATTTAATTCCAGTGCCCTGCTATTTGAGCCCATACCAAACATATAGCGCCTCCTGACCCTACAAAACACCGAACACCGAATCGCCCGCCAAATTTTTGTCATTTTATGCGTCTGTGCAAATACCCAAATTTAAGGGGGCTAATTTGCAAATTATTTTAGGTGTCAACACCCCATTTGTTTAAAACAATGAAGGAGCCCTAATATTTCACTAAGTATCTCACCCTCATCCTCACATGAAGAAACCCTCATGACAAATCTAGACCACCCATTCTATGGGTCAATCACCACCCTTCATTTCTACACCCTCTCCCATTATTTAAAGTCACATCATCCCCTCTTCCCTAGGAAAACCCTAATCCCCAAAAACCTAGGCTAGCCCTCACAAGCCCCCACTTCTCTCTCTCCAACGTAGGAAACCAACTTCCTTTTCCTTTCTTCTTCTATTTTCTTCTCCTTCTTCCTTTCTCCTTCTTCTTCTTTGTTTTTCTTCTTTTGAATTTAAAGAGGGGGAAAACCAACTTACTGTTCATCCCTACACCCGGCCTGTCCGCCCATCCCTTCCGGCCCGGCGGCCAACCCGACATCACCACTACTCCCACAGTCCGGCAGCCTCCCTGCTCCGGTCACACACCCCGACCCAGCCGCTCATCCCCCGGCGTTGTTACTCCTCCCGGTCGACCATCGACTCCGGCACCGGCCACGAACACCCTGCACTCCGTCCACCGTGAGCTTCCCCGACCCCGCTACTAGCTCCAGCCCCACCACCTTGCTCCCTGCACTCCGTCCACCACCATCGACACTCCCCTCCCTGTCTACTCCGATCACCACCACTCTTCCCTGCTGCCTCCCCTCCGGTCGGCCAGCTAGCCGACCCGCCGACCAGTGAGATCTCCTCCTCCCTCTCCCTGCTGCTCCTCTCTGTCGTCATCCCCCTGGCCTGAGCTCCGGCCAAGCCCGACCACCCCCCTGTGAGACTTCTTCCCCTTCTCTCCTTCTTTACATATATATAAATATGTATGTGTATACGTATGTGTGTGTAGGTGTATACGAATACGTATATTTGTATGTATGTGTATGCGTATTATATGTGTACGTATCTACGCGTATGTGGGTATATGTGTACATATATATGTATGTATATGTATATATATATATATCTATAAATATATATTGTATTTTCTCTATTTGTATATATATACGTATTCAATGTATATGTATATTAAATTATCTGTATATATATGTGTTAATGTATGTAATGGTGTAGATACAAATATGTATTTTTGGTATATGTACAAACATATATATGTATGTATTTTGGTATAATTATATATTGGTAAAATATATATTAATTTAATACATTTTGGTATAAATATGTGTACCTATATATATATGTATATTCATATTTTGGTATATACTTATATATACGTAGTATATATTAGTAATTGTAATGGGTGTATATATATATATATACATATATATATACGTAAGTATTTGGTATGTAAATATATATAGTATATATATAAAACTGTATTGATATATATATGTACTTGTAAAACATATTTTGGTATATATATAAACAAATGTAGCATAATATATATATTTGGGTATATAAAATGTATATATATATACGTATTTGGTATATGTATTAATTGGTATGGTAATAATGTACACATTTAATAGGTGTACATTATTCAATATGATGAGTATATATATATATATATATATATATATATATATATATATATATATATATATATATATATATATATATATATATATATATATATATATATATATATATATATGTGTATATTGTAAGTATTAATGCTAATTAATAATATGTGTATTTATATACGTATCCCTACTAGATGACCCTAGTTGACTAGTGCCATGCCTGGCATAGACCTGAGGCCAGTGTATTTCTATTGTGTGTTAGTGTAGCATCTGATACAAGTGATATTATGATATGTTTATAGGACTGTTGGTTCATTCAGGGGATACTCTGGAATAGGACATCAATATTTACCAGCTAAGGACCCAAGGCAAGTACATTTCTTTGATAATTTCCAATTGTTGATAATTTCTATAAGTTCAATTATCTAGAAATGTTATATCTAAATCCTTGACACTGTGCTACACGGACTAGTATATATCTTGGATCTGCAGTCATGAGATATTACATTGATTATCGTATTGACATTGTACACGACATGTATATTAGACATCGTACATGATAGATTGGACTTGCTCGTGTATCATGACGTGTCATGGTTGGATCCACAGTACTAGTTGGGGGCGAGAAAGTAGTTAGTAAAAAATGTGATCATACCCTTTATACAGTATAGAACAATGTAAGTGTTAATTATGCTCTTCACATATGATTAGCCAGGCCCTATAGCTCTCGTACATGTTCCCAAGCCGATCACATTTCAAAGCTACTATTTCAAACACTTAGAATAGATTACAGTTCTCTAGTTAGATTATATACTACATCACCCGTATATGATACTGTACCTTGTTTCTCTCCATTTCATATATGCACTGACTGTATCACATTGCCTATTTTGCATATCTTTTTACATTACCTGTCTCTCTATTTTGCCATTACATTATTTCACTGTCTTCTCAGTATCTAGCATCATCTGTTTATTGCTTTATAGTCCTTATCAATTAAATGGAACTATTATTTGAGATTGTACTTTGCTCTTTCCTGACTGGAAACATTTTTACAGACTATGCCTTAGTGGACCGTTGTCCGACACTTTATGAACCATATGGTGAGTAGCTGTAACTTGGGCTTGGTAGTTTAGTTGTGATTCCGGGAGGTCTAGCTGGAATCACTAGTTTTTCTAGTTAGTTCTTTTAGTAGACTATTTGGTACCGAATTTGTCTCTTGCATGCTTTGTTGAGATATGGATAATTGTTGAGTTAGATTATTACTTTAGACTTGTGTTGTATTTAATTTTATTTGTTCGATATCTTATCGTGCTGTAGTCCTGTGATTGAGTATGTGTTCGTTTTATTTGTGTCATCCGTGCCTCCTTATGGAGATTGGATGCTTGTGTGAGATTGGCTAAATAGTATCAAGACCTTGACAGCGTTCTACCGCCGATGCTGCGGCGTAGGATGGACGTACCCGCGTACTCGTACCCAATTTCGGGTGCGGGTCGTGACACGTCGAAAAGTTGTCCTTATTTGCATTTATATAGATTGTCTTGTACAACATACTTATATATTTTTGTCTATATTGCATGTTTACTGTATTCAAATTGGCATGCTTCTATGTATCTTGTTACGTCCCTCTGAGGACCTGGTCCCTTTCCAGGTGTAGATGTTCATGACTATTACAGGAGCAGGGATTAGGACTTGCTACTTAGCTCTTCCGAGGAGGTCTTACCTTATGAGCATCCTTGATTATCTCTAGCGAGGGATCGCTTCTCTTATGTGCTTCTATTATAACCTTATTTTATATTAGAGATTTTACTCTTCTCTCTTACTTTAGTATTGATATAGTCATTGGTAGTGGATTTGTCTCCACCCAACTATTATTTTGGATTATTCAGACTCATTATTCTAGTTTAGTTATTTTTTTACAATGACTTGTTGTGTGGATGAGATTTAGTATATATATGACTTGTGACCATATATATACCACATATGAGTTTATATTCATATTACAGGTTACGTGTGTATTATGGTATCCATATATTGGAGTTTCCATATACATACGGCTGGCATGCTTACGTATTCCTAGTCCTACGTATTTTGGGACTGGGGCGTGATAGTTTGCTAGAGGAGCTGCAGAGCAGGGAGAAGGTATTATTTGTGAAGGTATGGTGGAAGACAAGGAGTTGCCGCATCCATTGATAGCAGAGTTCTTGGATGTGTTTCCTGAGGAATTGCCAGGATTGCTGCCAGATCGAGATGTTAAATTCTCTATAAACTTGGTGCCAGGTGCAGAACCAATTTCACAACATGTCTATAGAGTAAACAACAACGAACTGGTTGAGCTGAAGAAGCAGGTGGACGAATAGTAGGATAAGGGGTTTATCAGATCGAGTTCTTCACCGTGGGGAGCCCTGGTATTGTTTGTACCGAAGAAAGATGGATCAGTGCGCATGTGCATTGATTACAGGACATTGAATAATCTCACTATCAAGAATAAGTACCCTTTGCCACGGATTGATGAATTATTCGATCAGTTGAGTGGTACCAAGGTATTTTCTAAGATAAACTTGAGATCAGGCTACCACCAGGTGAAAGTGATGCCGGAGGACATACCGAAGACTGCTTTTCGGACTCGGTATGGTCAGTATGAGTTCATGGTGATGCCGTTTGGGATGACTAATACCCCGACGATATTTATAAATTTGATGAATAGGGTATTCCATCAGTACCTTGACAAGTTCATGGTGGTGTTCATCAATGACATACTCATATACTCGAAGACACCGGAGGAGCACGAGGAGCATTTATAGATTGTGTTAGATGTGCTGAGAAAGGAGAAGCTGTATGGGAAGTTGTCCAAGTGTGATTTCTTCCTGGACAAGGTGGAGTTTTTGGGACATGTTATGACTGGTGATAGTATTTCAGTGGATCTGAAGAAAATTGCAGCAGTGGAGTCTTGGAAGACCTCGATTCAGTAAAAGAGATCAGGAGTTTCTTGGGTTTGGCAGGCTATTACATAAAGTTTGTGCAAGTTTTTTCGAGGATTGCTGAGCCGATGACCAGACTCACCAGGAAGGATGTAGAATTTGTTTGGATGGAGGATTGCAAGGTTGCTTTTGAAGAATTGAAAAAGAGGTTGACGTCTGCTCCTATTTTGACGTTGCCATCAGGGTCTGGAGATTTCACTATTAATAGTGATGCATCGGGGAAAGGTTTGGGTTGTGTTATTCATTAGAATGAGAAAGTGATTGCCTATGCATCCAAGCAATTACGTTCTCATAAGAAGAACTATCCTACCCATGATTTGGAGTTGGCAACAGTCAACTTTGCCCTAAAGTTGTGGAAATACTATTTGTACGAAGAGCGTGTGGAGATTTTTACAGACCCCAAGAGCTTGAAGTACGTTTTAACGCAGAAGGAGTTGAACATGAGGTAGTGTCGATGGTTGGAACTGATGAAGGATTTTGACATCTTTTTGTAGTATCATCCTGAGAAATCTAAGGTAGTTGCCGATGCCTTGAACAGGTATCCGGTAATTATGTTCTTGACGCATGATCGATATTTGTTGGAGGACTTAGAGAGCTTAGGCATTGAGGTGATAGTTCCTGGTTTTGCTATGCAGATATGGGGATTGCAGATACACTCAGAGTTGATAGACAGGATCAAGGCAGCCCATATTGAGGATGTATCTCTGAGGAGCAGCAAAGCTCAGGTGAGAGCAGGATTGGAGGATGATTTCACCATTACCGAAGATGGTTCTTTGTGACATGGTGTTAGATTGTGTGTGCCTAGTATGGAGCTGCATGAGAAGGTATTGCAGGAAGCGCATCGCTCTCAGTATTTCATACATCCAGGTTCCAATAAGTTGTATCGGGATATGCGAGATAGTGTGTGGTGGTATGGCACGAAGAGGGAAGTGGTACAGTTTGTATCCAGATGCTTAGTGTGTCATCAGGTGAAAGCTGAGAGACAGAGGCTATGAGGTTTACTTCAGCCGTTACCCATTCCAGAGTGAAAGTGAGAGCATATTACTTTAGATTTTGTGTCCGGACTTCCATGATCTCTAGGAGGGAAAGACGCGATTTGGGTCATCGTTTACAGGTTGACCAAGTCAGCCCACTTTTTGCATTTTAAGGTGGGTTTGTCTACTGAGAAGCTGGAAGAGATATATGTGAGGCAGATCGTCAGGATACAGGAAGTTTCCGTCAACATAGTCTCAGATCAGGATAGTCATTTTACTTCTAATTTCTGGAGGAGTTTGCAGGTGAGTTTGGGCACCCAGCTCAAGTTCAGTACTGCATATCATCCACAGACAGATGGGCAGTAAGAGAGGACTATTCAGACGATCGAGGATATGTTGCATACTTGTGTACTAGATTTCAGGGGTTCTTTGGAGGACCATCTCTATTTGGTAGAGTTTGCTTACAACAACAGCTACTAGGCTAGTATAGAGATATCACCTTTTGAGGCTCTATACGGTCAGAGATGTCATACTCCCTTGTCATAGGATGATATTGGAGAGAGATTTTTGCTAGGGCCAGAGAAGGTTGTGGATGCAACGAAGAATGTTAAGCTAATTATAGACAAACTTTGAGTGGGACAGGACAGATAACGACATTGGGCCAATAGCCATTGGAGACCTTTGGAGTTTGAGGTATAGTTTTAGATTTTTGTTTTGTGCTTGTTATTGGTTGTTTGTTATAGATTAAGTTCTTAAGGTGGTATTTATTCTAGGTGGGCAGTTTGGTGTTTTTATGGATTTCTTCGACA
Source organism: Iris macrosiphon (assembly GCA_036927795.1). Lineage (NCBI taxonomy): Eukaryota > Viridiplantae > Streptophyta > Magnoliopsida > Asparagales > Iridaceae > Iris > Iris macrosiphon. Next base: position 104,103,561 of record JAYESA010000020.1, on the reverse strand, counting down.
CGAGACACGATTCATTTTGGTGGAGGCGGGAAGCTTAGTCCACGATTTATCGGACCGTTTACTATTCTAGAGAGGGTCAGTGCAGTCACTTACAGACTAGACTTGCCACCTGCACTGGAGGGAGTGCACAACGTGTTTCATATATCGCAGTTGAGACGGTACATGGCATATCCTACTCACGTATTGGATCACTCGGAGATAGAGGTGGGCCCTACTCTTAGCTATCCAGAGTAGCCAGTTGTAATTTTGGATCGGAGAGAGAATGTGCTGAGGAACCAGACTATTCCTTTGGTATGCGTCGCATGGAGGCATCACTCTCCGGGGGAGTCTACCTGGGAGAGAGAGGATGAAATGCGAGAGCGTTATCCATATTTGTTTGTGCCTTGAGGTATGTTCTTTCCTAGTTATGTTATGTTCTTTCTGTTCTGTTCTGTTATTTTCTGGAGGTAGTTTTCGTTTTTGAATTTCGAGGACGAAATTATTTTAAGGGGGGTAGACTTGTCACTACCATATTTTCTAGGAAATGATATTTTAGTAATTTTATAATTAATTAAATATTGTGCATGATGAATAATTATTAGTTGTATTATTTAATTATTGTTAGATGTTAGTTTAATATTTTGGAATTATGTTAGTGGACCTAACTAGTTTATTTTAGATTCATGGACCAACATTTATTAAGTATTAGATTTGGGCCCAACTTTAAGCCCATTCATTTGGAGGATGATTAGTTTAATTAAACCATTAGACTAGAACCTTCCCTCCTTAATTATTTCTTCATGAGAGGACCCAAGGGGTATAATGGACATTACATAGTAGCTTAAGGAAGGGAAAAGGGAGGCCGGCCATTATAAAGAGGGAAGAAAAGTTTCTCTCTCCTTTTTTTATTTCAAAACTAGATCTAGAATTTCTCTCAACCAAATTTCTTCATTCCTACATCAATTTCCTACCAAAGTTTATCCCAATTCCTTTCCAAATTACCATTGGAGACTAGTAGAGCAAGGATCTACAAGGAGGAAGCAAGGATCTACAAAGAGGAGCAAGGATTTACAATTTGAAGGCTAATTTTATCAAATTTGGGGTTGCATTAGGAATCAATCTCTCAATAGGTACAATTTAGTTTTCCCTCTTTAATTAGGTTTTAAATCTGAGATTTAATCATGAGAAACTAACCCATATGCATAGGCTACCCATAGGAATTGGAATTGAGTTCATATGAGGCCTATAGAGAAAATTATGGTACTTTTGTGTCAATTTTGGGGGAATTCCGAGATTGGCACTTGTTGTGTTGGTCAATTGGTCATATAAATTCAATTGACATGTGTTTTTTGTTTGTGGTTAGTTTCGTATCCACAATTGGATACATGTAGGTCGTATCCCAACAAAATTGGTAATATGTGTTAATTTGGGGGTTTTTCTCCGATACGGGGCTTTGTGCATATAATATTTTGACACAGACACGTAGATGTGTGTTTTACTCTTCGTATTGTTCATATATAATATATTAGACTTGTTCGTGTCCTTCGAGATATGTTTGGTTGTGTGGTGGACTCGTATCACAAGCGTATCATAGATCTAGTATGGTACGGGTGCGATGCACTCCACGTGTTTGTTATGTTTTATTCTAGATCCAATTTCCATTGTACTTAGCTATTGGTAATATATGTATACAAATGTATATATACATAGTGTATTGTATATGTATAAGTATATGTAATTATATGATGCCATATAGTTATGTATGTATATAGCTATGTGATTGTGTACGTATATATTTATAGTTATGGATATATAGATATACATGTATGTTGTATATATATATATATATATATATATATATATATATATATATATATATATATATATATATATATATATATATATTATGTGTATGATGCTACTATATCTATAAGTATGTATGAGAGGATGTGATGTATCTACCTATATGTATATATGTAAGTTGAAACATATATACGTATGTGTGCATAATTATATATATTTATATATGATGTGGGAAGTTCACTTGAGTGTGTATATATATATATATATATATATATATATATATATATATATATGTATGTATATAGTCATGAGTATATATATATACGTATAAGGTTTTGTGTGCAAGAGGGGGAGGGGATCGACAACTGCAACAAGAAGGAGGCTCGATAACAACAGAAAGAAGAAGGCTCAACAGCAGCAACAAGAAGAGGGAACAACAGCAACAACATTAAGAAGGAATAGTAGCAGCAGCGAGAAGAAGGAACAACAGCAGCAGCAGCAAGAAGAAGGAACAGCAGCCGCAAAAAGAAGGAAGAGCAGCAACAGCAGGTAGCTGCATGAGCAGCAATGGGCAGGGGCAGCAGTGGACATCTAGTTCCTTAGTAGTAGTTCATTGGTTAGCAGGTTATTGCTAGATATCTCTAGTTATTGCAGAGGTATGTATATATGTTATATGTTTAGTATATGTTAGTAGTTTAGGTATTGTAACTAGTTAGTTTGATAGTTTTGTAGTTGGCTAGTTAATTCAATAGTAGTTATGAATACATATAGTTAGTAGTTAGATACACATACTTGTATTATTATTGTATCTTTAGTTAGTGATACGTAGGTATATGTTAGTATGTAGTATATGTATCTAAGTATTAGTATATTATATATTTTAGTAGTTAGTTGATTAGCATATGGTTAATATTGGGTATTAGCTACATGAATGAGAATTTGACATTACCTTGAGATACCAAGGTAAATGCCAAGGTATTGAGGATACTCAAGGTATTTGAGTTGGGTATTAAGATGGGTGTTTAGTGGTATGATACCAAGTTGGTTCAAAACCAAGGTATCCATTTAGTATTTGAGATTTAGATTAGTATATATATGTATTGATTGAATATACATATATGATATTTCATATCTCTTGTTTGTGTATCCTGAGATACGGTATCTTAGTATCCTAGATTTAGCTTGTATGACCTAGTTTCATAGTTTATGAACCCAACATCATAGAGATAGACTCATGCAACCTAGAAATAGGTAGTTTGACCAAGTTTGACCGATTTGACTTAGAATTGACTTAGTTTTTCTATTTTGACTTAGAAATGATTTTATAGCCTAGATATTGACTAGTTTAACTTATTTTTCATTCTGAAACCTTGTATTGATGTTATATTCCATATCTAGGTCTTTGAGGCACCGTACCAGAAATTTATGATACTATTTACCGGACTTCAGGCGAGTACATTCTCTGATAGTTTCTCATTTATGATATCCTTTATGTTTATTTTATCTAGTGTAGATATCCTTGATTTCTTGACACGATGATTACACGGATTGGTATATCCCGATCTCGTCATGAGATATTATTCCTTGGTATATATGGTATATTTTGTGCAAGCCTTATTTCCATGTTTCTTGTACATGTACAGACACTGATTCTCGGGGAGACTAGCTATCTTCTTAGAGAATCCTGTACCATAGCATACCATGGTTGGATCCACTATACCAGTCGGGGTTGGGGAGTATGTAGTGTAGATATGTGATCATACTCTCCTTGTATCAAGTCTTGTTCATGGAATAGTGTTAATTATACACCGCACGTATGATTAGCCAGGCCATATATCTTGTATCAAGTTCCCAAGCCGATCACATGTTAAAGTTGGTACTCACTCACTTAGTCATTAGTATTCTTGTTTATTTCCATATTGTTCATTCTTGTATTTATTTCCAGTATTTTCTTTATTGTATATCTCTTGTATCTATTATTGTATCTTGTATATTCACATCTATTTACTGTTACATAGTTTATATCATTGATTAGAACTACTGTTAGAGATATACTCTGCTCCTTTCCTGACTGGATATATTTTTCCCAGATGACACTGAGGAGTGGTACCCTACTCATTACGTGCCTCATGATGTTGTGGGCTTAGAGTCAGAGACCCTGGCTCAGGAGGGACTCATCCCGATTGAGACAGATGACCCAGGACTTGTAGATTCTTAGTCATTCTTTTATACTAGATTTGTCTCCTGTTTTTTGTTTAGTATTTCTTCAGACTCATTGATGTTATTATTTGACTCATGAGTGTATTGTAACTATTTTATTCTTTTATCATATTCGTGCTCATTTCTATCTTAGATCTGTGAATGAGTATATTGATATTGTTGGTGGCTTATTGTATTGTTAGATAGATTACCCAAACAACATTCTATCGCCAATTCTGTGGCGTAGGCTGGAGGTTATTTTCGACTTGCATCCCTACGCAGGGTGCAGGTCATGACAAGTGAACATGTTAAAAAAGTGTCTGGTCAGAAGATACCACGTACCTTCACAATATACCAGGTAAGTCTGCTACTCTAAGATGCGTGCACACAACTAACAAATAACAACTAGGCATAATATAACTGAACAATACAATTAAGCAAGGTGTACTTGCCTTCCGAGCCAAACTATGAGCACAACAAGTCCGGTCTGGAGCTCTCCACAGAAACGTCTCAAACACCTACCAATTAATTATTACACTAATTAGACTCTAATTTTCTAGTTAAATTAGGTTATTATCTAGTTATTAATTTTATATTGGTTGCACATGCAAATAGCTACACACCATAATAGTACTAGTCATTAAATATTTTTAAAACTATTTTTAAATCATTAATTATTAAAAACTATTAATTCTGAAATTATTTATAATTATATTAAAATAACCAATCCAATATCATTGCATGCAAAAAGTCTCTACGGGCAACACTATCCCGACCCCAGCGATGATGCCGCCTTTGGGCCCTGCTCTTGAAGCGCCGTAAAAGAATATTCGCCAGACCACTTCGTGTGAAGTGACGTTGGCGTCCTCCACTTCGTCAGGAATCTCTTCATAGAGCTTTGAGGTTTCTGACCTCGGGTGGGCTGCCAGAAAGTCGGCCAATGCTTGACCCTTGACGACCATCTATGGAAAGAACACTATATTATACGGGAATAAAGTATTGCCCAGGTAGCCAAGCAGGAACTGAGTGCGCTAGGTTTGGTCATGAGGACCCTGAGGGGGTAGACTCACGAGATTACATGAATGGTCAGCACAGAGCATAAGTATACCGTCGTTGAGAAGGAGTGCCTTGCTCTTTGATAACGAATACAAGAGCAAGGCACTCCTTCTCAACGACGGTATACTTATGCTCTGTGCCGACCAACATCCGGCTTAGGTAGTATATCGCCTGCTCGTGGCCTGTATTACTATTATGGACTAACAGGGCACCCAGAGAGTTATCCATCGTGTGTACATAGAGCATAAATAACATTCTTATGAACGGGGCCACCAGCACATGATGGTTTGATAGGTATTCATTGATGTTGTCGAATGCTCATTGGCACTCTTCTATACAAACAAAGGAGACACCTTTCTTTATGAGCTGTGTGAATGGCTGACAACGTCCATAGAGGTTTGATATGAACCTCCTGATGTATGCCAATATTCCTTGAAGTCCGTGGAGTTCCCGGAGGTTCCTTGGCGGATTCATCTCCAGGATGGCCTTAGTGTTGTTGGGGTCTATGTGATTACCCCGGGAAGTGATAACGAAACCCATGAATTTGCCGCTGGAGACTCCCATAAAGGACTTGATAAGGTTCATCTTGAGGCGGTGGGTGCACATTAAGTCAAACACAGTCCTCAGGTCTTGGAGGTGATCATCTTTGGAGCGACACTTGATGATGATGTTGTCGACGTAGCATTCCACTGTCTTGCGTAGATGTTTACCAAAAATGGTGCCCATAGCTCGCTGGTATGTAGCACTTGCATTCTTTAGACCGAAAGGCATGACCGTGTAGTAGTATACGCCTATCGGGGTACGAAATGATGTATGTTTCTCATCGTCGAAAAATATCTTGATTTGGTTGTAGCCTGAGAAGCCATCCATGAAGGACATGAGCTCAAAGCCACATGTGTTGTCGATTATTACATCGATGATTGGAATAGAAAATTTATCTTTAGGATATGCTGTATTTAGATCACAGAAGTCGATACAGATTCAAATCTTCCCATTCTTCTTAATGACAGGCATGATGTTGGCTACCCAGTCTGGGTGTTATTCCTCGCAGATGAAGCCACTAGCTATTAGCTTGTTGACTTTAGCTTCGATGGAATCCATCACATCTGGCTGGAACTATCGTTGTTGTTGCTTAACTGGTTTGGCATTTGGAAAAATGTTGAGTTTGTGGACCACGATTTGGGGATCCAATCCTGTCATGTCTTTGTAACTCCAGGAAAAGAAAATAATGTATTCCTTGACGAGTTGTAATAGGGATTCTTGGTCTTCGTTGGGCAAGCTTTTACTAAAGAAGATAGGCTTGGGGTATGATTCATCGCCGAGGTAAATTTGTACGACTTCATACTCTGTGGGAGGCTCTCGTTGTTCAAATCTCATACCCCATTGTGAATCAAGGTATTGGGCCCAAGGTTCCATCTCAAAGATCTTGGGTGGATCCTTGTTGTCTTCTTCAAAGTCGACAGACACCATGTTTGAGGACAGTGTTTGTTTGTGCACTTCCCCAATGTTGACGTCGGAGTCCCAGGCTAAATTTTTTGAAGAGTGTGAGCACACATTATCTTCTTTATCTGAGCCCTCCGGGGTTGTAGGAGGCATTACATATCCTAGCCATGCTTGGTCTTATGATAGTAATCCTCGGGCTTGGCTGTAGGGGAGGAAGTCGTAAAGGCCATATTTGGCCTTTGCCATAGTTCAACCCTTCAGTGATATTCAGGTTATATCCCATCTTCTGGATAAGATGTAGGGCTTATGAACTATACCAGTAGAGTGGCATTCTGCCTACATCGGATTCTGGTTCTACTTTTCTTGGGGTGAAGGACCGGGGGCATTCCACTCTGCCGAAGATGATAAGCTTATCTCCCTTCTTCCTGGGTAGGACTAAGAAATATGAATCTTGACTAGAGTGAAGCTGATGCACTGTATAGGTAGTGGTCACTTGTGTGTGCAGGTAAAGGCCAAGACCATGCTCTATTGAGTACAATGCGCTTATATGCATACGCTCAGAGTAGTTCAAAGATAACCCTTTATTGAGAAAATAAGGTATATTTTTTGGCAGAATTATATTGTCAGGGGAAGAGATGTCGACATTAGAAGATATATACTCCTCCAGCTCATCCTTATTTTCGGCTACCCCCAACGCAAGCGAAAGCTTTGGTGGTTTTCTGTATAATTTTACCACCAAAGGTCCAGAAGCTGCAGCCGTAGTCGGGTCTTCCTTTGGTGGTCGGCTCAGCCTATGAAGGTGAACGATCATGGGTTCAGAAGGCGTAGATAGAGCGAGATCTTCTTTTGGTGGTCGATTCGGCCTACGAAGGCGAATAACCATTGGTTCTAACGATGCTGAAGGTACCGGAGATTCAGGTGCCTTCCCATACGATTTGATGACGAGGGGGGTGGCCGCATCGGGAGTACGAGCCTTGAGGCAGATTCTCTTGGGCTCCTCGGGTGTTGTTGTAGCCTCGACTTCTTCGTCGGCCTTATTGCTACCTTTATCTTGGCTAATTTTCTTGTAAAGGATTGAGTCAAAGTAGTAAATCTCGATTCCCTTAAATGGATCAACATCAGCGAACTCCGTCTTGATGAAACCGTGTTCATCTACATATTTTAGGCAATGGTAGAGGGTGGACGACACGATCCTGTGTTCAGGTATCCACGAATGCCCCAACAAGACATTCTAGGATGTATCTACGTCTATGACGTAATAAGTGACTTCTGCTTTTAGGTCGCAGATTTTGTATTTCAGGCGGATTTTGCCTAGAGGGTAGCTCATTCTTTTATTGAAGCCACTGAAGGCATTATTGGTGACTGCTAGACGATGCATCGGGATCCCTAGGGTCTGAAGCAGACTTCGCAGGATGATGTTGATCGACGATCCTGGGTGAATATGCATTCGGTCCACCTTGACGTCGCTAATATATCCTATGTAGTACATGGGCCGATCGTACCTATTATTTCTTAGCAACATGTCCTATTGCGAGAAGGTGATATTGGGTATTGCATCCATGGTGTTATTGCAATATGGACAAGCATCAGGATCTTCAACTGGTGGCTTGACTTGCGCCAAGTAGGTATCGGCATTCTCCAATGCCTCACTCAGGGCAACCCAAGTGTCTTTGGAGACCAGCAAAAGCTAAAATAACGATAATTTTGCCGGAGTATTGGATAATTATGCTAAGAAATAAAAATTATAGGGCCTTTCCAGTCCTTGTGGTGCATCCCTGCGCAGCGGTTTATCAATGCAAGTTTCCTACTGTTTAGAGTTGTCCGCTGGCGGGGGCTGAGATGGCCCAAGACCAGTGGTGGTAGGCATGACAACCTGGGGCGTATCATTGTGCATCAATTGGTATATTATTCTTGACCTTATTATACCTGTTGCCAGCTCTTCATCATGGAAGAAACTGTGTAACATGATTTATATTTCTTGTCCTTGGACTTGGCGGTGGAGGATGTCGCCGGCTGCGTTAAGTCTGGCACGAGGTGGGGATGAACCCATATGACCTCCCCACGTGGTGTGGCAAGAGGTATTTTTTCGGCCGTCTGGTCTCGAGCTGGTGGAAGGTTGACCACCTCCATAGTTGCCATTGGGACTGGGACCACTCCACCTTGGGCTTCCGTCACCGGGATGTTGCCCAACTGGAGGGATACGATATTGGCGGCGACTGTCATGTCATCGAAGTCTAGGGAAAGGGCCTTGGTATCGATCAGGCGTTAGATGTACCGCTTTAGGGTATAGTACTCCTGCGTCAGGTGGTGGACGTATCGGTGGAAGTAACAATAATTTGGGTTGTCCATTTCAGCCGCTTCAGGATGATGTCTGATGATGGTGAGCCAGATTTTGCCTCCCCGCATTAGCATATTGAAGATGGATTTGACATCACTATCTTCAAAAGAGTAAGTCTCCTTTGGTTTTGGAGCCTCTACCTTATTTTGCTCAAGCTTCTTGGTCAAGGTAGCGACCATAGCCTGTTTCCCCTTTCCATCGTGGCTGTTATTGCCGCCGTTACTGTTGTTGTTATTGTTGTTGTTGCTGGGGTTGGGACATTTTTCCTTGTCCTTAGTGGTAGGTATATGTATTCTCAAGTTTTGAGCGTTCTTCAGCTTCTTCTTAGCGTTGACAGCGCTTACGATGAATGCCATCCAGTCTTTAAACTGGGCATCGTCCATCCAGAGGCTAACTGCCAGAAGTAGGTTCCTCTGGCATATTTCTATTAGCATCACATCGGTATTGCTAGGGGGAAATCTTAGTGCTGTCTGTCGAAATCATTCGATGTAGTTATGAGCGAGCTCTTTTTTCCTGGGCGACATCCATCAGGGAAGACATCGTCATATCATGTCCTGCCTCATAGGATCTTTTGAAGAAAAGACTTTTGAGATCGTCTAATGATGATATGCAATTGTCCGGCAGGCTATAGAACCCGTTGAAGGCTAATTCCGCCAATGCCCCGACAAGTATGGCATCATTGTAGGGTATGTACACTGTTGCTATCTCAAAGTTGCTCATATACCGACGATTGGAGGACTTCCTGTCAATCTGTCTATGTTGAAGGGTTTATACCTGGACGAGTTTTGTACATCCCTCTATTCCAGCGGGTACGGTTGGCGTACTCTGAAATCCAGTCAAGCTCGAAGTTCTCAGACCTCTTTCATTACTTTTTTAGCCCCGTCTACTGCTGAAGGGTCTGAGGAACCAGATTGGGGAGGATTTTCACCCGGGGGTGGAGCGATTGTGTTTGAATCTGCGTTGGTCCCGGGATCCAAGTTAGCTGGCGCATAGGTCCTTGCCGGTTGAGAGGCCAAGTTTGTCTGAATTTCCAATATTATTTGGGTCAAGGCTTGCATCGATGCATTCATGGTCTGCATCATGTTCTCGAGAGCCTCAAGGCGTTGTCAGTTACTAGGGGCATCATAGTCATCTCCTGCCATGTATACTGTCCTCACGTGGGTAGAGATGGACGGGGCAGTGCATGTCGCACTCTCTGTCTCAGACCCTTGTAGTAAGCTATATTCAAGGAAGACTAGCGGCATTATGTCCTCCACAAATTCGCAGGAGGCTATGTCATATTTGCTAGAGTAGCTACGCCTAGGGATTTCAAAATCTATTCCTAGAGAGTCATCATCTTTTCGGAACACTGGATTGTTGTGTAGATCAAAGGGTTTACTAACCCCAGCTTGGGGAACCCCTAGGGGTTCTGAAGAAGAACTACCCCTAGCGGCTGACAACTTCTTCCTCTAGCGAGTGCCTAGAAAATGCCTTCCATAGGTCCTGATGCCGGTTCTCCTAGTAGTCTTCTTCTCAACGCGTTGGTCGAAAGTGATGGACTGGAGGTGCTAGAATTCTTTTCTCCTTTGGTGGAGGGGACCTTCTGAGCCGACTAACATGCGACGAAGGGAAGCTCCTCCCTCTCTGGCGCTTGCACCTGACCTCCGAATTTTTGCTAGGCAAGTGTCTTCTAGTACAGTCGTTGGAAGGATGATTACCTGCTTATGGGCGCTGCCACTTCGTTGCAGCAGCAGTTAATGATAATCTTGGCACAATGATGCCCGAAAGAGGATATCTCATCGGTCGTTGTTGTTTTTCTCATTTTGCGCTTGTGATTTATCATGTTGCACAAGTCGAGGGTGGGTTGTTCCACCTTTGCACCCTTTTTGTGGGCTCGGGTTGTCACGCCCCAGTCCCAAAATACCGAGGGACCAGACACGTGGCAATGGCCAGCAGCACACACTGATGGACAAACCCAATTTAATGGATCCATCAGGGCGTACTTAAGCTGTAAAATAAAGTCTACGACAACATGGCACAACTAATCTCATCCACACAAGATAAAATATGATCCACAGAATATAAAGAATGTAAATTATCAACCAGTCTCAACAACGTGGTTTGGGGAACAACCCGATAAAAATCTAATACAATGGTTCAACAGACCAAAATATAAATGACTGAATAAAATAAATACTGAGCATGAAACATGGATGCTCAGGAAAAGTTTTCAGCTAACACCTTGTCCTCGGGTGTCGGTACAGCTCTTGTATCTGCTTCTGCTCCTGCTAATGCTGCTGTCCCGTATACCTCGGGATAGATCTCGTCTGCAAATTCTGGGGACATAATCCGGATCCAGGTCCTCAGGGGACATAGCAAGGTACAGATAATATAAGCTAAAATAAATACAGTACAGCAGATAATAAAATAAATAGGGTAAGTATGTAACCATCTATGTAAAAATACAAGTGAGAGCATCACGAGTACTCAGGCTGAGCCACTACAAGCTCTGTGTCGGGGAGCCGGGTAGCGGTAATAACCGGTAATGTGTCTAGCTTTGTTCGAGAGTCTACGACCTCACAATAGTAGTAGATATATATAAAACATCCTGTAGCCTGTGTGTCTCTCCCCACCCAATGTAACCACACATCTCATGACCGTAACGTCTCATGTCCATGTCAAGCGGGATCATAGCTAATGCAACCAGTCATATAATATCTATGAATATAATGTCTATGTCATAAACCTGTATCCTATACAGAATTACCATGAATATCTCAGGAAGACTCTGTCTCATGAATAGTGTCAAGTGTCCTGGGTCATAGTGTACTTGATAAGACAAGTACGAGAATATAAAGGGTCACGAATGTCCATCTCTAGGTGACGTTACCCAACTCTACGTACAGGGTTGGCACCCGACTAATAATCGGACGCTAAGTAAGTCACTCGGTCCTAGGTCAAGCATGCACAACAATCACAGGAATAAAACAAGAGAATAATATGATTTAATATACTGCAAGTTTGGCAATGTACACTTGCCTGGGGTTTGAATACCAACAACGGTCCCTGTATCAGTGGATCCTGTAGGTACTCCTCCAAAAGCTGAAATAAACATCACCAACAGTCTCAGAAAATATTAAATAGCTAGAAACGCCTGTCCTTAAGTCCAATTCGAATATAGGGGCAAAAATGACATTTTCGTGTCAAAGCGGGGTCCACATGTGGGCCACTTTACACCGAAAAGCGTGTCAGGGTCAAATGTCTCCAAATTCGTCCAACTTAGTGTCAAAAAGTCAGGAACGATGATACGAACCCAACAGAACGTCCAAAATTGGATTTCGATGAGCCGATCACAAAATCGCCCGTCAAGTGGAGCTGGTGGGGCCCACGATACGCGATTTTGTCAACGTTCTCAGAATCGAACCAAACTTGGGTCACAGGACCAGCGTATTACTACGAGTCCGATGGCGCAGGTTTTGTCTCGATCTGACGTGTGTACACAAAGTTACAGCGTATTCCAGAATAGACAGATACTGGGCGTTGTCGGCGGATACGCGTTGATTCCGGTGTGCACGCACATCCAAATCAACTTCTGCGAAATCCTGCACGTCCGTATCAACGGAACGCACATTTCGGTAAAGACCGCGTGCGACCAAGTTGTCCCGTTTGGCGGGGCGCACTCAGTTCCGGGGTGAAACAGGGCGTTGGTTTTCCTGTTTTTAGATCGCGGTTTGCGATCACCACAGGACGCGACGCACCGAACGGGTTGCACGGGCATCGAGAGGGTTACACAGTCTACGCATTGCAACAGACGAAACAGCAAATAGAATAATGAGGAGAGAGAAAATGCTACCTGAACAGGGCTCCGTAAATCTGACTTTCACGTGTTCGGAACGCTGGATCGTGTCCTGGATGCTGTGTCCGCTGCGTCGGCTCCTAATATTGTCTTGAATTTCTTGCAGTTCCATTTTGGCAAAGTCTTGAACTGTTCAGGCCCTTCTATAATACAAAAGCCAGCAGCATTCTTCTCGGAGGACTCTCCGGCGGCAGAAGGTTCAGCGGCCGGAGCAAAGAAGGAAGAAGAGGCGTCTGCGTCCCCGGAAGCCATGGACCAGCGTCGGAACAACACCGGTTGCCTCCTGATGAGAACCGCTCCTCGATCGGGAGTATGCCTCCAGCTCGAATCGAGAGGGATCGAGCTGAACGAACACGCCAGAGTACGAGCCGAGCACAGCATCGTTTCTCAAATCCCTAACCCTAATTTTTGTCCGACCAGAGGAGGAAGAAGAGGAGGAGATCGGGAAGTAGAGAGAGAGAGAGAGAGTGAGAGGGGGGGAGAAGGACGGAAGATGAGAGGGCGGAGCTTCTCTGGCGGGGGTCGGCTCGCCGCGGGGAGGCGGAGGACAGGGAAAGGGGTGGCGGCTTGCCGGCGAGTTCGCGTCGAGGGAGGAGGAGGGAGGCGAGGAGAAAGGCTGTGTTGGTCGGGTCCGGAGCTCCGGTGGACGATCGGCCGGCGGAGTAGGGTCGAGTTGCACCGGGATGGAGGGGATGTACAGTAATGGGAAAAGGGGTGTCGGCTGGAATAAATTCTTAGGTTCTGAAATAAAGTAAAGGGAAAGGGTTGAAAAGTTGTTTATATATGTTTGACTTGGGTTGGGTGCTTGACCTAGAAATATTTTGACTTTGGTCAACGCTCTCTATTGGATGGGCCTTGGGATCTCATGGGGATGTTGGGTGTTTGGCACGGGTTTAATTCGATTTAATTCTACATTGGTTTTTAGGACTTTAAAACTGTTTCCGGAGTCCAATAAATTAACCGAAAATTACCCTATGTCATGTTTTCCATTTTACAGCATAAAATATTATTTCCATAATATTTTACTATTAATTAGCATTATCCAAAAATCTTTTAATCAAAAAATACCTCGGTTTTAAATTCCACAAATTACAGAAAAACTGTGAGAAATGTATTTAAAAATTTGAAAAAAACAGGGGGCTTACAATCTATCCAACTTATAAAAATTTCGTCCTAGAAATTAAAATTAAGCCACGGTAGAAGACAATGATGGTATAAGATTTGCATTGGTTAAAATGCAAGGCTAGGTTTAACGAAGTTGGCGATGTTGCACGTTGCACATTCCGAAAATCATGGAAAAAATCCACATGAGCGAAAAATAGGTTTCTTCATGTGTCTTGTCCAATAGTGTGGACACCTAAATGCTCTTTTGCATAAAAGTGCCCAACAATTGGAAAATTGTACAAAGATGGAAATTGAGGATGGGCATGTCTAGGACAAGGATGTAGAATTTGTAGGAAGGCAGTGACTAGTGAAGTGCTCCAATTATCGAAGCAATGGTAAGGTGCGCCAAGTGATATCATGTTGTAAAACTAAATAAAAAAATACCGTGTTCTATTTCTAAGTGGATTCGAGCTAGCCTCAGTCTCACCATCTAAGCCAAGTAGGTCAATTTCTTAAGTGAGGGGGTTTCACAATCCAGCCAACTTAAGACAATGTCGTCCTCAAAATTAAATTAAGGCATAATCTGTTAATCCTTCATGTATATAAGGCAAGTCAATCGCAATCTCCTTGCGATAATTAAAATATTAATCATATCCATTGCAATCACTTCAAGGTTAAGCTGACCACTGTTCCAATAAAAATTCAACCTATGGTTATCTCTTCTCGCTTTTTTAAATTATCCATATCCCGATTTAAATTAAATCCATAAACATCTTTAAGATTTAAATACGTAATTAAATTTTCCTTCACGATCTCTAACTACCATAATCTCCTCTAGAAGTAATTTGAGTCCAATATTATTCCCATTTTCACTTATAAAATTTTGTATGCTTCAACTCTTTAAATTCTATTCACATCCTCAATATTTCAAATAGGTCGTCCAACCAAAATTTTAATTCTTAATTCAAATCATCAAATTAAAAAATAATTTAAATGCACTCCACCAATGTTCAAGTCTGAAATTCTATATTTATCCTCCAATTTCAAATTGATGATTCTACCTTCATTGTTCAAAAATTTAAATCGTGCACTTAAGGTATAAATTTTGGGTCCTCAATATCAATTCATTAATCCTCATCATCTTAGTCATTCTTCTAAATTTTAAAATTAAAATGGCTTGAACCTCTCCCAATCTAATCTTACTCGATCACAATCTAAGAGAAATTCCTCTAGAGTTGACAATGCACTGCTACCCAACTTAGAATTTACCCATCTATCATATAAGGCTATATACCTTAAGAATATATTCCTTAATATATTTACTCATGTCATTTAATCCTCAAAACTTTAATGTCGATTATATCATATATGATATGCCCTTAATTATGAAAGAATAATCCTTAAGTATGTGATCGGCCTATGGGGTATATCTAGTACTCTCTGCGTATCAAACTTTACCAAGCACGAGGTTTCGTCTTTCAAAAATAAGGGAAGACGGTGGCCAATAATAAAGAGTTCAAGGGCAGCGTAATAGAATAGAAGTATCGGGATCAAGGCGTTTAAATAATTCAAATGGGAATTGTCAAAGCAGTTGTGGATTAAAATCCTATTTTGGTAATCCTTTGTTCGCATGCTCGTATTCGTACAGTTATGTAACAGATACGATGTGCTTAGACATATCTAAAGGGCAAGTACATTCGTCTACTAATCACTACATATCTTAATCCACGTAAAGTAGTTATACGAAGGGCGAACCAAGCGCACTATGGTTGATCAGGCCGTAATACACTGATTCTGAAATGTATTAGTGTACGCGTCCACTAATACATATGTCATGAACAAGCTTGATGAAAGAATAAGCTTGCAAAACTAGGCTATAAAATAGCAGCATGAGTCGAGGTAGTATATAAAATATAAGTACGCTAGATGATGATGAAAGGAGGTACAAATTATTCAAGTTCACAAAAACAGAAACAAATAAGCAATAATAAAAGACTCCACAATCTCTACAGTCATCATACAACCTCCTTGTCTAAGTCGCTAGTCGACCAAATAGGGGCAAGGACCTCTAAATTCTTTTGTCTGAATAAATACTGTCATCTTTTGCTAGCATACAATTAATGCCATTCAGTTACACCGCCTCGATGAGTCTAGTGGACTATGTGGTACTAGGTTGTGAGGCATACTACCCAACTTATAAGAATTAAACTAGTACTGTGACAGTCTTAAGAGGATCTTACAAAATAACCTTGCACATGTAAATAAAACAGAAACTCTTATTAGGGTCTCCTATTGCATTATATAGGTAAGGGTCACCTTAAGTCTTAATCATAGTGCTCATAGAACATGTGTCAATAGCGAGAATGGAAAGGTTACTAGTCTCAAGGGAAAGGAAATATAACTCATATCGAAGTGGGGTACAAATTACGTGATTTAACACTAAGTGATAATCATCGGGTCACAATCTACAAGATTAACTCAAACTTATCGAACTCTAACTACCAAGCACAAAATTCAAAAATTCAAAAATTTAAGATCAACAACCAAAATCCTAGCAAGCTATATATATATCCTAGCATAGAATAAAATCACTTGGTCTATAATCAGAAGGGTCAGATGGCACGAGTTGAAAGATGAAGAGAAAAAATGTAATCAGTCGTCGCACTCTAACGAGCGCTATGGTCGCAGAGGAGCAATATATGAAATTAGAATAGGGGCTCTAGGTAGCATCATGATTTTCTAAGGGAAAGTGGTATGCTAGTTGCTATGTTTGAGATATGATTAGAAAAATTCTATACATTGCTCTTGGCCTTCTAAGGTACTGTCTGCTTATCTCAAGACAAGAACCTAAATTTGTAGTTCTCCAATACTTATCTAACTGTGAAGGTTAGGTTCAGTCCTAATATTAAATTTTTGGTTTCCTATTGGTTCCTCAATACTAGGGTCAAACATTATGGTAAAACTTCTAACTAACTCTAGTAGTGTCTACACTACTCTCAAGTCTTCATAATCCATCAGGGGGTAATGGTAAACAATTCTAGAGATAAGAAATTCTAGAGTTCACTAGATATTCTAGACTTAGTGGGGGTGTCAACACTCTAGCTGTACTCTTAATAGGAATGTTACCCTACTTATCATTCTATCAATAGGGGCTTCTATATTCTAGGAGAAGGCTATACTTAAGGAACTAATGAGAAGGCACATGGATCAAGCATGATGCAATTATTCAACGGAATAGATTGGAAGGAGGATGAGTCATAGTCAGTTGTGGATGAGATCCTATACTCTAATCCTAGGTGCAGGCTTGCTCGGTCCATAAGTTGAAACCGAACGATTTAGTCGTAGACCTGCATAGGCCACCACAAAAACTATGTCACGCCCCAGTCCCAAAATACCGAGGGACCAGACACGTGGCAATGGCCAGCAGCACACACTGATGGACAAACCCAATTTAATGGATCCATCAGGACATACTTAAGCTGTAAAATAAAGTCTACGACAACATGGCACTACTAATATCATCCACACAAGATAAAATATGATCCACAGAATATAAGGAATATAAATCATCAACCAGTCTCAATAAAGTGCTTCGGGGAACAACCCGATAAAAAACTAATACAATGGTTCAACAGACCAAAATATAAATGACCGAATAAAATAAATACTGAGCATGAAACATGGATGCTCAGAAAAAGTCTTCAGCTAACACCTCATCCTCGGGTATCGGTACTGCTCCTGTATCTGCTTCTGCTCCTGCTAATGTTGCTGTCTCGTATACCTCGAGATAGATTTCGTCTGCAAATCCTGGGGACATAATCCGGATCCAGGTCCTCAGGGGACATAACAAGGTACAGATAATACAAGCCAAAATAAATGCAGTGCAGCAGATAATGAAATAAATAGGGTAAGTATGTAACCATCTATGTGAAAATGTAAGTGAGAGCATCACGAGTACTCAGGTTGAGCCACTACAAGCTCTGTGTCGGGGAGCCGGTAGCGGTAATAACCGGTAATGTGTCTAGCTCTGCTCGAGAGTCTACGATCACACAATAGTAGTAGATATATATAAAATAGCCTGTAGCCTGTGTGTCTCTCCCCACCCAATGTAACCACGCATCTCATGACCATAACGTCTCATGTCCATGTCAAGCGGGATCATAGCTAATGCAACTAGTCATATAATATCTATGAATATAATGTCTATGTCATAAACCTGTATCCTATACAGAATCATCATAAATATCTCAGGAAGACTCTATCTCATGAATAGTGTCAAGTGTCCTGGGTCATAGTGTACTTGATAAGAGAAGTACGAGAATATAAAGGGTCACGGATGTCCATCTCTAGGTGACGTTACCCAACTCTGCGTACAGGGTTGGCACCCGACTAATAATCGGACGCTAAGTAAGTCACTCGGTCCTAGGTCAAGCATGCACAACAATTACAGGAATAAAACAAGAGAATAATATGAATCAATATACTGCAAGTTTGGCAAGGTACACTTGCTTGGGGTTTGAATACCAACAGCGGTCCCTGTATCAGTGGATCCTGTAGGTACTCCTCCAAAAGCTAAAATAAACATCACCAACAGTCTCAAAAAATATCAAATAGCTAAAAACGCCTGTCCTTAAGTCCAATTTGAACACAGGGGCAAAAATAATATTTTCGGGTCAAAGCGGGGTCCACATGTGGGCCACTTTGCATCGAAAAGCGTGTCAGGGTCAAAGGTCTCTAAATTTGTCCAACTTAGTGTCAACAAGTCAGGAACGATGATACAAACCCAACGGAACTTCCAGAATTGGATTACGATGAGCCGATCACAAAATCGCCCGTCAAGTAGAGCCGGGGGGCCCACAATACGCAATTTTGTCAACGTTCTCAGAATCGAACCAAACTTGGGTAAGAGGACCAGCGTATTGCTACGAGTCCGATGGCACAAGTTTCGTCTTGATCCGACGTGTGTACACAAAGTTACAGCGTGTGCCAGAATAGGCGGATACGGGTGTTATCGGCGGATATGCGTTGATTCTGGTGTGCACGCACATCCAAATCAACTTCTGCGAAATCCTGCACGTCCGTATCAACGGAACGCACGTTTCGGTAAAGACCGCGTACGACCAAGTCGTCCCGTTTGGTGGGGCGCACTCAGTTCTGGGGTGAAACAGGGCGTTGGTTTTCCTGTTTTTGGATCGCGGTTTGCGATCACCACAGGACGCGACACACCGAACGGGTTGTACGGGCATCGAGAGGGTTACATAGTCTACGCGTTGCAACATATAGAACAGCAAACGGAATAACGAGGAGAGAGAAAATGCTACCTGAACAGGGCTTCGTGAATCTGACTTTCACGTGTTCGGAATGCTGGATCGTGTCGTGGATGTTGTGTCCGCTGCGTCGGCTCCTAATATTGTCTTGAATTTCTTGCAGTTCCATTTTGGCAAAGTCTTGAACTATTCAGGCCCTTCTATAATACAAAAGCCAGCAGCGTTCTTCTCGGAGGACTCTCCGGCGGCAGAAGGTTCACCGGCCGGAGCAAAGGAGGAAGAAGAGGCATCGGCGTCCCCGGAATACATGGACCAGCGTCGGAACAACACCGGATGCCTCCTGATAAGAACCCCTCCTCGATCGGAAGGATGCCTCCAGCTCGAATCGAGAGGGATCGAGCTGAACGAACACACCAGAGTACAAGCTGAGCACAGCATCGTTTCTCAAATCCCTAACCCTAATTTTCGTCCGACCAGAGGAGGAAGAAGAGGAGGAGATCGGGAAGTAGAGAGAGAGAGAGAGAGAGAGAGAGAGAGAGAGAGAGAGGGGGAGAAGGATGGAGGATGAGCGGGCAAAGCTTCTCCGGCGGGGGTCGGCTCGCCGCGGGGAGGCGGAGGACAGGGAAAGGGGTGGCGGCTTGCCTACGAGTTCGCGTCGAGGGAGGAGGAGGGAGGCGAGGAGAAAGGCTGTGTTGGTCGGGTCCGAAGCTCCGGTGGATGATCGGCCGGCGGAGTCGGGTCGAGTTGCACCGGGATGGAGGTGATGTACAGTAATGGAAAAAGGGGGTGTCGGCTGGAATAAAATCTTAGGTTCTGAAATAAAGTAAAGGAAAAGGGTTGAAAAGTTGTTTATATATGTTTGACTTGGGTTGGGTGCTTGACCTAGAAATATTTTGACTTTGGTCAACGCTCTCCTTGGGATGGGCCTTGGGCTCTCATGGGGATGTTGGGTGTTTGGCACGGGTTTAATTTGGTTTAATTCTAAATTGGTTTTTAGGGCTTTAAAACTGTTTTCGGAGTCCAATAAATTCACCAAAAATTATCCTATGTCTGGTTTTCCATTTTACAGCATAAAATATTATTTCCATAATATTTTACTATTAATTAGCATCATCCAAAAGTTCTTTAATCACAAAATACCTCGGTTTTAAATTCCACAAATTACAGAAAAACTGTGAGAAATGTATTTAAATTTTTTGAAAAAAAATAGGGGGCTTACACGGGTAGACCGAGCGCACGGGTGTAGGTGTTGTGTTGGCTCCAGGATCCGAGGTTAGTACAAGAACTTGCTTCAAATTATCGACGGGAGACTTTTAACACCGACCCTGGCTATTTGCCGCTGGGGGCTGGACGCATGGGGCAGTCTTATATAATTTTCCATCAAGGTCCTGCGTAACGATTAGAGGTACCCTCTGACAGTCGGCTGATTGGACAGTTGTTTGAGCTTCGCGAGCTCGCACTGTCCTGGACCTCTTTAATTAAGGCCCCACGGGTGTATAGTACGTAGACTCCAAATTTTGGTCTTCACCGTTCTTATTGGGCAGCATATAATCTGGTCCACATGAGATACAATCGAAGACATAAATTCTGCGGCAGTCAGGGCCACATGGTGACGTCTGCCTGCAGTTGTGAGCTGAGGCCGCATGAGGCCATCTTTCAGTCTTATGCAGCCTCCTTCTTGGATGCATGGAACCTGCTTCAGCCCCATAAAATCGGGTATCATAGTGTTTTCCTTTAACAGAGTCTGGGCGTTGAGTAGTTTCCACGTCAAGTAGGGAGGCCGCATAGACGTGGACGTCATGGGTGTGTACCTGGCTGTCAGTAACAAGGTGAGCGGTTGGAAGCGCCCCCTCGACAGTTGGGTGAGGCACAGCGACCTTCGCTATCCACAGCCTGCATGTCTCCTTGGGCTTGGCAAGCCTTGGGGAAGGACTGGCACTTCCTTCTGAGAGCATGTCCTCAAAAGCTGGTTGGTCAAAGCGAACCACCAGCATCTTTTTTGTCATGTCGAGCTTGGACGCATCAAAATTTGTCACTAACTTCTCAACAGAAAAGAAGGACGTCCCCAACAGAGTCATCATCGTGTTTGCCATTAAATATGAAAGCTTGAAAAGAAACTTGATTAAGTTAAACAAACTAAAGAGAGTACAAAGTGGAGTCCTAAACAAATAATCTAAGTACAAATTTTTTGTTCTGGGGGTGACGATGGAGGGTTAGGAGTATAGCAACTCTCTTTACTCCGTGGACGATTCGATGCAGAAGCTCTTCTCTCTTGCTCGAGTGTAGATTCGCAGATAGCCAGCTGGAAGGTTGTATAGGGGTAGTACCCTGTTATTTATAGATATTCTGTGGCCAAATAGACTTTGGGCCACATGGACGTTGGGAGTTGCCATGTTTCTTGCCCTAACAGAAATGAGTTATAACTGCACATGAGAATTCGACTTTAGTTGTCATGTGGTAATTTGTTAAAAATTTTTTGTTACTGAATATCTGGATGGTTTCTCGTCCTTTGTGGGCGCGGCTTAGTCAATTAGAGACGTGGCCTGCCACTTGGTTGGAAAGGATCACCTTGTTACAATAACACGATTTGGTTTGTTTGGGAATCTAGGGTATATGGAGCCATGAATCGCAGACACCGCATGGGGTCTGGAACACATAGGCTAGGGCCGGATGGGACACATGGAGTCTGGGACGTATTGACCAGAGCCGCATGTAACGTATGGAGTCTGGAATGCATAGGGTCAGTGACGCATGGGACGCATGGAGTCTGGACCACATGGGCCAGAGCTGCATGGGCCGCATGGGCCAGAGCCACATTGGACGCATGGAGTCTAGGACGCATGGACCAGAGCCGCATGAAGTTTGGGAAGCATGGGCCAGAGTCACATGAGAGTCTTTTTCCGTGTTGTACACGTAGTGCTGCACCCTTCATAAGACTTCTATCTTGTAGTAAGTTCAAATCTTTCGAAACATTCAGAAAATCTTTCTCGCTCAGGATTTTGTGTAAGATATAATCTCATTGTCAGAGTGTGATGTCAGATCCATCTGCGGTCAAAACTTCCTTCGGTCATTTGGTCTGCATGGCTATCGCCTAATTGGAACTTTTTATTATCTTCGCGTCGGTCCTGCATGGTTGCGAACTCATGGATCTAATTTTTCTATGCTTCTACACCCGCCAAGTTGATTGAGTTCCCTATGGGTAACTTCGACGTAGTTCTAGGTATGGATTAGCTGAGAGACAGTCATGCTACGATTGGTTGCCATAGGGGTAGAGTGTTATTTAGTATCCCCAGCATGGAGGATTTTGTCCTTGAAAGAATTATGAGGGACCAACGCGAAGACCGAGTTGTAGCAGTAGCAGTAGTAGAAGAAGAGAAGATTCCCGGGGTAGTCCAAGAATTTCTCGATAACTTTCCTGATGAAATTCTAGGTTTACTCCCAGTAAGAGATGTGGAGTTCTGTATAGAGTTAATTCCGGGGATAGGACCAATATCTTGTAAAGTTCACCCGATGGCACCATCAGAGCTAGACATACTGTACCAACACGTAGAAGAGCTGAAGGCGAAGAAGTTTATTCGAACCAGTGGATCACCTTGGGGACCGCTAGTGATTCTAGTAAAGAAGAAGGATGGGTCATCCCGGTTATGTATCGACTACAGACAACTGAACGCAGTGACAGTAAAGAACAAGTATCCATTACCAAGAATCGATGATTTGTTTGATTAATTGAGCAAGGCTAAGATTTTCTCCAAGATCGATCTCCAATCAGGGTATCATCAAGTAAGAGTTCAGGAGTAATAAACATACCCAAGACAACATTTGGGTCATGATATGGGGATTATGATTTCTTAGTTATGCTATTTGGACTGACAAATACTTCAGCGATATTTATGGATCTGATGAACCGGATCTTTATGCCATACTTGGATCAGTTCGTGGTGGTATTTATAGATGACTTTCTTGTATATTCCAGTAGTAAGGAGGAACATCAAAAACATCTTTGAAAGGTCTTGCACATTTTAAGGAAGCACCAGTTATACGCGAAACTCAGCAAGTGTGATTTTTGGTTGGATCACGTATCGTTCTTGGGTCACATCATCTCGGGAGCAAGAATAGAAGTAGATCCAAAGAAGGTTGAGGCCGTAGAGAGCTGGCCAGTTCCTAAGACAGTAGCAGAGGTGCATAGTTTCCCAGACTTGGCGGGATATTACAGAAGGTTCATGGCAGACTTTGCAAAGATTACAGTACCACTGACTCGTTTGACGTGCAAGGAGGCTAAGTTTGACTGGTCAGAAGAGTGCCAAACTGTATTTAAATAATTGAATAATTGACTGATTTCAGCATCGATTCTTATGCTTCAAGTAGGTTCCGGAGGGTCTACAGTATATTGTGATGCATCTGGCAAAGGACTAGGGTGTGTATTGATGCAACATGGAAGGGTGATAACTTATGCATCTCGGCATCTTCGAGATTATGAGAAGAACTATCCAACTCATGACTTGGAATTCGTAGCAGTGGTATTTGCGCTTAAACTATGGAAGCCCTACTTATATGGTGATCGCGTAGAGATATTTATGAACCATAAAAGTCTGAAGTATTTATTCACTCAGAAGGACTTGAATATAAGGTAGAGGAGGTGGCTAAAATTGATAAAGGACTATGATGTAGAACTTTAGTATCATCCGGGCAAGGCTAATATTGTAGTAGACACACTTAGAAGGAGAGGCAGTGCATTCATGTTAACATCGCAACAACATATATTAGAGGATCTTTAATAAATGGTTATTATGGTAGTACTTCCACAGGACACATGGATTTTGTCTAGCTTGCATGTATAGTCTACTTTGGTGGAGAGAATTAAGATGGCTCAGAGAAAGGACCTGATGATTCAAAAGCTATGGGCAAAATGTAAGTCTGATTTCAGGAAGGAGTTGACGATTCATGAAGATAAGAACCTTAGATTTGGAAATCGTCTCTGTGTACCAAGTGGAGACATTCGTCAAGAAGTTATAACCGAGTCACACAGTTCTCAGTATTCAATACAACCAGGAGGTACCAAGATATATCAAGACATCAAACAATATTTCTGGTGGAATTGGATGAAGATAGAGTAGCACGATTTATTTTTCGGTGTCTGATATGTCAACAAGTGAAGGACGAACAACAAAGATCGATCGGATTATTACAAACGCTTCCTATTCCGGATGGAAGTGGGAGCATATTACAATGAACTTTGTGACTGGTTTACCTAGATCCCCGACTGGTCATAATGTAGTTTGGGTGATAGTGGATCGTCTCACAAAAGTATCTCACTTTCTTCCTTTTCGAGTAGGACCGTCTACAGAATAGTTTGCTGAAATGTATATGTGAAAAATAGTGAGATAACACAGTGTCCCAGTAAGTGTCATATCAGATCGAGATACTCGGTTCACTTCATATTTTTAGAAAATTTAGCATCAAAGTTTTGGTACAAAGTTAAGATTTAGCACGACATACCACCCTCAAACAGACAGACAATCAGAAAAAACCATCAAGACATTGGAAGATATGCTACGAGCTTGTACCTTGGACTTTGGTTCATCTTAGGAAGATCACTTTCATCTCGTCGAGTTCTCGTACAACAACAGTTATCAGGCCGGTATTCAAATAGCACCTTTCGAAGCATTATACGGAAGAAAATACTGGTCACTATTAGAATGGAATGATATAGGTGAGCAAAATATGTTAGGCCCAAATGATCACGCAGACAGTAGAAGTTGTCAAGCAGATTAGAGAGCGACTTTGGGTTGCACAAGATAGGCATCGACATTGGACATATTAGCATTGTAGGCCTTTAGAGTTTTGTGTTGGCGACCACGTATTATTGCGGATTTTGTCGACCCATGGAGTCAATAGCTTCAGGGTTCGTGGGAAGCTTAGTCCATGATACGTAGGTTCGTTCGCTATTCTCGAGCGGATAGTCGATGTTGCTTATCGTCTTGCCTTTTCTCCTTCACTATGAGAGGTACACGATGTATTTCAAGTGTCTTAGTTGCATAGGTATGTTCTGGATCTGAGTCATATCCTCGATCACTCTGAATTATTCGTTGGTACAGACTTATCATACGAGGAGCAACATGTATCCATATTGGACCGAAGGAAGATGGTGCTCAAGAATCGAACTATTTCTCTTGTCCAAGTTGTCTGGGGTCATCACTCTCTAGAGGAATCGACGTGGGAGCGCGAGGACGATATTTGATCCTGATACCCGCACCTATTCGATTCAGAAGTATATTCTTTCTTACGCCTTTATATCTCAAATTCTGTGATCAGGTGATCACCTTTGTTGTGCTGATATTGCTTGCGTGTGTAGTTGCTAGTAGATTTGTATCGTGCTTGTCCTGACTTCTCTAGCTATTACTTGGATTTGAATTCCGAGGGCAAAATTTTCTAAGGTGGATAGAGATGTCACTCCCTGTTCCCTATATACGTATTTAGAACATATTAGTTTTCCTTCTTATATTACTTATTGCTTGCATGGTAATTAGGTTGCATGTCATGGAGACTAGACCCATTCTTTCGTTCAATTACCTCTTAATTTTTATTCTTGTTCTTTTTCTGTATTTTATTAGTCTAATATGTGTGTAATATGATTATAAATACTTTTAATACTTAGAGTTTTTAGTTTTGATGGGTGGAATTGAGTAGATCTATATTTTTAACTTAGGATTTTTATGGCTAACATAAGTTTGTTTTTCTTGGTTTTGATCTATTAATCATGTATTTTTGAAAACCAGTTTTGCTACATGATAGAGCTTTTAATTTCAAGTATTTTGGTCGTTAGTTCACTCGATTTGGACTTAAAATGAGGATTTGATGGACAAACAAAATTTTAGTTTTTGGAGCCATGGTCGAACCTGCTGTTTGGAGAAGACGAAGTCTTCATGCGACCAGCGAGCTATGCGGCCGAGAGTGCTATGCGGCTTGAGAGGGCTATGCGGCCTGATCTCTTTGCCACATACTGACCAGCAAGCGTCCATCTTGTACGATGCATGACTGCCATTACACAAGTATTCTGGAGCTAATCCTTGAACTCCTTTTGTTTTCACTTACTGAACGAATGACAAATTTGCTAAGTCCAAAAGAGCAATATGCGGCCGAGTGTCATATGTGACAACCAGAGTATGCGACCACTTTCCTTCAGACGTATGACTCTGATTGTTTGGAATATCTTTTTATGGTTTATCTTTTTCTCTCTAACACTTTATGGCTTGTCACATCCATCACTTCAGTCACTTTTCTCTGACACACATCACTTCGGCACTTGTTCCAAGAGAGTAGACTTTTTGATCGGAGCATGCGGCCTGGGGTAGCATGCGACCTGGAGTCATATGCGGCTTGGGGCAGCATGCACCCGATAGTCCATGCGGCAACCATCTCATGCACCAAGTTGTGCATGCGACTTAGCTATTTTATTTCGAATGTTTCTTTGTTCTAAGTGGTTGGTCTTGACAATTGCTTGTGATTGATCCTAAGGAAGAATTGACTTAGTAATCCGACTTTGTGCTAGACATGTCCATGTGCTAGGATTGACTATTTCATATGCGACTAAACAACTATATGCATAACATGAGCTATGTGTTACAATGCGATAAGGCTCATATGACCAACTGTAAGTTTGGTAATTCGACCCAATTTTTTGTATCCGTGTTGATACAATTACTACGTGCTACGTGTACATGTGTTATAAATGTGCACCGAGGTACGACATAACTTGCTACGTTATAAACTCCCTCGACCAGATTTCAGTAATTTAGGATTATTTTTAGCTAATTAGAATTATTGCAACTTTTTAAAATTTATTTTGTTTACATATCCTATTTGATTGTGCACCTGTACTTCACACAATTAATTAGAATATTACACTACCTATATTTTCCAAACAAAATTCACATACCTGCCCTAGACATGTTAGACTATTTTCCTAAATTTTGTGCAACTCCCAGATGCTTTATTTTGAGCCTCGTTTAAGACGCACAAATATCGTTACAAAAGTCCGTATTTATTTCTTATTTAAATTTCTGCTCTTTACCCATCTCTGTACCCCTAGAGATTTGAGGCCCAACCTGCACCAGTTTTGCCCAAACAAAAATACGATAATATTCTACTCTAATTAGTGTATTGACACCGTAGAAAAATTATGACCCTACCTACCCCTAAATAATTAGTGAACACCATGCGCAGTATTTATTAAATAATAAATACGGTGACCCATATCACCTAAAGAATCAGACCCTGCCTCTGCCCAGACTCACCCCCACACTTCCCAAAACATTTCCCCAGCTGTTTTCCTCATTTCTGTACAATTCAGTATTTCGGAGAATCAGTATTTTAAATCAAGCAAATTGCAAAATTACGCAAAATACCAACTTTGGGACCTATTTGCAAATTATGAAAGTTCAAGGGTTTTTATGTAAAAATGTATGTGAGGTGGCATAACCTCATTGGCTATTAACCCTAGTCCTTACATGTGGCCCTAAACATCCAGAAAAATCTGTTAAAAATATCCTAAAAATCAAAATTACCCAAATGCCCCTAAACTTCCCCTTAATTACAACCCTGCCATTCCCCCTAAACCTATAAAACCCGACCCCCCCTCTCTTCAAACCCTCACAGCCACCTCCCTCCGCCACCACCGGCCACCCAACTCCGGCGAAGCCCTCGCCCTTACCCCACCTCCCCTCCATCCAAGCCTCACCCCCTCCGGCCGCCTGCTCCGCCGTGGGCAGCCCCCGCAAGCCAACTCCCCCAACACCATCACCCACAGCCACCACCACCCGAACCACCCCCACCACCGTCTTCGGCCACCGTGCACAACTACCACCCCCACCGTTCGACTCGCCCCGACCCCCTCTACCCGACCACCACTTCCCCTCCGGCCCACGACGCCTCCTCCACCGTCGGCAGCCCCCGCAACACCATCAGCTCTCCAGCACCCCCTCACCTCCGACCGCCTCTAGCCGCCACCACAGCCACCGTAGACCCCCGCCACCACCACCAACCTCACCACCACCCTCTCCTCCGGCGATCCCCCACCGTGCACCGCCTTCCCCGCCGCCGCAGCCGCCGCTGCCATCCCCGCAAGCAGCTGCTGCTGTTGCTGCTGCTAGCAGCCATTGCTGCTGTTGCTGCCATTCCGGCCAGCCTCCGCCACCTCCGCCGCCGTCCTCCCGCCGTCGACGACGTGTGGGACCCCCCTGTCAGTAAGCATACCCCCCCTCTTCTTTATATGTATATACGCATAATTCTTTATATGTATGTATATATATATGTATATATATATTTATATATATATATGTGTTTATATATATAATATATTATATATATTATTATATACTGTATAAATACAGTATATTTATACAGTATATGTATATTATTGTTATATATATATTGTTATTATATATGTATGTATATATTTATGTATATATACATATATATATACCTATGTATATGAAGTATATATATAATATCTATTTATATATATATTTACATATAACATATTATGTATATATATATTATATTATAATTATATTAGTATACATATATATGTATATATATGAATATGTACATCTTTATTTCTTGTTATATATATACATTATCTATATATATATATGTAGCATATATAAATATATGTATACATATATTTATATATATTCTATATATATTTGCAGTTACTCTATATATGCAATATATATATATATATAATTATATATTATATAATTATGCTAGATAATACAGCATATATCTATATATACATGTATATTTACATTCCTGCACTGCCTTTCATTTTATATATATATATGTATAATATATATATCTATATATACTATATAATATTGTACTGGATAATACAGTACATATATATTTATATATATATTTATATTTCCTGCAATGTCTTTTCAATTTATTATATATATATATATATGTATATATATATATATATATCTATATATATATATATATATATATATATATATATATATATATATATATATATATCTATATATATATATATATATATATATATTATCTACCTATATAATATATACTATAGTGCTGAATAATACATCACATATATATATATATATATATATATATATATATATATATATATATATATATATGTATTTATTTCCTGCATTGTCTTTCAATTCATTATATATATATATATGAATATATATATATATATATATATATATATATATATATATATATATATAATATATACTATATAATATAGTACTGTATAATACAGTACATATATATATATATATATATATATATTTACCTTTCTGCACTGTCATTTCCTTTTATCATAAATATATATATATATATATATATATATATATATATATATATATATATATATATATATATATATATATATATATATATATATATATATATATTATACTTGATAATACAGTATTAATATTCGTATTTACATTTCCAGCACTGTCATTTCCTTTTCATTATATATGTATATATGTATGTATGTATATATATATATATATATATATATATATATATATGATATATAGATACTATATAATACTATACTGGATAGTACAGTATATCTATATATTTATATTTCTGCACTGTCTATTCATTTATATATATATATCTATGAATATATATACATTATCTATATATATATAATATATATTATATACTATATCTATATGTATATATATACTCTATATATATATGTGTATCCTATATATATGTATATATATATTTTTATATTATACCCATGATATTCACGAACCCTGTATGTTTTAACAGAAACTATCTTCAGCACAGCCAGTGACCCCTTGTCACCAGCACCCTCAAACTTGAATTTGAGAACAGGTTTCCAACACTATCAGGGAGTAGGCAAGTATACCTTGCCAAGTTTACTGTTTAAATTCAAATATTGTTATTGCTCCTGAATTTCATATGACTGTGGGTACCTGAGATTGCCTCAGGTACAGTCAACAGATGCGTTGATACGTAGCATAATTAACTTAGTCTTTACAGACCTACCAACATCTGCGAGGGTATCCTAATATCCTCCTAGACCCTATCACGGGAACACGCAACATGGTTGCAAAACATATTGGGATACGAGCTACGTATTTGATTAGCTACCAATACGTGTGACACGCATCACGATTTAGCATAAAATTAGGAAAACTCAGGAAAAGTACGACTTGACATTAGTTACATTGGGTGGGAAAGATAACTAGTAGACGTATGGGAATTATACCTTCGTACCATGCTCCTCAGAGATGGTCGATTGTAGAGTGCCCTTGAGTCAGGGGGCATATGACACATATACTAGCCAGTCAACACGATTGGTGAATTAAGTCAGCATATATCAAACCTACACATTCCCATGCGTACTACAAGATCTTTACTTGTATTTCACTTAGATGGTTAGCACCCTGTATTTATTTATTTGTATTTACATACCTGGCATATTATTTCCTGTATCTTGTTATGTCCCACTGAGGACCTGGTTCCCTGCCAGATTTAGACGAGGCTTTCTACCCCACGGTGTACGGACCTGATCAGGAGACTAGGTGTGCTACCGAGAAGGAGTTACAGGAGACACCCTCAGAGATGGCCTGAACCAAGAAGCTTGATCACCTGGAGATGGAGCTGTTTCCAGATAGACGCTACTTAGTCTATCTTATTTTTTCTGCGCTATTATTAGCTTTTGTTATGGGCTTGTTCCCATCAGATGTACTATGACTTTATCAGACTCAGTTTTATATATATCAGCACTTATTTCCTGACATTTTGTTATGGATGAGATAGATTTTACCTGTATTAGACTTGTAAAATTTTAGGACAGCGTAGCACGTTCCTTTGGGTCCATTAACATGGATTAAACCCTTAGTGACGTGTCAGCTGGCCAATGACACGTGGCCTAGTTCCTGACATTTTTGGGACTGGGGCGTGACATGGTTTTAGTGGTGGCCCATGCAGGTCTAATTTATTGCTAGTGGTATGATGACATGCCCAGCAAGCCTGCAATAGAATAGGAATACTAGGTCTCATCCACACTGACACTATCCTTAAAATATTTTTTTTATCGTATCCTGCTAGATTATCTTTTCCTTCATGCTTTTCTAAATTATTCTATTTTCTTCAGAAATATGGACATACCCAGGAAACATGCGATTGATAGGGCTGACCAAGCAACAGACCCCTCGGCCAATGTCCAAGGAACTTCGTCCACCCCGAGAGACCAATCCCCTAGAAGGATGTTGGTTTACCCACCAACCCCGTACATCCACCAGAATCCTGCCCAGACAGGAACACCAGCTCAACATAAAGGGCAAACATCAACACCGCAGGCGGAGACACCTTTGCCACCACCTCCAGCCCTTCCTGCTATGATGCCACAGCTTGAGGGCCAACCTCAAATGTTCCAGTTCCTCCAGGCTATGTTGCAGACTCAATGGCAACAGACCGAAGCCCTGAGAAAGTCTCAGTGGCAGCAAACTGAATCCTTGAGACAGACCTTAATGACGACTTTGGAGAGAACTACTGCCCCGGCACCAGCACCTGTCCAACCAGCGGGCACAGTCCGAGGTTTCCACCAAATGAGCCAGAGAACCTTTAAAGGCAGCAAAACCCCAAAGGAGATCTCAGACTGGATCTCCAACACCGAAATGCTGCTGGAAGGCTCACAACTCTCTTTCGACCTATGGATGACCGCTGTGAGGGCCCAACTCCTCGGCAACGCCCATCACTGGTGGGAATCCATAGAGCGTAGTGTCGGCAAAGATCAGACTTGGGAACAATTTTTGGAGCACTTCAATGCCAAGTACTTCCCCGCAACAGTCCGAGATGCCCTATATTCTCAGTTCCTGCACCTGGAACAAGGAAACATGTCCGTCGATGCCTACGATGCAGAGTTCTGCCGACTGAGTCGATTCGGTGCCATGCTGATACCGAACGAGCTGGAGAAGGCCAAGAGATTCCACCGTGGCCTCACCCTAGAGCTCCAGAGATATACGACGGCGCAGTCAAGGATCTCCTACGAGGAGGTTCTTACAGAAGCAAGGTTGCAAGAAGCAATTGGCCGAGGAACAAGACGCCCGAATCCAACCTTCCCGACCAAAAACCAGCAAGGAGCAGGAGGACCTATCCGTCGTCCACAAAATTAGACACATCAGACGACGGGACCCTACCAGAAGAAGGAGCTCCCGACTTGTCACTTTTGTGGCAAGAAGGGATATTTTGCCAATGACTGCAGAAAGAAGCTAGGATTATGCCTAGTATGTGGAGCTAGCCAGCATATGGCCAGAGACTGCCCACAACGCAAAGATGCCGCACCTCACCACGGACAGAAGCCCGGAGCACAAGCCCAGAAGATGCTACCCTCAACATCTGGAGGATATCCGAAGGGAGCACCCCTGGCCACTCAGGAGGCCCAATTCAACAAGGCTAGACAATAATCTGGAGGACAAAGGCACGGGCAGGCCTTTGCTTTAGCTGCAGTTGCAGAAGAGCCAGAAGGTGAAACCATCACAGGTACCATTTTAGTTGCATCATTACCTGCAACCGCATTATTCGATTCTGGGGTACACTGTCTTTCATATCTAGTAGTTTCGTAGCCATGCACAAACTCGCCACTTCCCCACTGCCTAAGTGTTGGAAGATACTTACCGGAGGAGGCATTGTTCCAGTTACCAATATTATTGAAACATGCCCGGTAGTCGTTTGTAGTAGAGGACTAAGAGCGTAATTTTTGGTACTTCCAACACCAAATTTTGACGTTGTCTTAGGCATGGACTGGCTAAGCCAAAACAATGCTATCCTAGACTGCCGAAAGGGAAGTGTTATCTTTAGACCCCCAGGTCACCCGGAGTTCGAATACGTTCGAGGCACCATCGAGCAAGGAGTAGGCCAGACTCCTAGAGCTTACATGGCGATGGAGACAACACTCCCATCAATTATAGCAGAGTTCGAGGACGTATTCCCGAAGGAATTGCCAGGCCTACCGCCTGACAGAGAAGTAGAATTCATTATTGAGCTGATACCCGGACCTGCACCAGTATCCTCAAATGTGTACCGACTGGCGAAGAAGGAGCTTGACGAACTGAAGCTTCAATTGGAGGAATTTCAGATCAAAGAATTTGTTCATCCTAGTGCATCACCCTGGGGAGCACCAGTGTTGTTTGTACCAAAGAAGGACGGAACATATCGTATGTGTATTGATTACAGAGCCCTCAACGCTCTGACAATAAAAAATAAGTACCCCTTACCGAGAATTGATGACCTGTTCGATCAACTGACAGGAGCGGTGGTATTCTCGAAGATAGACTTGAGATCAGGCTATCATCAGGTCAAGGTACGGAGAGAAGATATTCCAAAGACAGCATTCAGGACTCGTTATGGTCACTACGAGTTCCTGGTGATGCCGTTTGGACTGACTAATGCACCTGCCGTATTCATGAACCTGATGAACAGAGTCTTCCACCAATATCTGGACCAGTTCGTGGTAGTCTTCATCGACGACATTCTGGTGTATTCAAAGAGCCACGAGGAGCATGAAGAGCACTTGAGACTGGTACTAGAGACGCTGAGACGGGAGAGCCTTTATGCTAAAATAAGCAAGTACGAGTTCTTCCTTGATCGTGTCACTTTTCTTGGATACGTTATCACAGGAGACGGCATCTCGGTAGACCCAGCAAAGATTTCATCTGTAGAGACATGGCCAACTCCGACCAACGTCTCAGAGGTGAGAAGCTTTCTAGGGCTTGCCGGATATTACCGGAGGGTCGTAGAAAACTTTGCAAGAATCACGGAGCCGATTACCCGTCTTACCCGCAAGGAGCAGGAGTTCATATGGTCTGAGGAATGTCAGAAAGCTTTTGATGAGTTAATGAAGCGTCTGACTACAGCCCCCATCTTGACTATACCATCTGGATCCGGAGGTTTCGTAGTCTATAGCGATGCATCCGGAAAAGGATTTGATTGTGTCTTAATGCAACATGGGAGGGTTGTAGCTTATGCCTCAAGACAACTGAGGACTCATGAGAAAAATTACCCCACTCACGATCTGGAGCTTGCTGCAGTCATCTTCGCCCTGAAGCTATGTAGACACTATCTATACGGCGAACGAGTGGAGATTTTCACTGATCATAAGAGCTTAAAATATGTCTACACTCATAAAGACTTAAACCTGAGACAAAGACGATGGCTTGAAGTGATGATGGATTTCGAGATCGATCTGCAATACCATCCTGGGAAGGCTAATGTAGTAGCCGATGCTCTAAGTAGAAGACCCTCGGCATTCTTTATGATCACCCAACCACATCTATTGAGAGATCTAGAAAAGTTGGGAATAGAGGTCATTATGCCAGGAACTGAAGGCCAATTATTAAACTACCAGCTGCAATCAACATTAGTTGAAAGAATCAAAGCTGCTCTACCAACAGATGCAAGATTTCAGAGGCTTCGACAAAGAACAGAGGCTGGAATCCAGACCGGATGTTGCATACACGAAGATGGGACTCTAAGATGTGGTGATCGTCTTTATGTTCCAAATGGAGAACTTCGTGAGGAGCTGATATCAGAAGCTCATAGCTCAACATACTCTATACATCCAGGAGGCACAAAGATGTACAGAGATCTGCGATAATTCTACTGGTGGCATGGAATGAAGCGAGAGATAGCACGCTTTATGGCAAAGTGCCTGGTGTGTCAGCAAGTCAAGGCTGAGCATC
Source organism: Iris macrosiphon (assembly GCA_036927795.1). Classification (NCBI taxonomy): domain Eukaryota; kingdom Viridiplantae; phylum Streptophyta; class Magnoliopsida; order Asparagales; family Iridaceae; genus Iris; species Iris macrosiphon. Next base: position 104,068,773 of record JAYESA010000020.1, on the reverse strand, counting down.
AGAGATCTGCCGGTCTACTTCAACCCCTCCCAATACCCGAGTGGAAATGGGAGCACATTACGATGGACTTTGTTACGGACTTCCCAAGAAGTCCCAGTGGTCATAATGCTGTATGGGTAATCGTAGATAGACTCACAAAGGCTGCACATTTCTTACCTTTCAGAGTCGAACAATCTACAGAAGTCTTGGCAGACATGTACATGAAGGAGATAGTGCGTCTGCAGGGAGTACCAGTCAGCATAGTATCTGACAGGGATACGAGGTTTACATCTTACTTTTGGCGAAGTATACAAGAAAGTCTTGGTACCCGCCTCAAGTTCAGCACCTCGTATCATCCACAGACAGATGGTCAATCAGAGCGCACCATCCAGACCCTTGAAGATATGCTGAGAGCCTGCATGCTTGATTTCAGCGGATCATGGGAAGATCATCTACACCTGGTGGAATTTTCCTACAATAATAGCTATCAAGCGAGCATTCAAATGGCTCCCTTTGAAGCTTTGTATGGCAGAAAATGTCGTTCCCCAGTATGCGGGAGCAATGTAGGCGAGAGACAGATCTTGGGACCAGAATTGATTATTCGTACGGTGGAGAAAGTAAAGAAGATCCAAGGACATCTACGAGCTGCACAAGACAGACAGAAGCACTGGGCCAACATTCATCGACGACCTCTAGAGTTCCAAGTGGAAGAGCATGTATTTTTGAAGATCTCACCTACCCGAGGTACTATCAGATTTGGAGGAAGAGGAAAACTAAGTCCAAGGTACAATGGACCCTTCGATGTGTTGGAACACGTCAGAAAAGTTGCTTACAGACTAGCTCTACCTCAGACCTTGGAAGGAGTGTATGACGTCTTCCACGTATCTCAGCTGAGGAGATACATTCCAGACCCAAGTCATATACTGGACCATTCAGAGATTACCGTCGGACCAAGCCTATCGTACCAGGAGGAACCTGTGGAGATCTTAGACCATAGCGAGAAGGTGTTACGAGGCCAGACTATCCCTCTAGTTCGTGTTGCATGGAGGCATCATGCACCAGGTGAATCAACCTGGGAACGAGAGGAGGATATTCGACATCGTTTCCCCCATATATTTCCAAACCAGGGTATGTCCTAAATATTTCAAATCAATCTTTCATTCTCATTATATGTCTGTTTTTATTTCGAGGACGAAATATTCTAAGGAGGGTAGATTGTAAACTCTCTCGACCAGATTTCAGTAATTTAGGATTATTTTTAGCTAATTAGAATTATTGCAACTTTTTAAAATTTATTTTGTTTACATATCCTATTTGATTGTGCACCTGTACTTCACACAATTAATTAGAACATTACACTAGCTGTATTTCCCAAATAAAATTCACATACCTGCCCTAGACATGTTAGACTATTTTCCTGAATTTTGTGCAACTCCCAGATGCTTTATTTTGAGCCTCATTTAAGACGCACAAATATTGTTACAAAAGTCCGTATTTATTTCCTATTTAAATTTCTGCTCTTTATCCATCTCTGTACCCCTAGAGATTTGAGGCCCAACCTGCACCAGTTTTGCCCAAACAAAAATACGATAATATTCTACTCTAATTAGTGTATTGACACCGTAGAAAAATTATGACCCTACCTACCCCTAAATAATTAGTGAACACCGTGCGTAGTATTTATTAAATAATAAATACGGTGACCCATATCACCTAAAGAATCAGACCCTGCCTCTGCCCAGACTCACCCCCACACTTCCTAAAACATTTCTCCAGCTGTTTCCCTCATTTCTGTGTATGTGAGGAAGCATAACCTCATTGGCTATTAACCCTAGTCCTTACATGTGGCCCTAAACATCCAAAAAAATCTGTTAAAAATATCCTAAAAATCAAAATTACCCAAATGCCCCTAAACTTCCCCTTAATTACAACCCTGCCACTCCCCCTAAACCTATAAAACCCGACCCCCCCTCTCTTCAAACCCTCACAGCTACCTCCCTCCGCCACCACCGGCCACCCAACTCCGGCGAAGCCCTCGCCCTTACCCCACCTCCCCTCCGGCTAAGCCTCACCCCCTCCGGCCGCCTGCTCCGCTGTGGGCAGCCCCCGCAAGCCAACTCCCCCAACACCATCACCCACAGCCACCACCACCCGAACCACCCCCACCACCGTCTCCGGCCATCGTGCACCACCACCATCCCCACCGTTCGACTCGCCCCGACCCCCTCTACCCGACCACCACTTCCCCTCCGGCCCACGACGCCTCCTCCACCGTCGGCAGCCCCCGCAACACCATCAGCTCCCCAGCACCCCCTCACCTCCGACCGCCTCTAGCCGCCACCACAGCCACCGTAGACCCCCGCCACCACCACCAACCTCACCGCCACCCTCTCCTCCGGCGATCACCCACCGTGCACCGCATTCCCCGCCGCCGCAGCCGCCGCTGCCACCCCCGCAAGCAGCTGATGTTGTTGTTGCTGCTAGCAGCCATTGCTGCTGTTGCTGCCATTCCGGCCAGCCTCCGCCACCTCCGCCGCCGTCCTCCCGTCGTCGACGACGTGTGGGACCCCCCTGTCAGTAAGCATACCCCCCCTCTTCTTTATACGTATATACGCATAATTCTATATATGTATGTATATATGTATATATATATGTATATATATATTTATATATATATATGTGTTTATATATATAATATATAATATATATTATTATATACTGTATAAATACAGAATATTTATACAGTATATGTATATTATTGTTATATATATATTGTTATTATATATGTATGTATATATTTATGTATATATACATATATATATACCTATGTATATGAAGTATATATATAATGTCTATTTATATATATATTTACATATAACATATTATGTATATATATATTATATTATAATTATATTAGTATACATATATATGTATATATATGAATATGTACATCTTTATTTCTTGTTATATATATACATTATCTATATATATATGTAGCATATATAAATATATGTATACATATATATATATATATATATATTCTATATATATTTGCAGTTACTCTATATATGCAATATATATATATAATTATATATTATATAATTATGCTGGATAATACAGCATATATCTATATATACATGTATATTTACATTCCTGCACTGCCTTTCATTTTATATATATATATGTATAATATATATATCTATATATACTATATAATATTGTACTGGATAATACAGTACATATATATTTATATATATATTTATATTTCCTGCAATGTCTTTTCAATTTATTATATATATATGTATATATATATCTATCTAAATATATATATATATATATATATATATATATATATATTATCTACCTATATAATATATACTATAGTGCTGAATAATACAGCACATATATATATATATATGTATTTATTTCCTGCATTGTCTTTCAATTCATTATATATATATATATATGAATATATATATATATATATCTATATATAATATATACTATATAATATAGTACTGTATAATACAGTACATATATATATATATATATATATGTATGTATTTACCTTTCTGCACTGTCATTTCCTTTTATCATATATATATATATTATCTATATATATATTACACTGGATAATACAGTATTAATATACGTATTGATATTTTCAGCACTGTCATTTCCTTTTCATTATATATGTATATATGTATGTATATATATATATGATATATAGATACTATATAATACTATACTGGATAGTACAGTATATCTATATATTTACATTTCTGCACTGTCTGTTCATTTATATATATATATATATATATATCTATGAATATATATATATTATCTATATATATATAATATATATTATATACTATATCTATATGTATATATATACTCTATATATATATGTGTATCCTATATATATGTATATATATTTTTATATTATAACCATGATATTCACGAACCCTGTATGTTTTAACAGAAACTATCTCCAGCACAGCCAGTGACCCCTTGTCACCAGCACCCTCAAACTTGAATTTGAGAACAGGTTTCCAACACTATCAGGTAGTAGGCAAGTATACCTTGCCAAGTTTACTGTTTAAATTCAAATATTGTTATTGCTCCTGAATTTCATATGACTGTGAGTACCTGAGATTGCCTCAGGTACAGTCAACAGATGCGTTGACACGTAGCATAATTAACTTAGTCTTTACAGACCTACCAACATCTGCGAGGGTATCCTAATATCCTCCTAGACCCTATCACGGGAATACGTAACATGGTTGCAAAACATATTGGGATGCGAGCTACGTATTTGATTAGCTACCAATACGTGTGACACGCATCACGGTTTAGCATAAAATCAAGAAAACTCAGGAAAAGTATGACTTGACATTAGTTACATTGGGTGGAAAAGATAACTAGTAGACGTATGGGACACCCCCTCCTTGTATGTTGTTATACCTTCATACCATGCTCCTCAGAGATGGTCGATTGCAGAGTGCCCTTGAGTCAGGGGGCATATGACACATATACTAGCCAGTCAACACGATTGGTGAATTAAGTCAGCATATGTCAAACCTACACATTCCCATGCGTACTACAAGATCTTTACTTGCATTTCACTTAGATGGTTAGTACCCTGTATTTATTTATTTATTCAGTATTTATATACCTGGCATGTTATTTCCTGTATCTTGTTATGTCCCACTGAGGACCTGGTTCCCTGCCAGATTTAGACGAGGCTTTCTACCCCACGGTGTACGGACCTGATCAGGAGACTAGGTGTGCTACCGAGGAGGAGTTACAGGAGACACCCTCAGAGATGGCCTGAACCAAGAAGCTTGATCACCTGGAGATGGAGCTGTTTCCAGATAGACGCTACTTAGTCTATCTTATTTTTTTGCGCTATTATTAGCTTTTGTTATGGGCTTGTTCCCATCAGATGTACTATGACTTTATCAGACTCAGTTTTATATATATCAACACTTATTTCCTGACATTTTATTGTGGATGAGATAGATTTTACCTGTATTAGACTTATAGAATTTTAGGACAGCGTAGCACGTTCCTTTGGGTCCATTAACATGGATTAAACCCTTAGTAACGTGTCAGCTGGCCAATGACACGTGGCCTAGTTCCTGACATTTTTGGGACTGGGCGTGACATACGTGCTATAAAATTACATATTTTGGGTTATGCATCGAGAATGCCTCCTATACTATGCGACATATAATATTATTATATTATTTCTCTAACACGGACATGGTATATGGGTCAACTACCAAAGCGTGGCTAGGACTTGATCGATTGCTACATTACGCTCGGGTGAATCCAGTTTGAGCTATCAAGTAACTAAGTAGGTTCATATCTAGCATGGACCGTACTACGGTATGTCATATAGGAGGATTGATCATGTGAACACGCTATGATATTCCTAACATAACAATAGGGCTAAATTAGGAAACCAAAATTGGTAGAGCATTGGGAGGGATAAATTCCCATGATTGTGCACATTAGCTACCTCAGACAACTGTCATGATGTGCAAGGCTGACCCCCAAGGATATTGGTCACATGCGCATTAGTGGACGGCAATATCCAAATACTTATATTGTACACGCGTTCTATGTGATCTAGCACAGTAGCCATACGAGGGACCGGTGCATAATATATAAGTGCTATATGATTTTTATGACTCAGTTATCCCTGCTAAATAGTTCACGATCTGTGGATTTCTTTTATGCATCTAATCTGAGATAACTCAGACTCTACAGTAGCAGGACGTACAATTAATTGGCCATTATATAACTAGAATTGGTTGTGATTGTATTATTCTGTTAGTAGTCTATGGACATGGATTATCATAATATGATGGCTTAACCCTTATCCTTGTTTGGTTGTAGGGTTGGGCTATTATTCTAAGATAAAACTATGGACTGAAACCATAACACATAACCTATATTATACCTATCTATTACTTTGGGTTTTGTTTTTCCATTTCATGCTTCCTTTATGGTACATATTATTTGGGGTCTAACCCCACTGGTTTTGCATGGCCAGGTTTTGAGCCAGTTTTAGAGGATCAAGCTTATTTTCCCTTCCTAATGGCACGCACTAGGCGGATGGTCGCTAAAGGGCACGAATGGGTTTCTTCATCCCTGCTCGTTATTGAATATTTTACTCTTTTGGGCGTTTATCTACCGACACCTGTTAGCCGACAAGTCTGGACATTTAAGTTTCTTTACATGATTATAATTAATCAGACTATAGCTGATCATAGTTATGTACTTTGGCTACTCTACCAGCTTTTTATTTTGTACAGCTAGTTTCTAGAATATTATGGTAGGGTGTTTGGGATGCCTTACTTCCTTGTCATATATATTCTATGTTTATTATTATTATTTGACTGATTGAGACATTAGATATTTGTGTGACCCTAAGTGACTTGCTTGTAGTATGCACCCCCTTCTCTAGTTATAGCCGTGATCGTCGTACGCCGTATAGTACCGTGTACGGGGTAGCTGGCCGTGTCCGTCTCTGTATTTCGGTACTGGGGCACAACAGTACTTGGCTTTCGAGCCAAACTGGACGAACTAGATTTGATTAAAAACTAAAAAAAAGTACAAAGAAGTCCTAGAAGACAATCTAAGTACAAATTTGTTTTCTGGGGGTGACGATGGAGGGTTAGGAGTATAAAAACTCACTTTACTCTGTGGACGATCTGATGCAGAAGCTCTTCTCTCTTGCTCGAGTGTAGATTCGTAGATAGCCAGCTTGTTGTTCATGTGTGGTAACCTGCTATTTATAGCCACTCTATGGACGTGATATGGATGCCGCATATGTTCCTCCTATTTAGTGGCCGTATGGGGCTACTTCGACAGTATGCAGTTGTAACGGTAGACACATGAATTGGGCAAGCCGCCACGTGGGTTTAGTTAAAATATTTTGTTGATGAGTTCTCGGGGTCGTTTCAACCCGTTGTGTGCATGACTTGGCCCACTAAACACGTAGTCTGCAACAACTGTGCGAAGATCTCTTTGGTCGTAACAGAAAGATCCTGTGGATCAGTGGCTGCCTAGCTATCTTGGCCCCATATGTGTTCTGGCCGTATATTCTTACCGAGGTCGCATGTGTGCTCTCCTCTGCGATTTCTCAAAAAAAGAGCCCTCCAGGCCCGAGCCTTGGGAACGTCCAAGTTCCTCCTATTTATAGCTATCATACTGATGGTTGCAACTGTGGACACATATCATGGGTGGACTGCCACGTAGCCTATGTAGGGATATACGGTTGATAAAATCTCGAGGTTGTTATCAACCCGCTGTAGGCATGACTTGGTCAGCTGGACACGTAGTCAGCACCAATTGTGGGAAGATCTCTGCAGTTGTAAGGAAAAATGTAAGCTGGAGGCCGCATAACAAAAAGTCCGCATGGATCATGTAGCCGCATACGTGCTCTCGTTAGGGCCTTGGTTCGAATGGACACTCTTGTCGCATGTTGGCAATGCCGTATGGGTCTTGTAGCCGCGTACGTACTCTCATTTGGGCCTTGGTCCAATAGACACTATGGCCGCATATTGGCGAGACCGTATAGGGCATAGCTGCTTACGAGAGAACACGTGGCATGGTACTTTTGTCGAAGCATTTAATGCGCTGTTGTGGCCTATTTTCTTCTTTTGAGCCGTTGTCTTCACGAGTCTCAGAGCATCTCAGAGTGATGAGTGATGTGTCAGAGCTTCTGACAAACATCAGAATTTATGTTAGGGGGTTTTATGCGGCCTCCTTGCTCTGTGGTCTCTCTTTGACTTCTAGATCTTTGGTTTCCCAGGCCGCATAGAGTACACCATGTGGCTTCTAGATACTTGGTTTACCAGGCCGCGCGTAGCTTCTCTGCAGTTTATTTTCTTCAGGCCGCATGTGGCTTCTCTGTGGCTTGGATCTTCTAGACTGCATGTAGCTTCTCTACGACTTGGTTGTTCCAGGCCACATATGGCACTTGCAGATATTCTTTGGGGGGAGTCCCTTGGTCGCAAAGCTTCTCTGCATCATGACTAAGACAAGCTTTGAGGGAATATCTCCTGGCGCATGGACTCAAATTTTTTTATGCTTCTACAAGACCCCCTTCAAAGTTCTTAAAACTTGAAACAAGTTTTGAAATACTTTGAAAAAGAAGCATGAAAGAGATTTTTGACTTGGTTAAGAAGATAAATATTCTACTAGAGGTAATATGGACATAGTAGGATATTTAATTCCCTCGGGATATTCCACTGGGGAATTTTGGTAGACTTATTACCCATGGCATACCTAAGGCCAGGTACGGATAATAAGTTGAGATGACTGACACTATCAGGGGTCTAGAATGACGTGATAGCAGATTGTTTAGAGGGATATTTGCTCAGAGGTAACATGGATGTGGCAAACTTGAAATCCGTTAGAGGTATCTTACTCAGAGGTGATGTGGACATGGTAAAATAAACTTTCGTGGGACTGGAGTTTTTTATGGAAAAATAATTCAGAGGTAATATGGACATGATTGTTTTAAGATAATTTTGCTGTAGAATTTTTGTGGACTCATCATCCTAGGGTTTAGTACCGATGATAAGTTGGAATGACTGACACCATCAGAGGTATTATGGATGTGATGGTAGAAAGTTGATGGACAAGAATTTTTGTTCAGAGGTAATATGGATATGGCAAACTCTTGAGTTGTGACCCTACTGGGGATGGTGGTATATATCTTCTCAGAGGTAATATGGACGTGGCAGAATATAACCCGATTAGAACTCCGCGGAAGAATTTTAGTGGACTTATCATCATGGGCATACTTAAAGCTAAGTATGGCTGACAAGTTGAAACAACTGACACCATCAGAAGTATTATGGACGTGACAGTAGAAAGTAGATAGGCAAGAATATTCGCTCAGAGGTAAGATGGACATGGAAAACTCTTGGGTTATGGAATTATTATCTATGGCATACCTTAAGTACAGATAATAAGCTGAAACGACTAGCATTATCAGGGGTTATGGACATGGAAAAGTTCTGGAATATCTTACTCAGAGGTAATATGGAGGTGGTAAGATATGACTCTGTGGGGATAGTAGAGAGACGTAGTTCAAAAGTAATATGAACATGAAATGACTTTTTCTCTGCTGGGAAAAAGGAAATTAGCTTAGAGGTAATATGTACTTGAACTATTCATTTCGATTATGGACATCCCGCTGGGGGATTTTTGGTGGTCCTATTACTTCTTATGAATGAGAGTGCAAGTCATAAGTTTAAGTTGAAACCCTATCTGAGTTAATACGGTCTTGTGGAATTAACACCGCTGGCATACCTAAATTTAAGCACGGGTGATAGGTTGAGATGACGACTGACGATAGTCATAGGGAGAGGTTTAATTAGAGGTCACTAGGACATGGCAGACTCTAGAGGGAGGATGATAGCCCAGAGGAGACGTAGACGTGAGCTAATCAATAGCCATACCGAGAGGTTATGTACGATCCTGGGGACATCCCACTGGGGGATTTTTGGTGGACATATTATTTGTTGCACCCGTTGAGTGCAAATAATAAATTTGAGAACAATCCCTATCGGAGATAATACGGACGTGATATGTTTTGTAGACCCATTACTTTTTTGCGCACGTTAGTACAAGTAATAGGTTTGAGACAAGCCCTGCTAGAGGTAATATGGACATGGCAGTTTTTGTGGACCCATTACTTTTTTTTGCGCATATTAGTGCAAGTAACAAGTTTGAGACAAGCCCTACCAGAGGTAGTATGGACGTGGCAGTTTTTGTGGACCTATTACTTTTTTGTGCACGTTAGTGCAAGTAATAGGTTGGAGATATGCCTTGCTAGAGGTAATATGGACGTGACAATTTTTGTGGACCCATTACATTATTTGTGCACGTTAGTGCAAGTAATAGGTTAGAGACAAGCCCTGCTAGAGGTAATATAGATGTGACAGTTTTTGTAGATCCATTACTTTTTTGTGCACGTTAGTACAAGTAATATATTGGAGATAAGCCCTACAGAGCTAATATGGACGTGGAAGTTTTTGTTGACTTAACATCGCTGGTGTACCTTGGTGAGTACGGATGATAAGTGGGGATGACAATCAACATCAGAGGTAATATTGATGTGATGATCGATAGCCAAAACCTGGGCGATTTTCTCAGAGATAATATGGACATGGCAAACTCAGCCTGGAAGAAATGTTAGGACAGTAGTTCAGAGAGAATATGATTGTGAACCAATATCCGAAAAACTCACTGAGGAGTGATTTATTGAGTGTGGTCTATCCGAACATGAAGATAGACCTAAGGACTGCTCCGTTGGAAAGATTGGTGGGATGATAGCTCAGAGGTAATATGAACATGGCTAGCGTCTAACGAGGTTAGTTTTTGAGTGGTCACTGCGGGAGTGTGCGAGTGGACCTGAGGACTGCTCCGCTGGGGAGACTTTGGGGACCCATTATCCATTGTGTATCCAGGGCTCCAGGATATAGATGATGGCTTTTACCAGAAATTTATAACAAAGGGGAAAGGTTTTCTAGTAGACACTTATTGTGGATGAAGAACAGAGAGTTGAGTTATACATCTAGGTTGTCCCGCTGAGATGAGGGGAGTACAAGTCTAGTTTAGACGTAGTACTTTTTTAGGAACTTGCCGTTGATAGACATCATAAGCAAGTCATCGTTGGATTTCACTAGTCGGTATGCGCCATTTGGAAAATACGATTTCCATAATGAATGGGCCCTCCCATTTAAGTTGGAATTTATCGGCCATCTTATGAGTCATAGCACGTACTAGCATCTCCATATCCTAGTCCTCTATGAGTGTTGTTATAATAACTGTCGGATTGTAAAGGAATACACCGTCTTTTACCAAAGTTCAGACCTTCAGATTTTTGGAGGTCATATCATATCTTTGTCATGAGACAGAGTGATTGTTGGCTGTAATGATAGAACTGAGGCAGCTCATCATTTGTTGTATTGAATACTGTCGATGACTTATCTTTCACAGAATAAAGAGCTCTGTGAACAAGAACACTGCTATGTATACACGAGGGAGTTGGCTGAGTTGTGCACGTAGGATCACTATCGCGTGCGCACATTTATCTACTACGTCGAGGACCACCGCTTGCAGCGCATTTTTGTATATTATGTAGGCGAACACTGTATGTTGTCCATAAGGATTTGTTACGACAAGAAGTACTATCGTGTGAACATGAAGTATGATACGTCCTTGTGCTAAAGACTTGCTCAAATGCGTACAATAGAGTGCTGCCTATCATGAGCCATTACTGATGAGTCATGCGAGACTTAAATTTTGTACACAAAGAGACTTGTTGAGATGTGCTGAGCATCCGAAGTCTACAGATGGTATTTTCTAAAGAAAGAATCCTACAGTCCGACCTGCATTTCTTTTTCTTTTACCTGGTCATTTAAGGTGCTATTTGCGATACCAACTTTTGAGCAATGACCTCACCTCTTGAGGTCGTAAGTGATACCAAGCCTACTACATGGTTGCCAGCTGGTGGGAGGTTGACGATCTCCTTGGTTGCCTGGGCTTCCATTACTGGAAAGTCGCCTAATTGGAGGAACACTATGTTCGTAATGACTATCTTATCCTCGAAGTCGAGGGTGAGCTCATCGGCATCAATCAATTGCTCGATACATATCTACAACATAGAGCAGTCTCTGGTTGGATGATGAATGTACCGATGAAAGAGGCAGTATTTTGGGTCATCGACCTTGTCAGCCTCTTTAGGGCATCTGATGTTGGATAGCCGAAGTTTGTTTCGCTTCAGCAGTATGTTGAAGATTTTAGTGATGTCATCGTCAATGAAGGATAAAGCCCCCTTTAGGTTTGGGGCTTACGATACCTGAGTAATAGGTCCTAAGGGAAGATCGGTAATTTTGCATCATTTTCAGACTCAGAGAAAATTCTACCCCCAATTTTGGATGCTGCTCCGTCTTCTCGAGGAAGACTACCCCCGGACATATCATTGTTTGGTTCTTGGGAATCACTGTTCTCACGGCATGACAGGTTGGTGTGGATCACCAGGAGATTGCTACTCCTGTCTTGCAGAGTTACTGTGTGCCCTGAGGGTGGCAGGACCATGTTTGCATTGATCTCCAATATTGTTTGGGCCAGAGTCTGTATTGTGGCACTCATGGTGTGCATCATTTACTCAAGGGCATCGAGACATTAGCGATCGTTGAGCCATTCCGCCTTCAGTTCCTGAGTCACAATGTCCTCAGGGAATACGGGCATTGTTGCATCATCTTCAGACTCAACAGAGATGCTACGCCCAGCTCTAGATGATGCTCTGACTATTCGGGGGTGACTACCCCTAAGCATGTCATTGTTTGTTCCTTGGAAGTTACAGTCTTTATGAGAGGGAGGCATCATCGCACCATCTTTCGATTTCGGAGGATTGTTACCTCCATCTCTAGATGATACATTAATCCCAGGCACGTTGATGTTAGCTTCCTTGGAATCATTGTCCTCAGGGAAAGTCGAAAGTGCTATATCTTCTTCAGAATCGGAGGGAATGCTACCCTCAACTTTCCAGATGAGTAGCATGAGCCAAAGTAAAACTCCTCCTCCTCCTCCTCCTCCTCTGGGACTTGCACTTGATCTCTGGGTTATTGCCGGGTAGGTGCTTTCTGGTGTAGTCGCTGGAAGGCTGACTACTTGTCTGTGGGTAGTGCTATTTTATTGCAGCAATAGTTGATAATAATATTGGAGCAACAGTGCCTTGGAGAAGGCACGTCGTACGCCGCAGTTGTTTCCCTTGCCTTGTGCTTGTGAGTAATCACGTCACGCAAATCCTGCGAAGGGTATTTTACCTTTGCATCCTCTTTGTGAGTCCGGGTATCCCGGGTACATGGATGCGTAGGTGCTTTATTTGCTCCATGGCCTGAATTTCGTACACTAACTTGCCCTGAGGTACCGGTGGAAGACTTTTGAGACGGACCCTATCTATTGGTCCCTGTGGGATGGACGCATGGGCCAGTCCTATACTGTGACTCCCCAGTCCCAAAATACGTAGGACTAGGACACGTAACCATGCCAGCCGCATGGATATGGCAACTCCAATATATGGAAACCAAAACCTATACGTACGCTGTAATATGAATATTAAATCCACAAGTGGTATAAAATTTATCACAAGTCACAGGGTATAATCTAAATCTCATCCACAGAAAATGAAATATAAATAATAACCAATGTCTATGAAACTGAATCTCAATATAAAGTATCTCAAGATGACATTCGGATGGAAACAAATCCACTATCAAACTAGAATATAAAAGTACAACACAATAAATACAATATAAGAATATCAACTAACGTCCACGGGGCTCGAAGAGAAGACATCCTCGAAACATATGTAACCATCCAAATCTGTGCTCCTGCGAATACTCAAGAACAGCGACACCTGGAAGGGCTAGGTCCTCAAAGGGACATAACAAGATACATAGAAGCATGCCAATAAAGTACTGAAATAAATATCAATGGGTCGCCTAACCGTCTAAGTGAATACAGTTTGAGAACAACTTTCCAACAAGTGGGCTATCTGGCCATAAAATGGGATTGGTATGATTCTCTCGGAGAATAAGGGGCCTACAAAGCATGTCATCTTTTGAACGACAGAGGCCGCCAAGTAGTATAGGGGTCATTCCGACCGCGTATCTTCGGCGGAGCGTACGGGTAACATAAAAGGAAAGTGCAAAGGAGCCAAAATGTGGTACTTGTTGTTCTCCCCATCCCATGCTCTAAGCATGTCACATCCATGACACGATTTTGTTCATAGCCTATCTTTAGTACCCTAGCCCAATCCTGCAACCAAACTAGGACAAGGATTGGACCACCGTACTATAATAGGCTATGTCCATGGACCTCTAATAACTGCTAAGTTTTCTAGCATACAAAGTTTTTATTAGCAGTTATCCCTAACGCACGGCCCATACGTACAGGACGCCAGACTTGTCACGCAGTCTGTGATCTCTATATGAGACTCATGCTCGTGTAACAACTGTGTCACGGCCAATGAACCTAATGATGCTACATGACAATGGGGTAGTCTCATAAATAAGGTCAATGCAAATACCTAAATAAAAATATATCGCGACAACACCGGCGGCCACATTTTATATAACAGTTAAAATATATGAACTAAAGACAAAAAATAAAATGCATGCAACATATGGAATATGAATAACAGTACAATGGCAAGGTGTACTTGCCTGGCAAGAAGCTACAAAATGTAACACCCACATGTCAAACACACAAGATCAGAAGTTATGGCCTCCAAACAAATGTCTCCGGATGCTGAAATAGACATTACCAATGTTCCCAGAATAAGCAAAATAGCAAGAAAGCACTTCCCTTTCGTCCAATTTGGACACAGGGGCAAAACGGTAATTTTGGGTCAAAGTGAGGTCCACGTGTGGCCCATTTTGCACCGAAAAGTGTGCCAAGGGTAAGGCCTCTAAATGGGACAAATTATAGGTCAAACAAAATCTAAAAGTCAGCACGAACTCAACGGTATGTCCAAATGTGGATTCCGGTGAGTCGAACCCAATTTTGTCCAAAAAGTCAACTGTAGGGTCCGCCAATTGGCGACTTGGCAACTGTCTCAGAATTACGTAAAAATTGGGTCACAGTATCAGCATGATACCACGAGTCCAGTGGCGCAAGTTTTGTCGCATTCTGACGAGTGTGCACAAAATGTGCAGGATTTTTTCAAAAGTTGTGACACGGGCTGATTCCGACGTGTACACGCGTCCAAATCAGTTTTCGCAAAATCTCACATATCCGGGTACGCTGCGCGCACCTTTTGGTACACTTGGTATATGACGGGGCGGTCCTGTTTGGCGGGACGGCTCTGTTTCGCAATTTTTGGAAATTTGGAAAAAGTAAATTTTTGGTGTTTTTCAACGAATTTAATTCTACATACAGTAGTTAATAATTGAATGTAAATAACAAAAATTAAACTAGGTCAAGTGGTCTCCGCATATCAAAAAGAAAAATCGAATTCGGATCTCTGTGGTAGGAGATACGAATCCGTGAACAGAGGTAGTTGCAACCGAATTTTTGGAATTAAAAAGTTATAGTTTTTCATCGACTTGGCGTAGATTTTTACCTAGGTTTGCTTGTTGTTCGAGATAAACTAACACACAAAAATGGAAGGGGGATAAGTGAGGATCATACCGGAGAAGATGGGGTCGAGTTTGGTCGAGCGGTGGCGCAGAAAATGGAGCGTGAACATGGCTTCGCTGTTGATCAAAATATTGCGCGCGTGCGCTTGCGCGGGGGCGCGGACGTCGACGGGCGGCCGTGCTGCGCTGAGAGGCGGGACTGTGCGGCGGTCCAGTGCGACACGGTGGTCTCAAGGGGAAGGAGGAGATGAATTAGGGTTAGGGTTTGGGAGAGTTGATATTATATATATATATAACGAGCGGAGGGGGGTTTTCAAGCGCGCGGGGGGGGGGGGGGGAGGGATAGCCGCTGCTGTGCTGCTGCTTATTATCCTTAAGGGGCTTAACGGGTTAGAGTAAGGAATGGGTTTGGGTAGCTAAGCGGGTAGGTGGGTTTAAGGATCCATTAATAATTAAATTCTTTTCTTTTCTTTTCTTTTCTAATAAATTATATATCTATATCTATATATATATATATACATAGAAAATTCTAAAAATTATATTTGTGCATACCATTAAGCTAGCAACTGTCCAAAGGGTCTCCTACATGAAATAAATTCGGAAAAATTTATAATGGTTTCATAAATCCCCTAAATGCACGAACACCTAAAATAAAAATTAAATAAAATCTATTTCTCCTAAATAGCTCATAATTACTAAAATTCAATTAATAATTAATAAAAAATAGCTTAATACGATTTTTAGGATTAGGGGTTTTATATTCTACCCAACTTTTAAAAATTTCGTCCGCAAAATTAAAACTAAGCCACGGTAGAAAGTCAAGGATGGTATAAGACTTGCATTGTTTAAAATTTATGGCTAGCTTTAAAAGAGTGGGCGATGTTGCGCGTAGCACATTCCAAAGGTCATGGAGAAAATCCACATGAACGAAAAATAGGATTTTTTATGTGTCATGTCCAATGGTGTGGACACCTAAATGCACCTTTGCATAAAAGCACCCAACATTTAGAAAATTGCACAAAGATGGGAATTGGGTTAAATTAATAAAAAAAATTAATGCGCAAGGTATTCTTGAATTATTTAGAAGTACATGGGGATAAAATAAGGTGGGACACAAGTATCCTGGACATAGAGGGCTCAGGATAGAATATTACCAAATTTTGGGTTGCACAAAACGGGTCAAGATTGTGTCTCCAATTTCGATTGGAACGCACAAGGATACAAAGTTAGAATTATTTAGGATTAAGAAATAACGTTTGCAACAAATATTGTGCGACTAAAATATAGCACAAGAGGGCATAATTATAAGTTGCACAAAGGTCAGAATGGAAGCTGGGCATGTCTAGGATAAGGATATAAAATTTGTAGGTGGGCAGTGGATAGTGTAATGCTCCAATTATTGAAGCAACGGAATGGTACGCTAAGTGATACAATGTTGTAAAATTAAATAAAAATATCGTGTTCTATTTCTAATTGGATTCAAACTAGCCTTAGTCTCACTATCTAATCCAAGTAGGTCTAATTTTGGGTGAGGGGTTTACAATCTAGCCAACAAAAATACAATCTCATCCTAAAAATTAAAATAAGGCATAATTTGATAATCCTTCATGTACATAAGGCAAGTCAATCGCAATCTCTTTGCGATAATTAAAATCCTAACCATATCCATCGTAATCACTTCAAGGTTAAGATAATCACTGTTCCAATCAAAATTTAACCTATTGTAATCTTTTCTCACTTTTTCAAATTATCAATATCCAAATTTAAATTAAATCCATATAACATCTTCAGGAATTAAATACGCATATAAATTTTATATCACGATCTCCAACTATTATAATCTCCTCTAGAAAACAATTTTAGTCCAATATTATTCCTATTTTCACTTATAAATTTTGTATTCTTTAAAATTTTAAATTCAATTCACATCCTCAATATTTCAAATACTTAATCCAACAATCAAATTTTAACTCTTAATTCAAATCATAAAATTGTAAAAAAAAATTTAATTTCAATCCACCAATGTTCAAGTCTGAAATTCTATATTTATCCTTAAAATTCAAATTGATGATTTACCTTCAATATTCAAAATTTAAATCATGTACTTAAAGTATAAATATTTGGTCCGACGCACCAAGGTTTCAAAATTCATTAAGTACTCATCATCTAACTCCTTCTTCGAAAATTCTCCATATTTAAAAAAATGACTCAATCTCTCCATCCAATCCTACTTGATCACAATCTGAAAGAATTTAACCTCAAATTAACAATGCGACTTCTACCCAACTTATAATTTATCCATCTATCATATAAGGCTATACACTTTAAGAAAATATTCCTTAATTTATTTTCTCATGTCATTCAATCCTCAAAACTTTAACACCAATTATATCATATATGATAGGCCCTTAATCAATTATAAAAGACAGTCACCAAATAATGCGATTGGCCTATAGGTTTATCTAGTACTATCTGTATATCAAACTTATACCAAGCACGAGGTTTCGTCTTTTCAAAATAAGGGAAGACGGAAAACAATGATGAAGAGTTCAAGGGAAGGGTAATAGAAATAGAAGTATGGGGATCAAGGCGTTTAAAGAATTCAAATGTGAATTGTCAAGGCAGTTGTGGATTGAAATCCTATTTTGGTAATTCTTTGTTCGCATGCTCGTATTAGTACAGTTATGTAACCGATACGATACGCTCAGACATGTCTAGAGGGCAAGTACATTCGACTACTAATCACTATATATCTCTCAATCCACGTAAAGACTTATTGCGAAGGGCGAATCAAGCGTACTATGGTTGATCAGACCGTAATACACTGATTCTGAAATGTATTAGTGTGGTTGATCAGGCCCCGATAACACATATGTCATGAACAAGCTCGATAAATGAATAAGCTTGCAAAAACTAGGCTATAATAGCAGTATAAGTCAATGTAGTACAAAAAATATAAGTACGCTAGATTATGATGAGAGATGTTACAAAATAATTCAATTTCACAAAAGAAAAAAGACTCCACAATCTCTACAGTTGTCATACTAACTCCTTGTCTAAGTCGCTAGTCGACCAAATAGGGGCATGGACCTCTAAATTCTACCGTATGAATAAACACTATCATCTTTTGCTAGCATACAGGTAATGTCATTCAGTTATACTTCAATAATGGGTCAAAGACTAGGTGATACTATGTTGTGAGGTATACTACCCAACTTATAACAATAACTAATACTGTAATTGTCTTGAGGGGATTCTTCAGAATACCGGGTCCTTGTAAATAAAGTAGAACTCTTTTTAGGGTATATGAGGAAAGATCTTGGTACTCATTAAGGTTTCCTATTGCATAATATAGGTATTGGTCATCTTAAGTCTTAGTCATAGTGCTTATGGAACAAGTGTTAATAGCAAGAATGAAAAGGTTACTAGCCTCAAGGGACAACTGGATATAACTCGTATCGAGGTGGGGGTACAAGTTACGTAATTTGAAAACTAAGGGATAATCATCAGGTCGTAATCTACCAGAATAAAAACTATCAAGTTCTAACTACTAAGCACAACAATTTAAAATTTTAAGATTACAACTATAACCTTAGCAAACTATATATCCTAACATAGAATAAAATCTCTCGGTCTACAATCAGAAGTGTCAGGTGGCACGAGTTGAAGGATGAAGAAAAGAAGAACATAATTTAGTCTTCGCACAATTAGCGAACGTTAAGGTTGCAGAGGAACAATATATAAAATTAAAATAGAGGGCTCTAGATAGCATCATGGTTTTCTAAGGAGGAGTGGTATGCTAGTTGCTATGTTCGAGGTATGATCAAGGAAAAAATGTTGATTACATTCCTCTAGGCTTCCAAAGGTGCTGTCTACTAATAACAAGACAATGATCTAAGTTTATAGTTCTAATATTATCTCATTATAAAAGTTAGGTTTAGTCCAATTGTTAAATCTTGGATTTATATTGGTTCCTCAATACTAGGGTCAAACATTATGGTAAAACTTCTAACTAACTTTAGTAGTGTCTATACTACTGTCAAGTCTTCATACATTCATCAAGGGGTAATGGTAAACCAATCTATAGATAAGGAACGCTAGGGTTCATTAGGTATTCTAAACTCAATGATGTGTCCATACTCTAGTTGTATTCTTGGTAGAATCATTACCCTAATTATCATCCTAGTAACAGGGATTCCTATACTCTAGGAGAAGGCTATACTCAAGGAATTATCAGTGAAACACATGAATCAAGCAGGATGCAATTATTCGAATAGAATGGACTGGAAGGAGAGCGAATCATAGTCAATTGTGGATGAGATCCTATACTATATTCCTAGGTGCAGGCTTGTTCGGTACAATAACGTAAACGAGACAATATGCTCTCGACCTGCATGGGCCACCACTAAAAACATGTCATGCCCCAGTCCCAAAATACATAGGACTAGGACATGTAAGCATGCCAGCCGCATGGATATGGCAACTCCAATATATGGAAACAAAAATCCATACGTACGATGTAATATGAATATTAAATCCACAAGTGTTATAAAATTTATCACAAGTCACAGGGTATAATCTAAATCTTATCCACATAAAATCAAATATAAATAATAACCATTGTCTATGAAACTATATCTCAATATAAAGTATCTCAAGATGACAATCGGATGGAAACAAATGTACTGCAGAACTAGAATACAAAAGTACAACACAATAAACACAATATAAGAATATCAACTAACGTCCACGGGGCTCGAAAAGAAGACATCCTCGAAAAATATGTAACCAACCGAATATGTGCTCTTGCGAACACTCAAGAACAGCGACACCTGGAAGGGCCAGGTCCTCAAAGGGACATAACAAGATACATAGAAGCATGCCAATAAAGTACTAAAATAAATATCCAACGGGTCGCCTAACCGTTTAAGTGAATGCAGTTTGAGAATAACTTTCCAACAAGTGGGCTATCTGGCCATAAAATGGGATTGGCATAATTCTTTCGGAGAATCAGGGGCCTACAAAGCATGTCGTCTTTTGAACGACAGAGGCCGCCAAGTAGTATAGGGGTCACCACGACCGGGTATCTCCGGTGGAGCGTACGGGTTACATAAAAGAAAAGTGCAAAGGAGCCCAAATGCGGTACTTGTTGTTCTCCCCACCCCATGCTCTAAGCATGTCACATCCATGACACGATTTGGTTCATAGCCTATCTTTAGTACCCTAGCCCAATTCTGCAACTAAACAAGGACAAGGATTTGACCACCATACTATAATAGGCTATGTCCATAGACCTCTAATAACTGCTAAGTCTTCTAGCATACAAAGTTTCTATTAACAGTTATCCCTAACGCACGGCCCATACGTACAGGAGGCCAGACCTGTCACGCAGTCCGTGATCTCTATATGAGACTCACACTCGTGTAACAACTGTGTCACGACCAATGAACTTAATGATGCTACTTGACAATGGGGTAGTCTCATAAACAAGGTCAATGCAAATACATAAATAAAAATATATCGCGACGACACCGTCGCACACATTTTATATAACTGTTAAAAATATGAACTAAAGACAGAAAATAAAATGCATGCAACATATCGAATATGAATAACATTACAATGGAAAGGTATACTTGCCTGGCAAGAAGCTACAAAATGTAACGCCAAGATGTCAAACACATAGGATCAGAAGTTATGGCCTCCGAACAAATATCTTCGAATGCTGAAATAGACATTACCAATGTTCCCAGAATAAGTAAAATAGCCAGAAAGCACTTCCCTTTCGTCTAATTTGGACACAGGGGCAAAACGGTAATTTCTGGTCAAAGTTAGGTCCACGTGTGGCCCACTTTGCACCGAAAAGCGTACCAAGGGTAAGGTCTCTAAATGGGACAAATTATAGGTCAAACAAAATCTAAAAGTCAGTACGAACTCAACGGTAGGTCCAAATGTGGATTCCCGTGAGCCGAATCCAATTTCGTCCAAAAAGTCAACCGTGGAGCCCGCCAATTGGCGACTTGGTCAACTGTCTCAGAATTGCGTGAAAATTGGATCACAGGACCAGCGCGATACCATGAGTCCAGTGGCGTAAGTTTCGTCGCATTATGACGAGTGTACATAAAATATGCAGGGCTTTTGCAAAAGTTGCGACACAGGGGATTGTCCTCGGATACAGGCTGATTCCGACACGCACATACGTCTAAATCAGTTTCTGCGAAATCTTACATGTCCGGATACGCTGCGCGCACCTTTTGGTACACTTGGTACACGACGGGGCGGTACCGTTTGGTAGGACGCGCTCCGTTTCACAATTTTTGGAAATCTGGAAAATGTGGAGTTTCGAGGTTTTTCAACGAATTTAATTCTACATACAGCAGTTAATAATTTAATGTAAATAACAGAAATTAAACTAGGTCAAGTGGTCTCCGCATACCAAAAAGAAAAATTGAATTCGGATCTCTGTGGTGGGAGATACGAATCCGTGAACATAGGTAGTTGCAACCGAATTTCTGGAATTAAAAAGTCGTGGTATTTTATCGACTTGGCGTCGATTTTTACCTAGGTTTGCGCCCTGTTCAAGATAAACTAACACACAAAGATGGAAGGGGGATAAGTGAGGATCATACCAAAGAAGACGGGGTCAAGTTTGGTGGAGCGGTGGCGCGGGAAATAGAGCGTGAACATGGCTTCGCTGTTGATCAAAATGTTGTGCACGTGCGGTTGTGCGGGGGCGCGGACGTCGACGGGCGGCCGCGCGGCGCTTAGCGGCGGGACTGGGCGGCGGTCCGGTGCGGCATTGTGGTCTCGAGGGGAAGGAGGAGATGAATTAGGGTTAGGGTTTGGGAGAGTTGTTATTATATATATATATATATATATATATATATATATATATATATATATATATATATATATATATATATAATGAGCGGAGGGGGGTCTTTACGCGCGCGGGGGCGAGGGATAGCCGCTGCTGTGCTGCTGCTTATTATCCTTAAGGGCCTTATCGGGTTAGAGTTAGGAATGGGTTTGGGTAGCTAAGCGGGTAGGTGGGTTTAAGGATCCATTAGTAATTAAATTAAATTATTTTCTTTTCTTTTCTTTTCTAATAAATTATATATCTATATCTATATATATATATACATATATATACGTAGAAAATTTTAAAAATTATATTTGTGCATACCATTAAGCTAGCAACTATCCAAAGGGTCTCCTACATGAAATAAATTCGAAAAAATTTATAATGGCTCCATAAATCTCCTAAATACACGAGCACCTAAAATAAAAATTAAATAAAATTTATTTCTCCTAATTAGCTCATAATTACTATAATTAAATTAATAATTAATAAAAAATAGCTTAATACAGTTTTTAGGATTAGGGGTTTTATATATACAACTTTTCGTGAGAGGCTCGCGTAATAGTTAGCGATTCCTATTGTAGGTCGGTCGTATGAGCAGTTGCTTGAGCTTCACGGGCTCGTACTACTTAGACTTCTTCAGCTTAGTCTCCGTAAGCGCGTAATATGAAGAGTCCATATTTAGGTTTTTACTATTCTCATTGGGTCGCATAGGATCTGTGCCAAATAAGATACGATAAAAAATAAAGGTTCTATTTCTATCAGTGTCGCATGCGACCGTTTGTCTGTGGCTCTGAGTTGATACCGCATATATAGTATTATGTGCCCTCCTCCTTGGCTTCATAGAAGCTACCTCAGCACCAGAAAGTCTGGCATTATATTTTTTTCCTCTGTCAGAGTCCGGGTGCTGAACAGTTTCTACGTTAGCCTGGGATGCCGCATAAACGTGGATATTCTAGGTGTTCGTCCGACGACCATCATAGGCAACAGAGTGAGAGGCGGGAAGCGTCTTCCCCGCAGCTAGGTGAGGCGCAGTGGTCTTGGCCACCCATGTTCTGTGGGTCTTCTTGGGCTTGGCTATCCTTGGCGAAGGAATAACACTTCCTTCTGAGAGCATTTTCTCGAACACTTGCTGTTCGAAGCAGACCACAAGCATCTTTTGCGTCGATCCGAGCTTGGCAGCATCGGACTACGTCACCGATTTCTCAACAGAGGAGAAGGACGTCCCCAGCAGAGCCGCTATCGTGTTTGCCATTTAAATCAAAGAGAACTGGAAGAATTGGATTTTATTAACAAACTAAGAAAAAGTACAGAGAATTCCTAGAAGACAATCTAAGTCCTAGAAGACAATCTAAGTACAAATTTGTTATCTAGTTATTAATTCTACATTGGTTGCACATGCAAATAGCTACACACCAGAATATTACTAGTCATTAAACATTTTTAAAACCATTTTTAAATTATTAATTATTAAAAAATATTAATTATGAAATTATTTATAATTATATGAAAATAATCAACCTAATATCATTGCATACAAAAAGTCTCTAGGGAAGACAACTAGTGATTTCTAGCAACTACGCTACGTAGTTTATGCATGCAACTACCCTATTTGCATCAAAAAAATATAAATAATAAAATAATATATTGAATATTCTATAATTATAATATAATAAAATTTTGAATTTATTTACATAGTCATAATATGACAACCTTCAAAGAACTACAACTAGTATTGATGCACAGTGTCCTTGTCTAGATTGTTCAACAATTAGGGGATAGTTTAGTATATAAAAATATGGTTCATATGAATTGAAAATTTTCTAGTCACTACCTAACATTAACATTGTTCTACATGAGTTCTATTTCATGAAAAATATGAAGGAGATTTGAAGTTGGAAAACTTACGCGTACGCGATTACGGCTGGGACCTTCTTCGCCACTACGGCCAAACGGAGTACCAAACGGACTCCAAACTTTGTGACACTTGATGGAGTGCTAGGAGACTTCAAATAGATGAAGAAAATAGGATTTTGGAGATGTTTTGGTCACTGTTTATGGTACAAATAAGCAGCAGTAGTAGCTAACCTAATATGGGGGTGTTCCGGTAAAGGATTGTCCTTGGGGTCGGCCTTGGGGTACTCGTGGGGGTGGGTGAAGGCATGGGGAAGTGAGAGAAGGAAGAGGAGATGTAAAAAAGGGAGGGGGATGCTGTTGTGGTCGTTCATAAGAGAGGAGAGACAGCTAGGGCTAGGTAGAGGAGAGGGTTTCATGTTTATATATAATTGTTGGTTGGGCTTTTAGGTGTTGGTTGCTTGGAGTTGTTTTGGGCACTAAAGGGAATTGTATTTAAGGGTATATGAGGGTTTGTAAGGATTCTAATGATCCTTGGCCTATTATATAATTAATTATTTTAATTTAAATAAAGTGCACAAAAGATATGCAAATGCAGTTTTCTAAAATAAAAAATTGGATATTTAAACTAGAATTTGAACCATGTGATGTTTATGAAGCATGTAGGTAATAAATGAATGAGACACCCATAATATGAACATGTTAGGTCTAGTTAGGTTCATGGATGTGAAGTTAGTTAGATGAAAAGGGTTGATGTTGCGCATTAAAATCGTACGCAATGACAAAGTGCTAAATTGTCAATATCTAGATTTTACGTCGTGAAAGTTGTGCGAAAAAAAGAAAGCATAGCGATGCAAATTTATGAGTGACATTCAATCCATAAGCCTAATTTGGCTCGTCTAAGTCTAGTATACAAAGTTGGTTGAAAGGTAAGGGCTAGGGTTGTACTAAAATCTCAAGACCATGGCAAAAAGTGTCTATAGTTTATTGAATTTTCAAATAAATATTTAAATTAAATAAATAAATAAACTTAATTGCTAATTACAAATATAATCCTATATAAAAATTAGGGTGCTCACAGATTCCAAGGAACACTTGTAGGAGGAGGAATTGACAAGGAGATTGTGTCATAATTGTGACCATTGAGCATTTCATTGTGAATTATTTTCCCAATAGGTAAATTCTGAATCTACTATATAATCTAGACTCTAATTCCTGCATTTAACCATTATGAATCATTCCTTGTTTTAGGGCAACCCATAGGGTCAAGAACTAGGTTCATATAGCTTGTATTATGAATTCTACATGATGATTTGTGCCCAATTGTAAGGAATTTTGAGATTGACACATCAATTGTGTGTCATGAGACTAACTAGATCTAATTAAATTTAGATCGGGGTTGTGGGACTAGGTATGTGTCCACAATTGGATATGAGTGGAGCGTATCATAGTATTTTATGATACAATATAATACATGAGCCTATTTTGGGGGAAATGTGTATAATAGTGGAATTACTCTTCAATTTCTATTGTAACACATTACATTAGTTATATAATGATGTAATTAATATGTATAATTGATAATAGTTGAGAATTATGGGTTTTGGTACTTTGTTTGAGTGTGTATCATAGAGTATCATATATGTGCGTGGCAAGTGTTTGACTTAATATTCTAGTGTGTGTGTGTGGAGTGTTGTATCAGTTGTGAGATAGGGTTCGGGTACCTAGAGTGTTGTGTATGTATGGCATGGTTCAGGTTAACAGTAAAGGGGAGTCATTGAAGGCAGTTGTAATTACAACAGTTGCAACAACAACAACAACTGTTTGATGTAGGGATGTGGCAGCATGCCGCTGCAGTTGGGTGACATGTTAACTACACAGCTATGGAGGAAGGAAAGGCCATTGTACACATATATAAGGAGATCGTTGAACTAATACTCATGTATCAAGGGTGATACATAAGCACTGATTAAGATAAAGTTGAAGCAGTAGGTTTGGATTGAACTCGGGTTCCAATAGGTGGGGATACCACACTGTGTTTAGTATTGGATAGCAGTGGTAAAACCTGGGTGTGCATATATGCTAGATGGGTGTATTTGATACTTGTAAGTATCAGTGACTCCAGATTTATAGATGTATGTTAAGTAATATGAACCTTGGTTTTGAGAGTGTCTGTTAGTTTAGTAGCAGCACTAGCTTAGATATGGGTTAGCAACAGCTAACTCTGGGTATCAACTTGAGGAACAATAGATGTTTGGAGTTGTGGTATGGGATGTCTGATATAACTCAGTATCAAATATGGTATGTAGGTGAGGGAATAGATAATATGATACTAATACTAGTTAGGAGGGATTATTACCTATAGTTTAAGTTAGCTAGTGTATAGTGCTAAGTATTGATAGGCATCTATGATACCAAGTTATAACTAGATAGTGTTGGTATTAGTGAAGATCTTACTTATTTACTAAGATAATGACCTAGTATAGCTAATATAAGCTAGTGTTAGCTAGTTAGTAGCTAATATGGACTAATTACCTAAGTGTGGACCTAGAAACTTGTGTATGACTTTAGTTTGATTAGTGTGACCTAGTATTGACCTAGAAATCATATTTTAAGTCATTTTAGCTTAATTATCTTCATTACACCCAAGTGACATGATATTCATATATAAGATTGTGTGACAACATCTTGGACACAGAGTTATACCATTTTCTCAGGACCACATACGAGTATATTATCTGATAGTTTTCTTATTTGATAGCCTATATATTTTATGTATTTAGTATTGAGTTATCTAATTCCTGACACGATAGTTACACAGATTAGTATACGTGGATATTGGTCATGAGATGTTATTGATGTAATTACTCAGTGATTGCCGTGTCATGCTTCGTGATTACTCAGTGATTAACGTGATATCTTAGTGATTATATAAACCATATAAACCGTGATCATAGTGAATGATATTATAGATCGTGCTGTATGATATACGTATTATAACGTATCGTGATTTGGATCCATGTACTAGTCAGGGTTGGGAAAGTATTAGTATATATGTGATCATACCTTATATCCCGTAATTTAGTGTAGCCCGTGATAGCTAGCAGATCATGCAACTCATGTGTGATCATGCTAGCTCACCTTTTTATATAGCCTGTGTTAGTCCCAAGCCGATCACATTATCTTACTAATATTTTGAGGCATATTTTTTATATTATTTTTGTTATTCCAGTTTATTACATTGATGGTCCTCACCATATTATTCTCACTTTATTGCCATTATCTACCATGCTGCTCTTTCTTGTGATATTTACTAGTTCAATTACTTCTATCATTTATTTTTATTGCTATTGTTGTTTCATAGTTTCTGTCAATTAATAGAACTGTTATTGGGTTTACGTCACTCTAATCCTGACTTGATATATTTTTTATATGATTCATTAGAGGACTGGTGTCCTACGCCCTATGGGCCACAACATGGCGATCCAGTTGAGTTAGCACCTGTAAAGCATGTTGAGTTAGTACCAGCAGTCGATGTGACTTAGCTAGTTTATTTATGATATTGTATATGTCAGTTAGACACTTTTGGTATTGTATTATATTTGAGATCATTGTGTTAAGATTAGACTTGGACTTGTGATGTATTGTGACTTAATTTTTTTCTTCTATTCCATATCGTGCCATATCTTCCTCTAGTTTGTTGTTATGGTTTAGCATTGTTTACCATTATCATATTATCATATTGTCCTATATTGGAAGTTGAGATATCTTGATAGATATATTATATATATTATGTGAGATGTTTAGATAATATTGTTGACCTAGACAACGTTCTATTGTCGATGCTACGACGTAGGCTGGACATACCCATGTACTCGTGTACTTACACTAGGTACGGGTCGTGACATATTTTTGTGGTGGCCCATGCAGGTCGAGTAGTAGTACTCAGACTTGGAGTATTACTACAATCCTACTATAGGATATATGACTAGGGATATAGGATGAAAGGATACTCAATCACAACTAGGAACGTTTCCAATATATTGAATTTGCTACCTTTATCAATTTGAATAATTTCTTTCTTTGAAATATTACTGTCCTTCCTTGATGCTATCATATCTCGCACAATAATGATTTCTTTGTTTTGAATCTGTCTTCAGGATGTCGTCAAGGACCCGATCGCAGCGCTCTGGAACAATTTCAGCAAGGTAAGTTACTTCGTCACCTCAGAGAGAGACAACGCTACTGTTCTGCCTTCTTTTGCTCATATGATTGCTTCATCAGTCTAGGTGGGGATTTCAGCAGTAGCTTTTGGGGTGCTCCATCACAAGTTCCGAGGACTGTTCCATCTGTCATGGATGATCTTCCACCACCACCACCACCCATGCCAGCAGATAGGATGTAGATATTTTCCATAGTCCAGGAGATAATGGCAGCACAGAAGAGGCAGACAAATATTCTATGTTAGGGCATCAAGATTGATCACCAGTTCGCACTAGTTACTATAGAGAAGGTAACGCATGTTCATCCACAGAACGTACCGCTTTATTCCGTCCTACACCAGCTGAGGTCGGGTATAATCATTGATTTCAAGAGGATGGGTCCCAAGGACTTCAGGGGCATATAAGGAATCTTATACGCCGATGATTGGATCGAGGACGTAGAGAGGGCCCTACGGCTAGCACATATTCCAAAGAGGCTACAGGTGGAGGCAGCGGACAACCAGATGTTCGACATTGCTCTAACATGGTTCCATACAGACCCGAGGATCGCGACGCCAAGACTGATTTGGGAAGCTTTTAAAGCGCTTTTAAATAAGAAGTTTTTTAAGGACGTGGCTCTGAGTGGTCTAGAGAGCCAGTTCCTATACCTCGTCTAAGGGAGCATGACGGTAGACGAGTATGTCGCAGAGTTCTGCAGATTGGACAAATTTACGGAGGGGTAGAATCCTCTACGGAAGGCCCAGAAGTTTTGAATGGGTTTGATCAGGGTGATCAAATCTCTCACTAGAGGACACCGCACATTGATATTCGAGGATATCCTGATAGATGTACATAGGGCTGAGGATGACTTGGAGCTCAAATCCAAGAGGATGAGTGACACATCAGGAGGAGCCAGTCGAAGATGTGATATGAGGTTCAGTTATTCTTGATTCTATTCCAGCTAATGCTTTATTTGATTTTGGTACTTTCCATAGTTTTGTATCTTTATCTTTTTCTCATAAGCATCATTTAGAGTCTGAACCTTTGGCTAGGACTTACAAGATCACGATTGGGGAAGATATTATCCGGGTCAGTGATGTTTGGAAGGATCGGAGAGTTGCACTGGGAGGCTGAGAGTTGAGCGCGTGCTTACTCGTAATGCCACTTCTGAGCTACGATATTGTACTCGGGATGGATTGGTTGAGTATGCACCATTCTAGTATAGATTATCATGGAGGCATAGTTTTGTTTTGACCGCCAGGAGTGCCAAAGTTTGGGATTGCCAAAGGAGCAGTGGAGCAGAGCGAGAATGCCATCTGTGGAGCCATAGTGGAAGAGAAGGAGTTATCACATCCATTGAGAGCAAAGTTTATGGATATTTTTTTGGAGGAGTTGTCGGGGTTGCCGCTAGACCGAGATATTGATTTATCTATTATTTGGTGCCAGGCACAGAGTCGATATCTCAGCATATCTATAGAGTAAACAATAGCGAACTGGTAGAGTTGAAGAAGCAGGTGGATGTATTATAGGACAAAGTCTTCATTCGATCCAGTTTATCACCATGGGGTGCTTCGGAATTATTTTTACTGAAGAAGAATAGGCCAGTATGCATGTGTATCGACCACAGGGATCTTAACAACCTCACTATCAAGAACAAATATCCGCTGCCAAGGGTTGATGAATTCTTTGATCAGTTGAGCGGAGCGAAGGTATTCTCGAAGATAGACTTGAGGTCAGGATACCACCAGATGAAAGTAAAGAAGGAGGATATTCCGAAGAAAGCTTTTCGGACTCGGTATGGCCAGTTTGAGTTCGTGGTGATGTCGTTTGGGTTGACCAATGCCCCGACTTTATTCATGAATCTGATGAACAAGGTGTTCCACCAGTATCTTGATAATTTTATGGTGGTATTTATTGATGATATTCTGGTGTATTCGAAGACCCCGGAGGAGCATGAGGAGCACCTTAGGATAGTTTTGGAGACTCTCAGGAAGGAGAAGCTTTATAACAAGCTTTCAAAGTATTGAGTTCTTCCTTGACAAGGTTGAATTCCTTGGTCATGTGATTACAGGTGACTGGATCTCAGTGGACCCAAATAAAGTTAAGCAGTGGAGTCATGGGCTACTCTAAGCTCAGCGGAAGAGATCAGGAGCTTTTTGGGACTAGCAGGTTATTAGTGGAGGTTTATACAGGACTTCTTCAGGATTATGGAGCCGAAGACTAGGCTGACCAGGAAGGATATGGAGTTTGTCTAGACAGAGGAGAGTCAGGCACTTTTGAGGAGATAAAGAAGAGGTTGACGACAGCTATAGTATTGACGTTGCCATCAGGATTGGAAGGATTTACTATTTATAGTGATACTTCAGGAAATGTGTCACGACCCGCACCCGGTGTAAGGGTACAAGTCGGGAACCACGCCCAGCCTATGCCGCATAATCCGCGGTAGAACACTGTTTGGGTAATCTATCTAACAATATAATGAGCCACCAACAATATCAATATACTCAATCACAGATCTAAGATGCAAATAAGCACGATTCAGATAAAAGAATAGAATAGTCACATTCAAATCATGAGGCTAAAATAACATCAATGAGTCTGAAAGAATACTAACAAAGTAAGCTGGAGACAAATCCAGTACAAGAATACTAAGAAGCTACCAATCCCGGGTCATCTGTCTCAGTTAGGGTAAGTCTCTCCTGAACCAGGGTCTTTGACTCAAAATCCACAACATCCTGGGGTCCATAATGTGTAGTGTACCACTCCTTAATGTCATCTGGGAAAAATATATCCAGTCAGGAAAGGAGTAGAGTACATCTCTAACAGCAGTTCTAATCAATGATAAAAACTATGTAACAGTAAATAGATGTGAATATACAAGATGTAACAATAGATACAAGAGATATACAATAAGAAAATATTGGAATAAATAATAATGAACAATATGTCAATAAACAAGAATACTAATGACTAAGTGAGTGAGTACTAGCTTTAATATGTGATCGGCTTGGGAACTTGCACAGGAATAATGGCCTGGTTAGTCATACGTGCGATGTATGACCAACACTTACAGAAAACAATACTTGTACAGGAAGGTATGATCACATATCTATACTAAAATACTTCCCACCCCGACTGGTATAATAGATCCAACCATGGTATGCTATGGCACGGGATTCTCTAGGAAGGTAGCAAATCTCCCCCAGAATTAGTGTCTGTACATGCACAAGATAATCAATGAAATAAGATTTGCACAAGATACACCATATACAAGGAATAACATCTTATGACGAGATCCGGATATAACAATCCGTGTAACCATTGTGTCAAGAAACATGGATATCTACACTAGATACAATGAACATATAGGATATCATAAATGAGAAACTATCAGAGAATGTACTTGCCTGAAGTCCAATGAACAGTCTCACAGATACCTGATATGGTGCCTCGAAGACCTAGATATGGAATATAACATCAATACAAGGTTCCGGAAAGAAAATAAGTTAAACTAGTCAACTTCTAGGTCAAAAGTCAAACTAGGTCAACTCTAAGTCAACTATGGTCAACTATGGTCAAACTATGGTTAACTACCTATTTCTAGGTTACAAAAGTCTAACACAAAGATATTGGGTAAAAATACTAAAGTCTAGGTCATAAACTATATCTTAGGGTACTAGGATATCGTATCTCTGGATACGTAAAACAATAGGTAAAGCATCACATATACATATCAAACAAATATTAATTATATAAAATCCTAAATAAAACATTAAATTGATACCTTAGTTTCGAACTAACTTGGTATCACCACACTAACCCATAATATTGATACCCAAACCCAATACCTTGGGTATCCCCAAATACCTTGGTATCTCAAGGTAATACCCAATACTTTACTTATGCTAACTACCCTTTAAAAATAATATATTCTATACTAAATATTATACATATAGTATATTAAAATACTATTAGCCATTAGGAACATATTTACATATATATATATATATATATATATATATATATCAATTACCATATACATATACATATACATATATATATATATCGTTATATCGGCCGCTGCTATTGTTATTGCTGCTGCTATTGAATTCAGCGACGCTTGCTGCTGTCGCTAAACTCCTGCTCTCCTCTATCTTTAATATATATATATATATATATATATATATATATATATATATATATATATATATATATATAGCACAACATAATATATATACTAAATATATGCATATAATTACAACTAATAAATACACATACACACACACATATATATGTACATAATATCTATATAGTAATATACACCTATGTACATAGTAACATTTTTATAACAACACATATGCGTATACGTACTATATATATATATATATATATATATATATATATATATATATATATATATATATATATATATATATATATATATATATATATATATATATATATATATTATATATATATATATATATATATATATATATATATATATATATATATATATATATATACTTACATGTAGAAAAATAGCTACATAAAAATAAATACACAAATAGTATACCCATAGGTACATATATCTAAGACTCAAAATTACATACATATATATACACAACAAGATATATATACATATATATAATTATACCTCACCATGAATAAGAACACAAGAGAAAATAGATCTACAATTAAATTGCACAACACATGGAACATATCACCCCGTATCCCACTAGATCTAGGAAATACATGCGACACGAGTCCACCACACATCCAAACGTACCCTGAAGGACACGAACAAGTCATATATATCATTTATGAACAACGCGAAAAGTCAAATACAAATCTACGTGTCCGTGTCAAAATGTGACATGTTCAAAGTCCCGTGTCGGAGGGAAAATCCCCAAATCAACACGTAGCACCAAATTATTGGGATACGACCTACACGTACCCAATTGTGGACACGACACTAGCCCCAGACACACAATTACATGCCAAATTGAACTATAAGACTAATTGACACACACAACAAATATCAATCTCAGAATTCCCCCGAAATTGACACAAAAACTACCATAACTTTCACAATAGGCCTCCTATGAACACAAAACCAAATCCTACAGGTAGCCTATGCATATGGGTTGATTTCTCATGGTTAAATCTCATATTTAGAACCTAAATTAAGGGGAACAACTGAATTATACCTATTGGACGATGGATTCCCAATAAAACCTCCAAATGTGATAAAATTGGCCTCCAACTTGTAGATCCTTGTCCCTCTTTGTAGATCCTTGCTTCCTCCTTCTAGGTCCTTGCTCCGCTAGCTTCCAGTGGTAATTTGGGAAGGAATTGGGATAAAATTTGGTAGGGAAATGAAGTGAAAATGAAGGAATTTGGTTAAGAGAGTTCTAAATCTAGTTTTCAAATGAAAAGAGGAGAGAAAAACCAATTTTCCCCTCTTTAATAGGCTGGCCCCCTCTACCCCTTCCTCAAGCTACTATATAATGTCCATTATACCCTTTGGGGCCTCTCAGAAAGAAATAATTAAGGAGAAAAGCTTCTAATATAATGGTTTAATTAATTTAATCATCCTCCTAATCAATGGGCTTTCTAAATGGGCTCAAATCTAACAATTAATACATGTTGGTCAATGAGTCTAAACTAAACTCGTTAGGTTCACTCACACAAGTCCAAAATAAATAACTAACATCTAACAACAATTAAATAATACAATAAATAATTATTTATCATGCACAATATTTAATTAATTATAAAATTACTAAAATACCCTTTCCTAGAAAATGTGGTAATGATAAAAGAGTTTGGGTTGTGTCTTACAACAGAACGAGAAGTTGATTTCCTATGCTTCCTGAAAATTACGTCTTCACGAGAAGAATTATCCTACCTACGATTCAGAGTTGGCATTGGTCATCTTTCCTCTAAAGTTATGGAAATACTATTTGTACGAAGAGCGTGTGGAGATCTTCATAAACCACAAAAGCTTGAAGTACGTGTTTATACATAAAAAGCTAAACATGAGACAACATCGGTAGTTGGAATTGATGAAGGACTTCGATATTTCATTGTAGTACCCTCTAGGAAAGGCCAACGTTGTCGCTGATGCCTTGAGCAGGTATCTAGTGGATATATACTTGACGACAGACAAACATTTATTGGCCGATCTTGAGAGTTTTAGTATTGAGGTGCTGGTACCTGTTGTTAAGATACAGATATGGGGATAGTAGATACAGTCTGAGCTGATGGACATTATCATATCTACGCAGTATGATGATGAGTCTCTAAGGAGTATTAGAGTACAGGTTCATATGGGATTATCCGAGGACTTAACTATTGCTGAGGATAGATTATTGTGGCTTGGTACCAGGTTGTGTATGCCAAGTAGAACGTTGTGCGAGGAGGTTCGTAAGGAGGCGTATCGATTGTAGTACTCTATACATCCAGGTGCCAACAAGATATATAAAGATCTGAGGGAACATGCATGATGGTATGGTATGAAGTGCGAGATAGCGCACTTTGTATCCAAATGCTTAGTGTGCTAGCTAGTAAAGGCAAGAGGGAGAGGCCATATGGTTTACTTCAAACTTTACCCATTCCAAAGTGGGGGTGGGAGCATGTTACTATAGATTTTTTTTGGTCTTCCGCGTTCTCCAGGAGGTAAAGACGTAATTTGGGTCATCGTAAACAGGTTAAGCAAATCGGCTCACTTCTTGCCATTTAAAGTAGGTACGTCTATGGAGAGGCTAGCGGAGATGTATATGCGACAGATTGTCAGATTGCATGGAGTTCCTGTGAGCATCATCTTGGATTGGGATAGTCGCTTAATATCCCACTTCTGGAGGAGTTTGCGCGATAACTTGAGTACCCAGCTCAAGTTTAGTACCGCATATCAGTCCCGGACAGACGGACAATCGTAGAGGACTTTTCAGACTCTCGAGGATATGCTTCGTACTTATGTTTTTAATTTCAGAGGCTCTTGGAAGGATCATCTTCACTTGGTAGAGTTTGCTTACAATAACAGCTACCGGACCAGTATTTAGATATCACCATTCGAGGCTTTATATGGACGAAGATATCGCACTCGTTTATCTTGGGATAATGTTGGTGAGAGAATCCTTTTGGGACCAGAGATGATTGTTGATGCAGCTGAGAAGGTGAAGCTCATTAGAGATAGACTTCGGGTGGCGCAGGACAGACAGCGGTTTTGGGCCGATAACCAACGGAGACCTTTGGAGTTTGAGGTATAAATTTTGTTAGTATTGCTTCTGGTTGCTTTGTTTTAGGTTAAGTTTTAAGGCTATGTTTTTTCTAGGTTGGCGATATGGTGTTCTTGCTGATTTCTTCAACATGGGGCATGATTTATTTTGGTGGAGGTGGGAAGCTTAGTTCACGGTACATCGGACCCTTCCATGCTCTTACGAGGGTAGATGTAGTAGCCTATAGTCTAGACTTGCTGCCTGCACTAGAGGGAGTGCATGATGTATTCCATGTGTCATATCTGAGATGATACGTGGCAGATCCTAGTAACGTATTTGATCACTCGGAGATCAAGGTGGTTTTGACTCTCAACTTTCTAGAGTAGCCAGTTGTCGACATCAAAAAATAGTGTTTTGTGTTTTTGGTGAAGGTGTATAATTCTTATTTATTGCAAATTGAGAAAGAGTATAAGAGAAACCCTATACAAGAGAATCTAAGTACAAATGATCTGGGCAAGTGTTGGTGGAGATTGAGCACTACAGCGTCTTATTTACTCCGTTGACGATCCTGGACCAAAAAGGTTGACGAGGCGGCTGTGCTCTGTCTTTTTTCCCTTCTTCTGTAGAGATGGCTGTCATGCCCCAGTCCCAAAACATGTAGGACCAGGTATACATACATATTTCAGTTGTACGAACAAGTATATGAACCCAATTTAATGAACCTAACCAGCCGTACTATGCTGTAGAATATAACTAAGTCACAATATCACAACAGGCAATAATTTAGTCTTATCCACAAATATCACCGAATAAAAAACTGAATTAATAGATAAAGTCTCAGAATTCACTACAAAATAAATTCTAGTGGAGAACAATCCATAAACTATAAGTATGAAAAAATACTGAAAGAAAATACAACTGGACAATAATAAAATTGTCCAGGTGCCAGCTAACTAGATAAGGACACCCAAGATACTAAGCAACTATCATCCATAACGCTCAGGGAAACTCATGTGGTTCCACCTCAAGGTCCTCGTTAGCAAAATCTCTAACTCCGTAGTCCGTAGGGTACAAGATCTCGTATGGATCTGGAAAAGGTACCAAGTCCTTAGAAGGACATACCAAGTATACAAGAAATCGATATACATAAAAATAAATCAGTAAATAATAAATAGGGTAACTAAACCATCTATATGATATGCAATCGAGACATCTCTACTGGCGTATGACAGGAGAGAAATAGAAGAACAGGTCATCCCACCAGGCATTCAACAGAACTCGGGGGTACAATATTTATACCATACAGTAAGAAACAGAAATCCCATACGCTCACTAGTAGATTCTTCCCTCCCAATGTACTATCCGAACCGTATACGCGGTGCAGGCATAATGCAACGACGTTAATAAAAGTCTAGAAACTAAACTAACATCAACTACTAATACAAGACAGAAACTCATGTATCAATGGCCAGTCAACATGCTAGTCCATGCACTCCCTCTCTCACTCAGTGAACGTGTTGAACAAGTGTCATGTCAGAAGATACCACGTACCTACATAATATACCAGGTAAGCCTGCTACTCTAAGCCATGTGCGCACAACTAAACAAATAAAACTAGACATAATGTAAACTGAACAATACAATTACGCAAGATGTACTTGCCTTCCGAGCCAAACTGCAAGCACAACAAGTTCGGTCCAGAGCTCTCCACAGAAATGTCTCGAACACCTACCAATTCATATTTACACTAATTAGACTTTAATTTCTAGTTAAATTAAGTTATTATCTAGTTATTAACTCTAAATTTGTTGCACATGTAAATAGCTATACACCAGAATATTAGTAGTCATTAAACATTTTCAAAACCATTTTAAATCATTAAATATTAAAAATATTAATTCTGAAATTATTTATAATTGTATAAAAATTACCAACCCAATATCATTGCATGCAAAATTTTTTTACAGGCGACAACTATTGATATCTAGCAACTACGCTACGTAGTTTATGCATGCAACTACCCTATTTGCATTAAAAAAATCAATAAATAATAAAATAATACATTAAATATTCTATATTTGTAATATATTAAATTTTAGAATTTATTTACATAGTAAAAATATGGCAACCTTCAAAGAACTACAACTAGTATTGATGCACTGTGTCACAATCTAGATTGTTCAACAACTAGGGGTAGTTTTGCAAATAAAAAATATGGTTTTACATGCATTAAAATATTTATAATCACTACCTAACATTAAAATTGTACTACATGAGTTTTATTTCAAGAAAAATCAGAAAGAGATTTAAAGTAACTTACGCATACACGATTATGTCGGGGACCTTCTTTGCCAATACAGCCAAACAGATTACCAAATGGACTCCAAACATCACGCAAATTAATGGGGTTTTAGTAGACTTCAAATAGATAAAGAAAATAGGGTTTTTTGAGGGATTTTGGTTGATTTTTAAAGAAGCAATAAGCAGCAATAACAGTCGACCTAATATGGGGGTGTTCGGGTGAAGGATTAGCCTTGGGGTCGGCCTTGGGGTACTCGTGGGGGTGTGTAAAGTTATGGGGAAGGGAGAGGAGGAAGAGGTATAAATCCCCTCGACCAAATTTTAGGTCCACTTAGATTAGATCGAGAGACTATGATTAGTTTGAAACCAGTTAGAATTTAAATCATAGTATTTTAGATTATTGTACAATATTCGTAATACTTTGTGTACCTTACCGTTGCTTCAATGTTTGGAGCGCTTGTCACGCCCCAGTCCCAAAATACGTAGGACTAGGACACGTGCGCATGCTAGCCGTATGAATATGGCACTCCAATATATGGAAACCATAATACACGTACGCTGTATATGAATAACAAAATCCACAAGTGGTATAAATCCAACACAAGTCACATGGTATAATTTAGATCTCATCCAAAGAAATCAATATAAGTAAATGTCTAGTATCTACGAGCTATATGTCAATGTGAGGTATCTCAAAAATGACAGTCGGATGGAAAAAAATCCACTACCGAACTAGAATATGGAATACACAAGGTAAATACAAAATAAGAATATCAACTACCAATCATGGGCTCGACGAGAAGTCCTCATCGCAGATGCGTAGCAAGTTCGAATCTGTGCTCCTGCGAAAACTCATGAACAATACACCTGGAAATGGTCCAGGTCCTCAGAGGGACATAACAAGATACAAAAATGCATGCCATAAAGTAAATACTGTAAAAACTCCAGGGTGACCTAACCATCTAAGTGAAATACAACTTGAGGACAACTTTGAGTATACGGGAAGGTGTAGGCTAGACATATGTTGACGTAATTCACCAGTCGTGACAACCGGCTAATATATGCCACACATTCCCCCTATAACACGGGTGCAGGAATACAGTAACGTCCAACGTTCTACAGAACGTGGTATCAGTAATATATATATACGTCCGTATCACTCCGTCGAATGCGGTATCAGTGTAAAGGAGTGGGGTATCCCATAAGCCTACTAGTCGTCCCCCCGCCCAATGATCTAAGCATGTTGTATCCACAACACGCGTCAGCTACTATGCCTCGGCGTCGTGACTCTGGCTCATAGTCTATCGTTAGAGCAATAGCCCAATCCTTACAACTAAACAAGGACAAGGATGGGACCATCGTACCATGCTAGTCTATGCTCTGCCTATCAATAACTGCTAAGTCTTCTAACATGCATCACTATTAGCAGTTATACCCTATCCATCGCACGCCTACACGTACAGGTAGCCAACCACATACGCAGGACCGTACCCTACATGAGACTCACAATATGTGTACGAAATATGTTAAGGCCTGGGAGTCATACCAATAACTCCACGACTTTAGGTGGGTCTACTAGACACTAGGTCAGAAACTATCATAACGTCAACTCCTCCGTTGACTGCACCCGAGTCTCTCTCGAACGCGCACAATTAAATAATAAATATGCAGCTAATATACATAATTTAAACAGTAGAACAAAGGCAAGGTATACTTGCCTGACAAGCGGCTGTGTAGTCCCAATAACCAGCTCCGAAAGTCGCGTATAACCAATCCAATAGCTCTCCGGGGTCAGCGTGCACAGGTACAGAAATCGGGGTGAGTGCTGCGGTTCGTCTGGCAAGGGTGACGAGTCCTCGATGACAACGATGGCGACGGGAATGACGATGTGATGATTGAGTTATGGTTAAGGTGATGCTTTGGCCAATGGTGGTGGTTATATTGAGGATGGGGGTTTAAATGGTGATGATGATCACAATGGTGATGATTATAGAATCATGATAGGATTTATGATAAAGGTGGTGACATGGATGATGACTGGGACGATGGTGAGAATGACTAGGTCGATGGTGTAGATGGTGGTGATAACGAGGATGAGGTATTGAGGATGGAGTAATGTTGGTGATGATGACGGGTGTTGGTGATGATATGAGGATGATAATGACGACGATGGCGATGATAATTAGGGTGATGATGATACGACGATGACGATGACTAAGTTGATGACGTGGAGGATAATGTATAAGTTGGTGAGGGTGAAGGTGATGATTTGTATGATGATCATGTTGTTCCTATGGTAATGGTGGTGATGGTGTTTACTCGATGGTGGTGGGGTCGACACTCCGACCAAGGGTCCGGCCGTGGGGGGGACCAGGGAGCAAGGCTGAGGTCGAGGAGTAGAGAAGGACCGTGGTGGTTCGAGGTGCCGCTCGGGGATCATCGGAGAGGATGTCAGGGAGGAGGAAGGAGAAGAGGTGGTGGGGCTGCTGCTCCGGCCATGGGGAGGCCGAGCAGGGCGGAGGAGGTAGAGGACAGGGCGTAAGGAAGAAGTGGAGGCTGTGGTGATGGTAATGTAGGTGGTGGTGGTGGTGGTGGTGGTGACTGCTGCCGGAGTTCGGCCAGTCGAAGGAGGAGAAGTGGACAGGAAGAAGGAAGAGAAGGAGGAGGTGAGGATGGCAATGGTGGTGGTGGTGGTGCTGTCGACTCCGGCGGCGGGGAGTCAGGGTCGGGTTGTCGGAGGGGATGACAGTGAGGTAGAGAAGCAGAAGAGAGGGAGCTGTCGAGGGAGCGACTGCTGCTCCACTGACTGGAGGCCGGCCAGGGTAAGCTGTTCCGACGAGGTGACAGAGGACATGGAGAGGAGTTCGTGACCGGGAAGGGGTCGTGCTGGTGGTCTGGCGAGGGAGGTCGATGGGGAAGAAGGACAGTGGTCGGTGATTGAGGTGATCACCGGAGACTCGGGGAGAGGTTCGGTCGAGGGGGAAGGTGTCGGGTTGGCCATGGATGGGGGTCGACGTGGTGGTGGAGGCTGTTGTAGTCGGGCTCCGGCGTCAAGCGAAGGAGGGACGAGGATGGTGGGGTAGTGCAATGGCGTCGGGGTGCAGCGGGGTCAGATTCATCGAGGTTGCAGCGGGGGGGGATGTCCGGCCGGAGGTGGAAGACGACGACGATGTTGCTCGGGATTCGGACGGTTCTAGCGAGGGGCGTTCAGGCTGGCCTGAGCAGTAGGGTCTCCGGTGGAGGACGAGGCAGATGAGGGAGATCGAGGTGGGTCGAGATGGCCAGACACGGCGGCTGTCGTCGGTTTTGCTGGCGGCGGGAAGGAGGATGAAGGTGAGGGTGATGATGGGAGTCGGCTGGGGGAAAATTTATGTTTTGGTTTGGGATTTGATTTTTAGGTTAAGAAGAAAATAGAAAAAGTGATTTTATGCATGCAGAAATTTGGCTTGGGCTTGACCTAGGATTAGAGCTTGGTCAACACTCCTTGGTATGGGCCTTGGGCTCACATGGGGATGTCGGGAGGGCTGTAATTTGTATTAATTAAATGCAAGGGTAAATTAATATACGGGAAGATGTGCGCGCGTTGCACATCCCGAATAATTACGGGAAAATTTGCATGAAGGAAAAATTGGGTTTCTTCATGTATTGTCCAACGGTGGGGACACCTCAATGCGTTTTTGCATAACAATGCCCAACAATCGAGAAAATTGCACCAATTCAAAAATTATATTTAATTAAATTATTTGAATGCGCACGATGTTCTGGAATTAATTAGGAGTACCTGTAAATAAAATTAGGTCGGGCACAAGCGTCTGGGCGTAGAGGATACATTGTAGAATATTAATAAAATTTGGTTTGTACAAAACGGTCAAGATTATGTCTCCAATTTCGATTGGAACGCACAAGGGTACAAAGTCGGGATTTACTTTAGAATTTGGAAATAACGTCCGCGGCGTTTATTGTGCGGCTAAAATGTCACACCAGGAAGCATGATTAATAATTACACAAAGGTCAGAATAGATGGTGGTCAAGTCTAGGACAGTATTGTGAAATTTGTAGACAGACAGTGGCCAGTGGGGTGCTCCAATTATCGAGACAACGGTAAGGTGCGCTACACGATAAAATAATGTACAGTTAAATCAAATGCCGTGTTCTAATTTCTAATTAGGTTCAAACTAGCCCTAATTCTACTATATAAGCCAAGTAAACCTAATTTCGGGTGAGGGAGTTTATAATCTACCCAACTTAAAAATAATTTCGTCCTCGAAATTAAAATAAGGCATAATTGGTTTAACTCCTTCACTTGCGTACGTAAGGCAAGTTAAATCACAATCTCTTCCAAAATTTAACTTATTCAAATCCATCGAAATCTCTTTCAAATTGATCCATTGTTTAAATCGAGCGTCAACACATCGCGTTGTCTTCTCTATTCTCAATTTAATAATCCACATCCAATCTAATTCAAATCTCTATGACATCCCAAATCAGAATTTACGTCGCAATCTTCAACTGTTAAAATTTC
The DNA here is from genome assembly GCA_036927795.1 of Iris macrosiphon. Classification (NCBI taxonomy): domain Eukaryota; kingdom Viridiplantae; phylum Streptophyta; class Magnoliopsida; order Asparagales; family Iridaceae; genus Iris; species Iris macrosiphon. Next base: position 104,026,660 of record JAYESA010000020.1, on the reverse strand, counting down.
CTCTAGAAAATTATAATCAATTATTATTTTTATCCTCAACTTGTGAATTACGTATTCTTCAATTTTTTTAAATTCAATTTCTATCCTCAATAGTTCAAATAGGTAATCCTGCAACCAATTTTTTTTTAAATTTAATCCTCAAATCCGAAATTTAATCCGTCCATGTCCACGTTTAGAGTTCTATTTATTTTCCTCGAGATTTAAATCGATGATTCAGTTCCCAATTCTCAAAATTTAAATCACGTGCTAAAAATTAAAATTCATTGATCCTCATCCTCTTACTTATTCGTCCAAAATTCAAAAATTAAAATGACTTGAATCTTTAATCAAAATTTGTTCGATCACAATCTAAAAAAATTTCTTTCACGCTGATAATGCAACTGCTACCCAACTTAGGATTTACCCCTCTATCACATAAGGCTCTTACACTTCAGAAATCTCATTCCTCAATTTCACTTAATCCTGTTACTCAATCCTCAAAAATTTTAACACCAAATATATTACATGTGATATGCCCGTGGTTACAAAATAATTATCAAATAATATATTTGGCCCATAGGATACATCTAATACTATTCATGTATCAACTTATGCAAAGCACGAGGTTTTGTCTTTCCGAAATAAGGGAAGACTGAAAACATTAATAAAGAGATAAAGGGGGAGGTAATAGATTAGGAGTATGGGGGTCAAGGCGTTTAAAGAATTCAATAGGAATTGTTAAGGCAGTTGTGGATTGAAATCCTATTTTGGGTAATTCCTATTCACTTGCTCGTATCAGTACAGTTATGTAACGGATACGATATGCTCAGGCATATCTAGAGGGCAAGTACATTCGTCTACTAATCACTATCTATCTCAATCCACGTAAAATAGTTATGCGAAGGGCGAACCAAGCGCATTATGGTTGATCAGACCATAGTACACTGATTCTGAAATGTATTAGTGTACGCGTCCAATAATACATATGTCATGAACAAGCTTGATAAATGGATGAGCTTGCAAAACTAGGCTGTAACAGTAACATAAGTCGAGGTAGTACAAAAATATAAGCACGCTAGATTATGATGAGAGAAATTATAAAATAATTCAAGTTCACAAAACCAAACAAGATACAAAATTAAGATTCTACAATCTCTACAATTGTCATACTCACTCCTTGTCTAAGTCACTAGTCGACCAAAATAGGGGTATGGACCGTTAATTTCTACAGTCTGAATAAACACTATCTTCTTACGCAAGTCTAAAGTTGTGTCATCCTATTACACTTCATCAATGGGTCGGTAGGGCTATGTGGTACTATGTTGTGAGGCATATTACCCTACTTAAAAATAATTAACTAATACTATAACTTCATTAAAGGAGATTCTACAAGATGATATTGTCCTTGTAAATAATGTATAGACTCTTATTGGGGTATATGCGGAAAAGGTCTTGGTGCTTTTTAGGGTCTCCTATTGTATTATGCAGGTAATGACCAACTTAAGTCTTAGTCATAGTGTTCATAGAATACAAGTGTCAATAATAAGAATGGAAGAGCTACTGGTTCTTAAGTGAAAGGAGGATATATCGATGTTGGGTTATGGATACGAATTATGCGGTTTAAAACAAAGAATAATCAAATCTCAATCTAAAGGAACAACTCAAGCTATCAAGCTCTAACTACCAAGCACCTAATTTTAAAGTTCTAGATTACAAGTATCATCTTAGCAACTATCTATCCTATCAAGTAGCACGAGTTGAAGGACGAAGGAGGAAAAACACAGTTTAAATCGTTGCACAATTGGTGAACGTTAAGGTTGCAGGGGATAAGATATGAAATTACAATAGAGGGACTCAAGATAATATCAGGGTTTCCTAAGTGGAAGGTGGCGAGCAATTCTCTGAGTTTAAGGTAGGATCTCAAGGGGAATATCATACTCGTTGCTCTGGGCTTCCTGAGGTACTGTCTGCTAATATCACGACAAGAATCTATATCCTAACACTATCTCACTATGCACATTAGGTTCAGTCCCTACATTCGAGCTCGAATTTCTATTGGTTCCTCAATACTAGGGTCAAACATTAGGGTCAAATCTCTAACTAGCTCTAGTAGTGCCTATACTACACTTAAGTCATTCTTAATTATGTTAAGGAATAATGGCAGGCCATTCCTTATATAACGATACTAGGGTTTACTTAAATATTCTAAACTTGGTGATGTGTCAGGGTTCTAGTTACTCGTACTAGGAAGGTTACCCTACTTATTATCTAACAACAGGAACTTCTATTTTCTAGGAGAAGGCTACACTCAAGGGACTATCAGGGATGCACATGAATCAAGCAGGATGCATTCGTTCAAATAAAATGGTTTGGAAAGAAGATGAGTCATAGTCAGATGTGGATGAGATCCTATATTTTAATCCTATTTGCAGGCTTGCTCGGTACAGTAACGTAACCGAGACAATATGCTCTGACCTTCATGGGCCACCACAAAAACATGTCACGCTCCAGTCCCAAAATACGTAGGACTAGGACACGTGTTCATGCCAGCCGTATAAATATGGCACTCCAATAAATGGAAACCATAACACACGTACCTTGTATATGAATAACAAAATCTACAAGTGGTATAAATCTAACACAAGTCACATGGTATAATCTAGATCTCATCCAAAGAATTCAATATAAGTAAATGTCTAGTATCTATGAGCTAGATGTCAATGTGAGGTATCTCAAAAATGACAGTCGGATGGAAACAAATCCACTGTCGAACTAGAATATGGAATACACAAGATAAATACAAAATAAGAATATCAACTACCAATCATGGGCAACGAGAAGACCTCATCGCGGATGCGTAGCAAGTTCAAATCTGTGCTCCTGCGAATACTCATGAATAATACACCTGGAAATGGTCCAGGTCCTCAGAGGGGCATAACAAGATACAAAAATATATGCCATAAAGTAAATATTGTAAAAACTCTAGGGTGACCTAACCATCTAAGTAAAATGTAACTTGAGGACAACTTTGAGTATACGGGAAGGTGTAGGCTAGACATATGCTGACGTAATTCACCAGTCGTGACAACCGGCTAATATATGCCACACATGCCCCCTATAACACGGGCGCAGGAATACAGTAACGACCAACGTTCTACAGAACGTGGCATCAGGAATATATATATACGTCCGTATCACTCCGTCGAGTGCGGTATCAGTGTAAAGGAGTGGGGTGTCCCATATGCCTACTAGTCGTCCTCCCGCCCAATGATCTAAGCACGTTGTATCCACAACACACGTCAGCTACTACGCCTCGGCGTCGTAACTCTGGCTCATAGTCTATCATTAGAGCAATAGCCCAATCCTTACAACTAAACAAGGACAAGGATGAGACCATCGTACCATACTAGTCTATGCTCCGCCTATCAATGACTGCTAAGTCTTCTAACATGCATCACTATTAGCAGTTATACCCTATCTGTCGTACGCCTACACGTACAGGTGGCCAACCACATACGCCGGACCGTGCCCTACATGGGACTCACAATACGTGTACGAAATGTGTCAAGGCCTGGGAGTCATACCAATAACTCCACGACTTCAGGTGGGTCTACTAGACACTAGGTCAGACACTATCATAACGTCAATGCCTCCGTTGACTGCACCTGAGTCTCTCTCAGATGCGCACAATTAAATAATAAATATGCAGCTAATATACAAAATTTAAACAGTAGAACAAAGGCAAGGTATACTTGCCTGACAAGCGGCTGTGTAGTCCCAATAACCAGCTCCGAAAGTCGCGTATAACCAATCCAATAGCTCTACGGGGTCAGTGTGCACTGGTACGGAAATCGAGGTGAGTGCTGCGGTTCGTCTGGCAAGGGTGACGAGTCCTCAATGACAATGATGGTGACGGAAATGATGATGTGATGATTGAGTTATGGTTAAGGTGATGCTTTGGCCAATGGTGGTGGTTATATTGAGGATGGGGGTTTAAATTGTGATGATGATCACAATGGTGATGATTATAGAATCATGATAGGATTTATGATAAAGTTGGTGACATGGATGATGTCTGGGACGATGGTGAGAATGACTAGGTAGATGGTGTAGATGGTGGTGATGACGAGGATGAGGTATTGAGGATGGAGTAATGTTGGTGATGATGACGGGTGTTGGTGATGATATGAGGATGATAATGACGATAATGGCGATGATAATTAGGGTGATGATGATACGACGATGACGATGACTAAGTTGATGACGTGGAGGATAATGTATAAGTTGGTGAGGGTGAAGGTGATGATTTGTATGATGATCATGTTGTTCCTATGGTAATGGTGGTGATGGTGTTTACTCGATGGTGGTGGGGTCGATACTCCGGCCAAGGGTCCGGCCGTGGGGGGGGGACCAGGGAGTAAGGCTGAGGTCGAGGAGAAGAGGAGGACCGTGGTGGTTCGAGGTGCCGCTCGGGGATCATCGGAGAGGATGTCAGGGAGGAGGAAGGAGAAGAGGTGGTGGGGCTGCTGCTCCGGCCATGGGGAGGCCGAGCAGGGAGGAAGAGGTAGAGGACAGGGTGTAGGGAAGAAGTGGAGGCTGTGGTGATGGTAATGTAGGTGGTGGTGTTGGTGACTGCTGCCGGAGTCTGGCCAGTCGAAGGAGAAGGAAGGGACAGGAAGGAGGAAAAGGAGAAGGAGGTGAGGATGACAATGGTGGTGGTGGTGGTGGTGCCGTCTACTCCGGTGGCGGGGAGTCAGGGTCGGGTTGCCGGAGGGGATGACAGTGAGGTGGAGAAGAGGAAGTGAGGGAGCTGTCGAGGGAGCGGCTGCTGCTCTAATAACCGGAGGCCGGCCAGGTTGAGCTGTTCCGGCGAGGTGATGAAGGACAGGGAGAGAAGTTCGTGACAGGGAAGGGGTCGTGTTGGTGGTCCGGCGATGGAGGTCGATAGGGAAGGAGGACAGTGGTCGGTTGTCGAGGTGATCACTGGAGACTCGGGGAGAGGTTCGGTCGAGGGGGAAGGTCTCGGGTTGGCCATGGATGGGGGTCAACGTGGTGGTGGAGGCTGTTATAGTCGGGCTCCGGTGTCAGGCGAAGGAGGGACGAGGATGGTGGGGAGGTGCAATAGCGTCGGGGTGCATCGGGGTCAGGTTCGTCGAGGTTGCAGCGGGGGGGGATGTCCGGCCGGAGGTGGAAGACGACGACGATGGTGCTCGGGATCCGAACCGTTCTGGCGAGGGGCGTTCAGGCTGGCCTGAGCAGTAGGGTCTCCGGCGGAGGATGAGGCAGATGAGGGAGATCGAGGTGGGTCGGGATGGCCGGACACGGCGGCTGTCGTCGGTTTTGCAGGCGGCGGGAAGGAGGATGAAGGTGAGGGTGATGATGGGAGTCGGCTGGGGGAAAATTTAGGTTTTGGTTTGGGATTTAATTTTTAGGTTAAGAAGAAAATAGAAAAAGTAATTTTATACATGCAAAAATTTGGCTTGGGCTTGACCTAGGATTAGGGCTTGGTCAACACTCCTTGGTATGGGCCTTGGGCTCACATGGGGAGGTCGGGAGGGCTGTAATTTGCATTAATTAAATACATGGGTAAATTAATATACGGGACGATGTGTGCGCGTTGCACATCCCGAAAAATTACGGAAAAATTTGCATGAAGGGAAAATTGGGTTTCTTCACGTATTGTCCAACGGTGGGGACACCTCAATGCGTTTTTACATAACAGTGCCCAAAAATCGAGGAAAATGCCCCAATACAAAAATTAGATTTAATTAAATTATTTGAATGCGCACGATGTTCTGGAATTAATTAGGAGTATCTGAAAATAAAATTAGGTCGGGCACAAGCGTCTGGGCGTAGAGGATACAGTGTAGAATATTAATAAAATTTGGTTTGTACAAAACGGTCAAGATTATGTCTCCAATTTCGATTGGAACGTACAAGGGTACAAAGTCAGGATTTACTTTAGAATTTAGAAATAACGTCCGCGACGTTTATTGTGCGACTAAAATGTCGCACCAGGAAGCATGATTAATAATTACACAAAGGTCAGAATAGATGGTGGTCAAGTCTAGGACAGTGTTATGAAATTTATAGACAAACAGTGGCCAGTGGGGTGCTCCAATTATCGAGACAACGGTAAGGTGCGCTACACGATAAACTAATGTACAGTTAAATCAAATGCCGTGTTCTAATTTCTAATTAGGTTCAAACTAGCCCTAATTCCACTATATAAGCCAAGTAAATCTAATTTCGGGTGAGGGGGTTTACAATCTACACAACTTAAAAATAATTTTGTCCTCGAAATTAAAATAAGGCATAATTGGTTTAACTCCTTCACTTGCGTACGTAAGGCAAGTTAAATCGCATTCTCTTCCAAAATTTAACTTATTCAAATCCATCGAAATCCCTTTCAAATTGATCCATTGTTTAAATCGAACGTCAACACATCGCGTTGTCTTCTCTATTCTCAATTTAATAATCCACATCCAATCTAATTCAAATCTCTATGACATCCCAAATCAGAATTTACGTCACAATCTTCAACTGTTAAAATTTCCTCTAGAAAATTATAATCAATTATTATTTTTATCCTTAACTTGTGAATTACGTATTCTTTAAATTTTTTAAATTCAATTTCTATCCTCAATAGTTCAAATAGGTAATCCTGCAACCAAAAAAAAATTCTTTTAATTTAATCCTCAAATCCGAAATTTAATCCGTCCATGTCCACGTTTAGAGTTCTATTTATTTTCCTCGAGATTTAAATTGATGATTCAGTTCCCAATTCTCGAAATTTGAATCACGTGCTAAAAATTGAAATTCATTGATCCTCATCCTCTTACTTATTCATCCAAAATTCAAAAATTAAAATGACTTGAATCTTTAAATCAAAATTTGTTCGATCACAATCTAAAGAAATTCCTTTCAAGCTGATAATGCAACTGCTACCCAACTTAGGATTTACCCCTCTATCACATAAGGCTCTTACACTTCAGAAATCTCATTCCTCAATTTTACTTAATCCTGTTACTCAATCCTCAAAAATTTTAACACCAAATATATTACATGTGATATGCCCATGGTTACAAAATAATTATCAAATAATATATTTGGCCCATAGGATACATCTAATACTATTCGTGTATCAACTTATGCTCAGCACGAGGTTTCATCTTTCCGAAATAAGGGAAGACGGAAAACATTTATAAAGAGTTCAAGGGGGAGGTAATAGATTAGGAGTATGGGGGTCAAGGCGTTTAAAGAATTCAATAGGAATTGTCAAGGCAGTTGTGGATTAAAATCCTATTTTGGGTAATTTCTATTCATTTGCTCGTATTAGTACAGTTATGTAACACATACAATATGCTCAGGCATATCTAGAGGGCAAGTACATTCGTCTACTAATCACTATCTATCTCAATCCACGTAAAGTAGTTATACGAAGGGCGAACCAAGCGTACTATGGTTGATCAGACCGTAGTACACTGATTCTGAAATGTATTAGTGTACGCGTCCAATGATACACATGTCATGAACAAGCTTGATAAATGGATGAGCTTGCAAAACTAGGCTATAATAGCAGCATAAGTCGAGGTAGTACAAAAATATAAGCACGCTAGATTATGATGAGAGAAATTATAAAATAATTCAAGTTCACAAAACCAAACAAGATACAAAATTAAGATTCTATAATCTCTACAGTTGTCATACTCACTCCTTGTCTAAGTCGCTAGTCGACCAAAATAGGGGTATGGACCTTTAATTTCTACAGTCTGAATAAACACTATCTTCTTACGCAAGTCTAAATTTGGGTCATCCTATTGCACTTCATCAATGGGTCGGTAGGGCTATGTGGTACTATGTTGTGAGACATATTACCCTACTTAAAAATAATTAACTAATACTATAACTGCATTAAAGGAGATTCTACAAGATGATATTGTCCTTGTAAATAAAGTATAGACTCTTATTGGGGTATATGCGGAAAAGGTCTTGGTGCTTATTAGGGTCTCCTGTTGTATTATGCAGGTAATGACCAACTTAAGTCTTAGTCATAGTGTTCATAGAATACAAGTGTCAATAATAAGAATGGAAGAGCTACTGGTTCTTAAGTGAAAGGAGGATATATCGATGTTGGGTTATGGATACGAATTACACGATTTAAAACTAAGAATAATCAAATCTTAATCTAAAGGAACAACTCAAGCTATCAAGCTCTAACTACCAAGCACCTAATTTCAAAGTTCTAGATTACAAGTATCATCTTAGCAACTATCTATCCTATCAAGTGGCACGAGTTAAAGGACGAAGGAGGAAAAACACAGTTTAAATAGTTGCACAATTGGTGAACGTTAAGGTTGCAGGGGACAAGATATAAAATTACAATAGAGGGACTCAAGATAATATCAGGGTTTCCTAAGTGGAAGGTGGCGAGCAATTCTCCGTGTTTGAGGTAGGATCTCAAGGGGAATATCATACTCGTTGCTCTGGGCTTCCTGAGGTACTGTCTGCTAATATCACGACAAGAATCTATATCCTAACACTATCTCACTATGCACATTAGGTTCAGTCCCTACATTCGAGCTCGAATTTCTATTTGTTCCTCAATAATAGGGTCAAACATTAGGGTCAAATCTCTAACTAGCTCTAGTAGTGCCTATACTACACTTAAGTCATTCTTAATTATGTCAAGGAATAATGGCAGGCCATTCCTTATATAAGGATACTAGGGTTTACTTAAATATTCTAAACTTGGTGATGTGTCAGGGTTCTAGTTACTCTTACTAGGAAGGTTACCCTACTTATTATCTAACAACAGGGACTTCTATTTTCTAGGAGAAGGCTACACTCAAGGGACTATCAGGGATGCACATGAATAAAGCAGGATGCATTGGTTCAAATAGAATGGTTTGGAAAGAAGATGAGTCATAGTCAGATGTGGATGAGATCCTATATTTTAATCCTATTTGCAGGCTTGCTCGGTACAATAACGTAACCGAGACAATATGCTCTGACCTGCATGGGCCACCACAAAAATATGTCACGCTCCAGTCCCAAAATACGTAGGACTAGGACACGTGCGCATGCCAGCCGAATGAATATGGCACTCCAATATATGGAAACCATAACACACGTACGCTGTATATGAATAACAAAATCCACAAGTGGTATAAATCTAACACAAGTCACATGGTATAATCTAGATCTCATCCAAAGAATTTAATATAAGTAAATGTCTAGTATCTACGAGCTAGATGTCAATGTGAGGTATCTCAAAAATGACAGTCAGATGGAAATAAATCCACTACCGAACTAGAATATGGAATACACAAGATAAATACAAAATAAGAATATCAACTACCAATCATGGGCTCGATGAGAAGACCTCATCGCGGATGCGTAGCAAGTCCAAATCTGTGCTCCTGCGAATACTTATGAACAATACACCTAGAAATGGTCCAGGTCCTCAGAGGGGCATAACAAGATACAAAAATGTATGCCATAAAGTAAATACTATAAAAACTCCAGGGTGACCTAACCATCTAAGTGAAATGCAACTTGAGGACAACTTTGAGTATACGGGAAGGTGTAGGCTAGACATATGCTGACGTAATTCACCAGTTGTGACAACCGGCTAATATATGCCACACATGCCCCCTATAACACGGGCGTAGGAATACAGTAACGTCCAACGTTCTACAGAACGTGGCATCTGTAATATATATACGTCCGTATCACTCCGTCGAGTGCGGTATCAGTGTAAAGGAGTGGGGTGTCCTATATGCCTACTAGTCGTCCCCCCGCCCAATAATCTAAGCACGTTGTATCCATAACACACGTCATCTACTACGCCTCGGCGTCGTAACCCTGGCTCATAGTCTATCATTAGAGCAATAGCCTAATCCTTACAACTAAACAAGGACAAGGATGGGATCATCGTACCACGCTAGTCTATGCTCCGCCTATCAATAACTGCTAAGTCTTCTAACATGCATCACTATTAGCAGTTATACCCTATCCGTCGCACGCCTACACGTACAGGTGGCCAACCACATTAATAGGATCGTGCCCTATATGAGACTCCCAATACGTGTACGAAATTTGTCAAGGCCTGGGAGTCATACCAATAACTCCACGACTTCAGGTGGGTCTATTAGACACTAGGTCAGACACTATCATAACGTCAACGCCTCCGTTGACTGCACCCGAGTCTTTCTCGGATGCGCACAATTAAATAATAAATATGCAGCTAATATACAGAATTTAAACAGTAGAACAAAGGCAAGGTATACTTGCCTGACAAGCGGCTGTGTAGTCCCAATAACCAGCTCCGAAAGTCGCGTATAACCAATCCAATAGCTCTCCGGGGTCAGCGTGCACAGGTACGAAAATCGGGGTGAGTGCTGCGGTTCATCTGGCAAGGGTGACGAGTCCTCGATGACAATGATGGCGACAAAAATGACGATGTGATGATTGAGTTATGGTTAAGGTGATGTTTTGGCCAATGGTGGTGGTTATATTGAGGATGGGGGTTTAAATTGTGATGATGATCACAATGGTAATAATTATAGAATCATGATAGGATTTATGATAAAGGTGGTGACATGGATGATGACTGGAACGATGGTGAGAATGACTAGGTCGATGGTGTAGATGGTGGTGATGACGAGGATGAGGTATTGAGGATGGAGTAATGTTGGTGATGATGACGGGTGTTGGTGATGATATGAGGATGATAATGACGATGATGGCGATGCTAAATAGGGTGATGATGATACGACGATGATGATGACTAAGTTGATGACGTGGAGGATAATGTATAAGTTGGTGAGGGTGAAGGTGATGATTTGTATGATGATCATGTTGTTCCTATGGTAATGGTGGTGATGGTGTTTACTCGATGGTGGTGGGGTCGACACTCCTGCCAAGGGTCCGGCCATGGGGGGGGACTAGGGAACAAGGCTGAGGTCGAGGAGAAAAGGAGGACCGTGGTGGTTTGAGGTGCCGCTTGGGGATCATCGGAGAGGATGTCAGGGAGGAGGAAGGAGAATAGGTGGTGGGGCTGCTGCTCCGGCCATGTGGAGGCCGAGCAGGGCGGAGGAGGTAGAGGACAGGGTGTAGGGAAGAAGTGGAGGCTGTGGTGATGGTAATGTAGGTGGTGGTATTGGTGACTGCTGCCGTAGTCCGGCCAGTCGAAGGAGAAGGAGGGGACAGGAAGGAGGAAGAGGAGGAGGAGGTGAGGATGACAATGGTGGTGGTGGTGGTGCTGTCAACTCCGGCGGCGGGGAGTCAGGGTCGGGTTACCGGAGGGGATGACAGTGAGGTGGAGAAGAGGAAGAGAGGGAGCTGTCGAGGGAGCGGTTGCTGCTCTAATGACCGGAGGCCGGCCAGGGTGAGCTGTTCCGGCGAGGTGACGGAGGACAGGGAGAGGAGTTCGTGACCAGGAAGGGGTCGTGCTGGTGGTCCGGCGAGGGAGGTCGATGGGGAAGGAGGACAGTGGTCGGTGGTCGAGGTGATCACCGGAGACTCGGGGAGAGGTTTGGTCGAGGGGAAGGTCTCGGGTTGGCCATGGATGGGGGTCGACATGGTGGTGGAGGCTGTTGTAGTCGGGCTCCGGTGTCAGGCGAAGGAGGGACGAGGATAGTGGGGAGGTGCAATGGCGTCGGGGTGCAGCGGGGTCAGGTTCGTCGAGGTTGCAGAGGGGGAGGGATGTCCGACCGGAGGTGGAAGACGACGACGATGGTGCTCGGGATCCGGACGGTTCTGGCGAGGGGCGTTCAGGCTGGCCTGAGCAGTAGGGTCTCCGGCGGAGGACGAGGTAGATGAGGGAGATCGAGGTGGGTCGTGATGGCCGGACACGGCGGCTGTCGTCGGTTTTGCAGGCGGCGGGAAGGAGGATGAAGGTGAGGGTGATGATGGGAGTCGGCTGGGGGAAAATTTAGGTTATGGTTTAGGATTTGATTTTTAGGTTAAGAAGAAAATAGAAAAAGTTATTTTATACATGCAGAAATTTGGCTTGGGCTTGACCTAGGATTAGGGCTTGGTCAACACTCCTTGGTATGGGCCTTGGGCTCACATGGGGATGTCGGGAGGGCTGTATTTAAATTAATTAAATGCAAGGGTAAATTAATATACGGGGCGATGTGCGCACGTTGCACATCCCAAAAAATTACGAAAAAATTTGCTTGAAGGAAAAATTGGGTTTCTTCACGTATTGTCCAACGGTGGGGACACCTCAATGCATTTTTGCATAACAGTGCCCAACAATCGAGAAAATTGCACCAATACGGAAATTAGATTTAATTAAATTATTTGAATGCGCACGATGTTCTGGAATTAATTAGGAGTACCTGGAAATTAAATTAGGTCGGGCACAAGCGTCTGGGCGTACAGGATACAGTGTAGAATATTAATAAATTTTGGTTTGTACAAAACGGTCAAGATTATGTCTCCAATTTTGATTGGAACGCACAAGGGTACAAAGTTGGGATTTACTTTAGAATTTGGAAATAACGTCCACGACGTTTATTGTTCGACTAAAATATCGCACCAGGAAGCATGATTAATAATTACACAAAGGTCAGAATAGATGGTGGTCACGTCTAGGACAGTGTTGTGAAATTTGTAGACAGACAGTGGCCAGTGGGGTGCTCCAATTATCGAGACAATGGTAAGGTGCGCTACACGATAAAATAATACGATAAAATAATATACAGTTAAATCAAATGCCGTGTTCTAATTTCTAATTAGGTTCAAAATAGCCCTAATTCCACTATATAAGCCAAGTAAACCTAATTTCGGGTGAAGGGGTTTACAGTGCTACACTAGTATTTCCTTTCCAACAAATTTCACGCACTTTTCCTAGACATGTCAGCCTTCCATTCTGACCCTTGTGTAACTCATAAATACCCTCCCTTGTGCTTCATTTTAGTCGCACAATATTCGTTACAAATGTCCGTTCTTAAATTTAAATAAATCTAACTTTGCATCCTTGTCCTTTCCAATCAAAATTGGATACACAATCTCGACCCGTTTTGTACAACCCAATTTATGATAATATTATTATATGAGTCTACTACATCTATGACACTTGTGTCCTACCCAATTTTAACCCTATGTATTTCCAATTAATTAAAGAGCACCTATTACACTAATTTTAATTAAATTGGTATATGAACCCAACTTAACCCAAAACTAGACCCAACATCAACCCAAGCCCCCATTCACACCCTCAAGGCTCATACTAAACACCACACACTATTTTAGTCCACTATATCACACCAAATATGGTATTTTGTCTCATCCAATCCCAAATTCTATTAAATGTACAATTTCCCAATTGTTAGGGGCCTTTATGAAAAAGTGCAATGAGGTGTCCACCCCTCATTGGACCCTAGTCATGAAGAAACCATCCCCCTCTCTTTGACCGGTTCTACATTATATTTTCCTATTTTTTTTAGTTCACAACACCCAAAACTTTCCCCTCAAGCCATCTCCACCCTCCATTCAACCCAACACCATCTCCACCCTCCAATTTCCTTCATGTAGCTTCCAACCCCATCCCAAGGCACACATGGCCGGCCTTAATCCCTAAGTTTCCATCATCTTCTTCTCCCTCATGCAAAAACTACCATCTTTCTATTATTTTCATCACCATCACCAATCTCCAAACATCTAACCCTAAACTAACCCTACACACCAACCCGAACCCTCGACTCCCCTCATCTCGACCGCCTGGACCCCAATATCTCCACCACGACCACAGCGTCCCCGTCGGATCCCTCAGACACGACCGACCACCATGACAGCGAACCGCCATCCTTCACCACCGTCTCGAGCGACTCGACCCCGCCTGAGTAGCCGCTCGACCTCCCGTTCTCTTCTCTTTCTTCCCCGTTCACCGGCCTACGATCTCGCCTCCACCTCGATGCCGGTATCACCTTTCCTTCCCGTTCTCCTCCACAGCAACGATGCCACCATCATTAACTGCTACCATCCCCTTTCTCCACCCATCTCCAGTCATCCATCGACCCCCGGCGACCATGCCACGCCGTCCCTCCCGATCACCTCTGCAACAACTCGACTATACCGCATCACCATCACCACTGTCTCTACCACCCTCTTCTCTCCTCCACCGCCACCATCACCTCGATACTACCAGCCTCCACCTTCCTCGACCTCGCCTGAACGTCCCTCCGGCAGCCTGATCATCATCATCATCATTATAAACAACATCATCACCACCACCATCATCATCATCATCACCATTATCACCATCATCATCATCATCATCATCAACATCATCATCCTCATCATCCCTAGCATCATCATCATCATCATCACCACCATCAATACCATCATCACCACCATCATCACCATCATCACCATCATTATCATCATCATCATCATCATCATTATCATCATCATTATCATCATCATCGTCGACCCGTCTCACCTCGCCGGAGACAACCTACAGCAGTCACCCTCGATCCCACCACATGCACGCTAATGCGCAGGTTTAACTTGCCTTCATTCATGATTGTGTGTATGTGTACTTGTGTGAATATTATTAGGGATAAACATATTGCTTCATGATAGGCTTAGTCATTGATTTTAGACCCGTGTCGGTGAACCTAGTAACCAGTTGCGTGTGCGTGCGTGTGTGTATAATTATTAGTTGATATATAGATATATGTATATATATTCTATGGAAATTAAATAGTAGTACTAGGTATGACTGTAATATATGCATGCTGTATGACCCTAGGCATTAATTGTGTGTATACCGCATAATTTTATATAACTATCTGACCCTGAGTATTAGTGAATCGCTGTGTACACCGACGTACTGGCTTAGACATGTGTTAGTGATTTGACTGTCTGATTATGTGCAGCAATCAAGACATGACACCCGTTCATTTAGACGCACACTTGACCCTGCTAGTTGACCAGTACCACCCCTGCCTTGTGCAGTTTCTGAGTTTAGTGTAATCGTGTTTGTGTGTGTGCTAGTGTAACGACTGATGCTATATTATATTATATTATATTATATTATATATATAGGACCATTGGATCATCCTGCGAGACTTTGGGAGCAGGATATTGGCACTCGCAGCTTGAGGACCCAGGCAAGTATACCTTGCCTTATTGTACTATCTAAATTCAATTATTATTTAGTTGTATATTTTATTATTTAATATTGGATTAACTGTGTGCGTCCCAGAAAGACTCGAGTGTAGTCAACGAAGGCGTTGACGTTAGGACTTGTGTCTGACCTAGTGTCTAGTGGACGCACCTAAAATCGTTGAGTTATCAGTATGACTCCCCAGGCCTTGACACATTTCTTACACTGGTTGTGAGTCTCATGTAGGACACGGACTTGCGTATTCGGTTGGCCACCTGTATGTGTAGTTTGTACGACGGATAGGATATAACTGCTAATAGTGATGCATGTTAGAAGACTTAGCAGTTATTAGTAGTCCAAGAATATAGACTATTGTGGTACGGTGGTCCAATCCTTGTCCTTATTTGGTTATAATGTTGGGCTATTGTTCTAACGATTGGCTATGAGCCAAAGTTACGACGCCGATACTTGCACTCTGTCTCGGCGTAGTAGCTAAAGCGTGTTGTGTATACAACATGCATAGAGCATTGGGTGGGAGGACAACTAGTAGGCGTATGGGACACCCACTTCCTTTATTCAGATTCCACGTTCGACATAACTATATGGATAATATACTAGCTAGTCACGACGATTGGTGAATTACGTCAGCATATGTCTAGCCTACACTTTCCATATGCACTAAGTTGTTGTCAAATTGTATTTCACTTAGCTGGTTAGTTCACCCTTGAGTTTTTACAGTATTTACTTTATGGCATATATTTTTGTATCTTGTTACGTCCCTCTGAAGACCTGGTTCCCTTCCAGGTTATTTGTGCAGTTTGTAGGATATTTGACCTGGTGGAGTTTGGACATCGTTGCAGTTATCTTTACATTTTTAGCTATTATAGTAATGTACTACTTTCCATTTTTGATTCTGCTTTTATAGCCTAGTGTTTATAGGCCTATGTTGTTCTTCTGGTCTATTCGAACAGATGTATTATCGGGCTGCAGAGTGATGATGCATATCATTCTTTCTTGAGATTATTTACCATAGATTAAGATTTAGTTTACTTGTTGCATGTTAGAATTTAGATTATTAACTGGATCACTTGACCGTGGATAGCGTAAGTGTACTTCGTCGAGTCCATTAAATTGAAAAGCCCTACGGAGTTGTACCAGCTGGCCATTGCCATGTGTCTGGTCCCTTAGATTTTAGGATTGGGGCATGACATAATTTTAGTGGTGGCCCATGCATGTGCGAGCTTATCCTTTCGGTTACGTTACTGTACCGAACGACCTACAACTTAGGATTAATGTTAAATAAGATCTTAATCCATAATTGATTTTAAAACTCCTCTTGTATTTGATTGTCGCCCTTGGACTTCATTGTTGTATTCATTCATTACCGTCGACATCGTTATGATTGTTTCTTATTTTCCTTATTTCGGGAAGATGGATGCTCGTGCATGGTGATTTCCTCTAGAGCAGGTCCTCGTCAAGACGAAGAAGGTTTAATTGATAGGATGTTTGAGTAGATGGTTAACCATGGTAGAGAAGATAGATAAGTTCTTTCTTGTTACTAGAGTTAGTATAGACTATTGGCATAAGAATTAGACGTAGAAGTAGAGACTTAAAACTAGACCCTACCCTTACTTAAGGTAGCCGTGATTTGTAAGTATTAGAAGCTAGAAAGGTTGTTTGATTTTAAGACTCTTGAATAATTTAGAAAAGACATAGCTAGATACTAGGGTTAGTTGTAGCCTCATGATAATGATACAAGGAAGTAGTTGTAGTCTTATGGTAGTGATACAAGGAACGACCTTATGAACTTGGCAATACAGAAGGTTAGACTCACATCTAGAAGAAGATTATCAGATACTAATAAAAATAGGGTATGAAATAGAACTTTAGGTAGCAAACCATAGTGGTTAATCATTAGTTACCATATAAATTACAGTATCAGACCTAGAAAATTTTCCACCCTTTAGATAATGTTTATTATATGACTAAGCTAAAACAGATAGGTAGATTGCTAGACATAGATAGCTAGAACCAATAGTTGGATGATGACATAACTAGAGTATTACAATGTAGCTTTCAAATTAGATTAGATGTACTTGACTTATTTCGGTTGTCAGTGACTATTAGTCTTGTCTTTTCACCATTGATAATTCGACTAGTTGAGATAGTATCTAAAATAGAGCAATTAGATTGAAGGATGAGAGTTTTGATAGATATTATAGTCTTGATTTAGATAGTAAATTGTCTATAATGGATGGCTAGTTATAAATAAGATGGTACCCATATAGTTTGGATGAAGGGTACGCATGGAGTAACTTAGGAGGAACCTCAGGTTCGAGGTAAAAAGGTAGAGTGGCAACAAGATGAGATTCGCGACAAGTACCAGACATCGAGTTCTTTTTAAATTTAGAGAAGGACCTGAACTAGAGACATAGGCGTTGGCTCAAGGTGATGACAGACTTTGAGACTAAGCTACAGTACCATCTGAGAAAGGCCAACGTGGTAGCTGACTTATTAAGCAGGAGACCCAGGACATTCTTTTTTTTGACTACACATCAACACCTATTGAGAGATCTAGAGAAGTAGGGTATAGAGGTCATTATGCCAGGAGCAGATGGTCAGTTGTCGAGTTTTCAGGTACAATTGACTTTGGTTGAGAGAACCAAGGATGCCTTGCCAACAGATGCCAGATTCCAGAGACTTCGATAGAGGACAGAGGCTGGGATACAGACAGGATTATGCATATACGAGGATGGGACTTTGAGATATGGAGATCGTCTCTATGTCCCGAACGGAGAACTTCGTCAGGAGCTGATATCGGAGGTACACAGTTCACCATGCTTTATTCATCCAGGAGGCACATGATGTACAGAGATTTGAGGCAGTACTATGGGTGGCATGGAATAAAGATGGAGATAACCCGCTTTGTGGTGAAGTGTCTGGTGTGTCAGCGGGTCAAGGCTGAGCATCAGAGGTCTGCAGGTTTACTTAAATCCACTCCTGATACTTGAGTGAAAATAGGAGAATATCACC
The DNA here is from genome assembly GCA_036927795.1 of Iris macrosiphon. Taxonomy (NCBI): domain Eukaryota; kingdom Viridiplantae; phylum Streptophyta; class Magnoliopsida; order Asparagales; family Iridaceae; genus Iris; species Iris macrosiphon. The sequence continues at coordinate 104,008,524 of JAYESA010000020.1, read as the reverse complement.
ATGGTCTTCGTTATGGGCTTACCGAGGAGTCCCAATAGTCGCAATGCGGTATGGATTATCGTGGATCAACTCACTAAGATTATATATTGACATGTGAGTATGGAGTATAAATGGAAGATAGAAGTCTGACAGGAATGGTAGCTGAATATTGTGGATTACGCATAAACTGCTTAGGGATAGATATTTAGACGTTTGACTAATAGGACATGAGCTTGCTAAACCTAATCCTTAGTAGTAGGTGATGTAATAGGAACCTATATCCTATCTGCCCTAAGCAATAAATTTTAGGAATTGTATTCTTGTTATTATATTTGTTATACTTTTATTCTAGTATATTTAGAAGGATTGAATAGATATTTATTACAAAATTTCTATATATTCTTATTCCTATGTGTTGGGTAGAGACCTATGTGGTATTTTATTACATATACTTCTCCTAGGAATTGTTTGAGTTGAGCTTCTAGACTAGGTATGACTAACTAGCTAGATTATACTTGTTACTGCTAAAAGCGATTGTAAGAAATTAGGATGCAAGATTTCAATATGGGTACCATAGGATGATGATATTATACATATGAAAGAATGTTGAGATATTAACCGTCCTAGTTGCAGAAGAAGGTTAGAACAGTATTTGAGGTGCGGATCGAACCAACACTAGGTTCATTAGTGTTCCTAGTGTGCCAATAGAGCCCAACAGATAGTGCAAAGGCCATCTCCATCGGTCCTAGGTATGTCCGTAGCATTGCTTGATAATTTACAGTTATTATGTGTTGTTTTATTTTCGAGGACAAAATTCTTATAAGTTGGATAAATTATAAACCCTCTCGACCAAATTTTAGGTCTACTTAGCTTAGATCGAAAGACTAGGGTTAGTTTGAAACCAATTATAATTTAAATCATAGCGTTTTAGATTATTGTGCAATATTCTTAACACTTTGTGCACCTTACCGTTGCTTAGATATTTGGAGCGCTATACTAGCATTTACTTTCCAACAAATTTTACGTACTTTTCCTAGACATGCTAGCCTTCTATTATGACCCTTGTGTAACTCATAAATACCCTCCCTTGTGCTTTATTTTAGTCGCACAATATTCATTACAAACGTCCGTTCTTAAATTTAAATAAATCCAACTTTGCATCCTTGTCTGTTCCAATCAAAATTGGAGACACAACCTCGACTCATTTTGTACAACCCAATTTATGACAATATTCTAATCTGAGTCTACTACATCCATGACACTTGTGTCCCACCCAATTTTAACCCTATGTATTTCCAATTAATTAAAGAGAACTTATTACACTAATTTTAATTAAATTGGTGTAAGGACCCGACTTAACTAAAACCTAGACCCAACACCAACCCAAACGTCCACTCACACCCTCAAGGCTCATACTAAATACCACATACTATTTTAGCCTACTATATCACACCAAACATGGTGTTTTGTCTTATCCAATCCCAAATTCTATTAAATATGCAATTTTCCAATTGTTAGGGGCCTTTATGCAAAAGTGCAATGAGGTGTCCACCCCTCATTGGACCCTAGTCATGAAGAAACCCTCCTCCTTTCTTTGACCGATTCTACATTATATTTATCCAATTTTTTTTTAGTGCACAACACCAAAAACTTTCCCCTGAAGCCATCTCCACCCTCCATTCAACCCAACACCATCTCCATCCTCCAATTTCCTTTATGTAGCCTCCAACCCCATCCCAAGGCACACATGGCCGGCCCTAATCCCTAGGTTGCCATCATCTTCTCCTTTCTTATGCAAAAACTACCATCTCCCCATTATTTTTATCACCATCCCCAATCTCCAAACATCTAACCCTACCAACCCTACTCACCAACCCGAACCCTAGACTCCATCCCCTCCGGTGATCATCACCACCGCCACTCGCCCCGACCGCCATTAACTCCAACTCTATCCTGCTGAGACCCAACCGACCATCCACCACAGCACCCCTCGACTCCCCTCAACCCGACCGCCTGGACCCCATTATCTCCACCACAACCACAGCGTCCCCGCTAGAGCCCTCAAACACGACCGACTACCACGATAGCAAGCCGCCACCCTTTACCACCATCTCGAGTGACTCAACCCCGCCTTAGCAGCCGCTCGACCTCCCCGTCCTCTTTCCTTTCTTCCCCATTCAACGGCCTACGACCCCGCCTCCACCTCGACGCCGACATCACCTCTCCTCGCCGTTCTTCGCCACAGCAACGATGCCACTAACGTTAACTACTACCATCCCCGTTCTTCTCCCATCTCCAGTCAGCCACCGACCCCCGACGACCTTGCCATACCGTCCCTCCTGATCACCTCTGCTACAGCTCGACTACACCGCACCACCATCACCACTGTCTCTACCACCCTCTTCTTTCCTCCACCGACACCATCACCTTGACACCACCAGCCTCCACCTTCCCCGACCTCGCCTGAACGTCCCTCCGCTAGCCTGATCATCATCATCATCATCATCATTAACATCATCATCCTTATCATCACCATCATTATAATCATCATCATCATCATCATCATCATCATCATCATCACCATCACCATCATCACCATCATCATCATCATCAACATCCTCATCCTCATCATCATCATCATCATCATCATCATCATCACCATCATCATCATTATCGTCATCGTCGACCCGTCTCTCCTCGTCGGAGACAACCTACAGCAGTCACCCTCGATCCCGTGCACATGCACGCTAACGCGCAGGTTTGACTTGCCTTTATTTATGATTGTGTGTATGTGTACTTGTGTGAATGTTATTAAGGATTAGCATATTGCTTCATGACAGGCTTAGTTGGTTGATTTCAGACTCGTGTCGGTGAACCTAGTAACTAGTTGCATGTGCGTGCATGTGTGTATAATTATTAGTTGATATATAGATATATGTATATATATTCTATGGAAATTAAATGCTATTACTAGTTATGACTGTAATATATACATGCTGTATGACCCTAGGCATTAATTATGGGTATACCGCATAATTTTATATGACTATGTGACCCTGAGTATTAGTGAATCGACTGCCTTGTATACACCGACGTACTGGCTTAGACATGTGTTAGTGAGTTGACTGTCTGATTATGCGCAGCAATTGAGACATGACACCCGAACATTTAGACACACACTTGACCCTGCTAGTTGACCAGTACCACCCCTGCCTTGTGTAGTTTCTGAGTTTAGTGTAATCGTGTTTGTGTGTGTGTGCTTGTGTAATGACTGATGCTATATTGTATTATAATATATATATAGGACCATTGGATCATCCTGCGAGACTTCGGGAGCAGGGTATTGGCACTCGCAACTTAAGGACACAGGCAAGTATACCTTGCCTTGTTATACTGTTTAAATTTAATTATTATTTAGTTGCATATTTTATTGTTTAATATTGTATTTAACTGTGAGCGTCCGAGAAAGACTCGGGTGCAGTCAACGAAGGCGTTGACGTTAGGACTTGTGTCTGACCTAGTGTCTAGTAGACGCACCTAAAATCGTTGAGTTATCAGTATGACTCCCCAGGCCTTAATACATTTCTTACACGGGTTGTGAGTCTCATATAGGACACGGTCTTGCATATTTGGTTGGCCACCTGTACGTATAGGTCGTGCGACGGATAGGGTATAACTGCTAATAGTGATGCATGTTAGAAGACTTAGCAGTTATTAGTAGTCCAGGAACATTGACTATTGTAGTACCGTAGTCCAATCCTTGTCCTTATTTGATTTTAAGGTTTGGCTATTGTTCTAACGATAAGCTATGAGCAAAAGTTACGACGCCGATACTTGCACTCTGTCTCGGCGTAGTAGTTAAAGCGTGTTGTGTATACAACATGCGTGGAGCATTGGGCGGGGAGGACAACTAGTAGGCGTATGGGACACTCACTTCCTTTATTCAGATTCCACGTTCGACGGAATAATATGGACGTTATACTATTCAGATTCCACGTTCTTCGGAGCGATATGGACATTATACTATGCAGATTCCACGTTCTCCGGAACGTTGGACGTTATTACTTATACAGATACCAAGCTCCTCGAAACTGGACGTTATTATATTGTAGAGCGCCCTTATTTTGGGGGCATATGTGGCATATACTAGCCAGTCACGACGATTGGTGAATTACGTCAGCATATGTCTAGCCTATACTTCCCATACGCACTAAGTTGTTCTCAAATTGCATTTCACTTAGCTGGTTAGTTCACCCTTGAGTTTTCACAGTATTTATTTTATGACATGTATTTTTGTATCTTGTTACGTCCCTCTGAGGACCTGGTTCCCTTCCAGGTTATTTGTACAGTTTGTAGGATATTTGATCAGTGGAATGTGGACATCGTTGCATGTATCTTTACATTTTTAGCTATTACAGTCATATACTACTTTCCATTTTTGATTCTGCTTTTACAGCCTAGTGTTTATAGGCCTATGTTATTCTTCTCGTCTATTCGAGCAGATGTATTATTGGGCTGCAGACTGATAATGCATATCGTTCTTTCTTGAGATTATTTACCATGGATTGAGATTTAGTTTAATTTTTTACATGTTAGAATATAGATGATTAACTGGATCACTTGACCGTGGACAGCGTAAGTACACTTCGTCGGGTCCATTAAATTGGAAAGCCTTACAGAGTCGTACCAGTTGGCCATTGCCACATGTTTGGTCCCATAGATTTTAGGATTGGAGCGTGATAAGAGGAGATTTTAAAAAGGAGGGGGCTGTTGTTTTGGTCGTTCATAAGAGAAGAGAGGCGGTTAGGGCTAGGTAGAGGAGACGGTTGCATTATTATATATACTAATTGGTTCGGCTTTTGGGTGTTGGTTGCTTAGAGTTGTGTTGGGCCCAAAAGGGACTTGTGTTTAAGGGTCTATAAGTATTTTTTAGGATTCTAATAATCCTTTGTCTATTATATAATTAATTATTTTAATTTAAATAAAGTGCACAAAAGATATGCAAGATGCGGTTTTCTAAAATGGAAAACTGAATATTTGAACTAGGATTTGAACCATGTGATATTTATGAAGCATGTAGGGATTTAAATGAATAAGACACCCTTAATATGAACATGTTAGGTCTAGTTAGGCTCATAGATGTGAAGTTGGTTAGATAAAAATGGTTGATGTTGAGCATTAAAATTGTACGCAACGACAATGTGCTAAATTGCCAATATCTAGATTTTACGTCGAAAGTTGTGCGACAAAAATAAAACATAACGATGCAAATTTATGAGTGACATTTAATCAACGAACCTTATTTGGCTCGTCTAAGTCTAGTATGCAAATTTGGTCGGAAGATTAGGGCTAGTATTGTACTAAAATCTCAAGACCATGGCAAAAAGTGTCTATAGTTCAATAAATTATCAAATAAATATTTAAATTAATTAAATAAATAAAAAGTAATTGTTAATTATCAAAATAACCCTATATAAAAATCAGGGTGCACACAATCTACCCACCTTAAAAGAATTTTGTCCTCGAAATTTAAAATCTTCAATAACAAAATTATTATCAAATTTGAACTCAAAAATAATAATATAATCATGGGGTCAAATCATTGGTTATGGCTTCAGAAGATCCTCAAAATTATCTTTTTATTCTCAAAGCTTAAAATTTTTAAATTAAATCTTCTAAATTTGCCCACTTCAAGATTTAAACTCCTCAAATTTAACTTTGAACCAATTCTCACTTTTAAAATTATTATTATTCTACTCGTTTAAATTTTATTAAAATCCTTAAATTTAAATTTCAAGACAAATCTTATCAAAATATATAATTTTAAATCTCACAAAATTTAAATATTTCAAGCTATTTCAAATCTAAATTTAAATTCGTCATCATAATCTCCTTAAAATTTAAACACAATTGCAAGCATATAATATTCTTAAATTTCTATAATCTTTATTTAAATTCATGTTTATCCTAGAAATCTAAACTCCAAAAAAAAAAAATTAAATTCATCAAATATTTTAAATTTAAATTTAAATTCAAAACTTCATAATCGCCTTAAAATTCAAATAACTAAATTTAAATCTAAATTTGATCTATCATTATCTCCTCAAAAATTTAAATAACCAAATCTCATTCAATCTAATCTTATTCCAAAATTTAATTTTTTTTGAACTTTGTAGTCTTCAAATTATAAACTAAATTTTCATTCTCAAAATCTAAATTAATATTTTTTTTCTTAAAATTTAAATTTTAACTCGAATCCTCAAATTAAATTTTTTCTAAAAATCCATCCTCTAAAAATTTAAATCCAATCCCCATACGCTTATCCTCACAGTCAAATCTATATCTTTAAGTTTTTTTTTTCTTCACATAATCTCAAAATTCAAAAAAAAATCAAGGAAAACTTAAGGGCAAAAGGACTCAAATCTCTCAATCATATTATTCTTAATTTCTTTCTTAACCACCATCTAAGAGTTTCACCTGCAATATAAATTTTTTTACTATAATTTGAATTTGAAATTTATAATTTCTACAACTTCTACCCACCTTATGACAAAACATTATATCAAAGCTTTAATTTTTCACAAAAAAAATTTATATTCCAAAAGAATTTTCATAAGTTCCTCTAATATCAGTTATTCTTGAAAATATTCAATCCAACTATGTACCTATAGTTTGTTTTTAGCATATCCATATACTTCTACCTATCTTCAAAATTATATTAAAAATATAACAAGCAAATAATAATGCAATATATCCAAGGAATATTTATTTCTAACCATTTTCTAACTTATACAAAGCACGGGTGTTCTTCTCTCCGAAGTAAGGGTAGACGAGAAACAATGATAGTGATGTCAAGGAAAATATACGATTACAATTGTGAAGGTCAAGGGAGATAATCGAATTCAATGAGAAAATTGTTAAATCAGTTATGGATTGAGTTCCTATCTTGGTATATTCCTTTTCGTAGGCTCGTATCAGTATAGCTATGTAACCAATACGATATGCTCTGACCTGTCTAGAGGGCAAGTATATGTGTCTAATAAGATAAGTCAACTATATCTCAATCCACGCAAAATAGTCATATGAAGAGGGAACCAAGTGCACTAAGGTTGACCAGACCATAATACAACTATTCTAATTAGACAATATATTAGTGGGCGTCCCCAATAACACATATGTCATGAACAAGCTCGATAAAAGAATAAGCTTGCAAAATAAGGCTATAATAGCGGCATAAGTCAAGATAGTCCAAAATATAAGTATGTGAGATTATGATGAATGAAGTACAAATAGTTCAAATTCATCAAGAATCTAGGACTCGTCCGGTGTTTGTGTCTCCACAGTTGTCATACTAACTTCTTATCTAAGTATATGGTTGACCAATTAGGGTCAAACCACTACGATTCTGCAGTCTTGGCAAACACCATCTTTTTATGCTAGCATATATTTTATTGTCGTTCAATTATATCTTATTAGGGTAGCTTAATAATAATGGAATTCTAGGACATGCTACCTAACTTACAAAGATTCAATTAGTATTGTAATTGATTTATGGAGATTCTAAAAAATAACCTTGTTCTTATAAATAGAGTAGAAACTCTTATTAAGGAATATAAGGAAAAGATCTTCGTACTATTAGGTAATCCTAGTGCCTTATAAAACTTTCTAAAGTAATGGTCATCCTTAACTCTTACTTAGAATCAGTGCTTATAGAACAAAATGTGTTAATATTGATAATGGAGAAGTTGATGGCTCGCAACGTGAGAGAGAATATAATCTTTATTGAGATATATTGATGAAGGTTATATGATTTGGAACTATAGAATAATTACAAAATTATATTCCAACCCAAATGAATAACTCAACCTATCAAGTTCTAATAATTATCACAAAATCAAAATTTAAGATTAATCAAACCATAATCTTATCAAACTATAATCCTATCATAAAAGAAATTACTTGGCCTAAAATTAGAGGGGTACGATGGTACAATTTGAAAGATAAAGGAAAATTTTAGTCATCGCACAAAATAATGAACATCAAAGTTAAGATTATGAGGAAACAAGATATAGAAGTAAATCTCTTGATGGTAACGTAGTTTGTTAAGGGAAAATTGTATGCAAGTTATCGAGGTCGGGGTATGATCAAGGAAGGATTTTAATTATTTCTTTGGCGTAAATGATTAGAGAGCATAACAAATGATCTATGATTGTTAGAAGGGTTAAGTAACGTAAGTGGATATCATGTTGTCCTCAGAGAAGGTGATATGCTAGTCTCCATGTTAAGGGTATGGTTAAGGAAAAAAATATTCTAATCATTTACTATGTTAAATTATTTAAAGAGCTATAACAATTGATCTATAATTGGTGGATGGTTAACTCAAGATAGGAAAGCAGATAAATAGTTGGATGATAACATATTTCATAAGAGGAGATAATATTCGCGAGGATATGATAGTCTCCTAGGTTGGCCCGATTTGAAAATAGAGTCAAATTCTTGCAATGGTTAGATGTTTAAAGTAACGGCAAGGAAGTTATAATAAAGGAAATATAGTTACCTAAGGTTGGATGATATGGCATTGTAGGCAACTTAGGAATACTCAAATATGAATCAGCGATGATCATATATTTTAAGAGATCTGCTAGGCTGAAGATAGGGTACCCTTGCTCCTACTAAGGTATTGGTTCATTCCTCTTGGTTTCCTAAGATACTGCTCTGCTAATACCAAGACAAGAATCTAAATTTATAATTTTTATATATTATCTCACTATGGAAGTTAGTTTTAGTCCTAATATCCAACAATAAATTTTTATTGGTTCCTCAATACTAGGGTCAAACAATATGGTCAAATTTTTAACTAACCATAGTAGTTTATACTACGCTTAACTCATACCTAAATATAACAAGGGATAATGGTCAATCAACTTACAGGTGCTAGATGTTAGAGCTTATTTAGGTATGCTAAACTTTTGGGAGCTGTCAATATTCTAGTTTATTTTTTTTAGTAGGTATGCTATCATAATTATCTTCTAAACCCAACAACAAGGATTCTTATATTATGGCAGAAGCCTATACTCAAGGAACTATTCAAGGAGTACATCTATCCTTCCAAAATAAGAAAAGGTAAGGAAATGGTAATAGTAACGTCAAGAAAATTAAGAGAATGCAATTCCGAAGGCCAAGGAAGGTAGTCGAGTTCAAAGAATTTGGAACGAAATCAAGAAAGTTAGTCAAATAAGTGGATGAGATCCTATATTCTAATCCTAGTTGCAGGCTTGCTCCGTACAGTGACGTAACTAAAATAATATGCTCTCGACCTGCATGTGCCACCACTAAAAATATGTTACGCCCCAGTCCCAAAATATGTAGGACCAGGTATATGTAGACATGCCAGCTATACGAACAAGTATAAGAACCCAATTTAATGGACCTAACCAGTCGTAGTACGATGTAGAATATAACTAAGTCACAATATTACAGGCAGGTAATAATCTAGTCTCATCCATAAATATCACTGAATAGGAAACTGAATGAATATATAAAGTCTCATAATCCACTACAAAATAAAGTCTAGTAGAGAATAATCCACAAAATATAAGTGTGAAAGAATGCTGAAAGAAAATACAACTAGACAGTAATGAAATAGTCTAGGTGCCAGCTAAGTAGATAAGGACATCCAAGACACTAAGCAACCATCATCCATAACGCTCAGGAAAACTCATGTCGCTCTACCTCAAGGTCCTCGTCAGCAAAATATTTAACTCCGTATTATGTAGGATACAAGTGCTCGTCTGGATCTATAAAAGTGTCAGTCTTCAGAGGGACATAACAAGTACACAAGAAATTGACATACATAAAAGTGAAACAGTAAACAATAAATAGGGTAACAAAACCATATATGTGATATGCACTCTAGACATCTCTAGTGGCGCATGAGGGAGAAGAAATTAAGGACCAGTCATCCCACCAGGCGTTCAGCAGAACTCAGGTGTACGCCATTTATATAGTAAGAAACAGAAATCCTATACACTCACTAGTAGATACTCTCCTCCCAATGTACTATCCGAACAGTATACGGGGTGCAGGCATAATGCAACGACGTCAATAAAAATTTAGAAACTAAACTAACATCAACTACTAACACAAGACAGGAACCCACGTATCAATGGCCCATCAATATGCTAGTCCATACACTCTCTCATTTGGTGAACGTGTTGAACAAGTGTCAGGTCAGAAGATACCACATACCTTCACAATATACTAGGTAAGTCTGCTACTCTAAGACGTGTGCGCACAGCTAAACAAATTAAACTAGGCATAATGTAAACTGAATAATACAATCACGCAAGGTGTAATTGCCTTCCGAGCCAAATGCGAGCACAACAAGTCTGGTCTGGAACTCACCACAGAAATGTCTCAAACACCTACCAATTAATATTTACACTAATTAGACTCTAATTTCTCGTTAAATTAAGTTATATAGTTATTAACTCTATATTTGTTGCACATGCAAATAGCTACACACCAGAATATTACTAGTCATTAAATATTTTTAAAACTATTTTTAAATCACTAATTATTAAAAACTATTAATTCTAAAATTATTTATAATTATATGAAAATAACCAACCCAATATCATTGTATGCAAAAAACCTCTACGGGCGTAGTTTATGCATGCAACTATCCTATTTGTATCAAAAAAATCAATAAATAATAAAATAATACATTAAATATTCTATAATTATAGTATATTAAATTTTAGAATTTATTTACATATTCAATATATGGCAACCTTCCAAGAACTACAACTAGATTTGATGCACTGTGTCCGTGTCTAGATTGTTCAACAATTAGGGGTAGTTTTGTACATAAAAATATGGTTTTAAATGGATTCAAATATTTATAATCACTACCTAACATTAACATGGTTCTACATAAGTTTTATATCATGAAAAATAGGAAGAATATTTAAAGTTGAAAAACTTACGCGTACGCGATTACCGCGGGGACCTTCTTCCCCACTATGGCCAAACGGAGTACCAAACGGACTCCAAACTTCACACCACCGAAGACCTAGAAGAATTCAAATAGATGAAGAAAATAGGGTTATGGAGGGATTTTGGTTGCTGTTTATAGCCGAAATAAGAAGCAGTAGGAGCAAACCTAATATAGGGGTGTACGGGTGAATGATTGGCCTTGGGTCGACTTTGGGGTGCTCGTGGGGGTGCGTGAAAGTACGGGGAAGGGAGAGGAGGAAGAGGAGATATGAAAAAGGGAGGGGGCTACTATTGTGGTCGTTCATAATAGAGGAGAGACGACTGGGGCTAGGTAGAGGAGAAGGTTGCATGTTTATATATACTTGTTGGTTGGGCTTTTGGGTGTTGGTTGCTTGGACTTGTGTTGGGCCTTAAAGAAACTTGTGTTTAAGGGTCCATTAGGGTTTGTTAGATTCTCATGATCCTTAACCTATTGTAAAATTAATTATTTAAATTTAAATAAATTGTAGAAAAGATATGCAAGATGCGGTTTCCTAAAATAGAAAACTGGATATTTAAACTAGGATTTGAACCATGTGATATTTATGAAGCATGTAGGGATTTAAATGAATGGAAAACCTTTAATATTAACATGTTAGGTATAGTTAGGCTCATTGATGTGAAGTTGGTTAGATGAAAAGGGTTGATGTTGCGCATTAAAATCGTATGCAACAACAAAGTGCTAAATCGTTAATACTAAATTTTTTGTCGCAAAAGTTGTGAAATAAAAATGAAGCATAGCAACGCGAATTTATGAGTAACATTCAATCCATGAACCTAATTTGGCTCGTCTAAGTCTAGTCTGCAAAGTTGTTCGGATGGTAAGGGCTAGTGTTGTACTAAAAACTCAAGACCATGACAAAAAGTGTCTATAGTTCAATAAATTATCAAATAAATATTTAAAATAAATAAATTGCTAATTACCAAAATAATCGCATATAAAAATTAGGGTTCTTATAGCGGCTGCTGGTTTCCTTCTTATTTTATGTGTGTTTATGTATGGACTGATCCCCCTTCCCCTTTGTATAAGGAGAAAATGTCCACTATTTATAGCTTTTGGGAGAGGGGTTCATGCACGTATTACAAGCTACCAAGCTGTCATGCCCCAGTCCTAAAATACATGGGACCAGGCCACTTGGCAATAGCCAGCTGTCACATCTTCGAGGATATCCTAATTTAATGGATCCTAACGAAGAGTGCTATGCTGTCCTAAATACTAACATGTCCCATATAAATCAACAACATGTAATCTAATCTCATCCACAAATAAACAGCAAAAATGTACTAATAATAACTGCTGGAAGATAAACGCCAGTCTCAAAATATCATAGTACAACCAAGAATGTCAGGTGGGGACAAACCCACTGCTATGACAAAATAAAATTGATAGATAAAAGATAATGACTAGGGCATCGGCTGACTAGATAATGATGCTCCTAATCCTAGGCAGAAGGCCCACCCAGTGATCACGGGTACTCTAACGGTAGCACCTCTAACTCCTCAGCTGTAGCGTACCTCGTCTCCTGTCCTGGGCCGTACACTGTGGGGTAATATGCCTCGTCCAAATCTAGAAAGGTACCAAGTCCTCAGAGGGACGTAACAAGATAAATAGAAACCTGCCACATATGTAAATACTGAATAAAATAAATGCAATAAAGGGTGTGCTAACCATCTAAGTGAATGCAAATATGAGGACAACATTGGTACGTATGGGTAGGTGTAGGCATAACATCCATACCGCTCCGAAGAACGGGGCATCTGCATAATATAACGTCCATACCGCTCCGAAGAATGAGGCATCTGAATAATATAACGTCCATACCGCTCCGAAGAATGGGGCATCTGAATAATATAACGTCCATACCTCTCCGAAGAATGGGGCATCTGCATAAAGGGAGTCATCGGATGCGTGGCTCCTCCGGATACCACGAATTCCAATGTGTGTATCCCATATGCCTACTAGCTGTCCTCCCCGCCCAAATATAGATACACAAATCGAATACTCGACGTGCATACCACGTATTTATATGCCAGTCCCTAAGAATAAAATAACCCTAAGTTACGTACTAACCATGATGCATGTCACACGCACCGATAGCTAGTCGAGTACGCGGACCCGCATTCCAACATAAATATGTCACAGTGAAGCGTGTAAGTGTGTCAGATCTCGAAAGATATCAGAGTATCCTCTAATAGGGTGAGTCTGCTAATGACTAGGTTAAGTACACTAATCATCGACGTATCCGTTGACTGCTCCTGAATTAATCTCGGACGCGCACATTTGTATAAAATAAAAGCAACAAGGATACAATACAACATATGCATAATTTAATTTAGATAGTAAATATGGCAAGGTATCTTGCTTGAGTCCTCAAGCTGTGAATGCCAATAGCCTGCTCCTGCGGTGTCTCCTGGCTGATCAAATGATCCTAAACAGACCAATATAATATAGCAATCCATTATCAGACACTAAGTAATATATACACTACGTTACACTTCAGTACTGACGCAAGGATCACGTCGGTCGAATACAAAGTCGCGGGTGCATGTAGCTAAGATACACACGTGCCCTGTCTTTAGTCACCGTGTATCCCGCGACAGTAAAATACTAAGGTCATAAGTCACCAACTAATTATGTTTAGTATAATTAATGGTCCTTATTATCCATATTAGGCATACTTGTCGATGTCCAGGTTTTATTGATGCATTACAAGTCTTTAATAACAATTTTCGCTACAAGGACGTTCACTAAGTTATTGATTACTAACTTATTAGTCATTAAGAAATCTGATTAGGCATACATATATACACAATTAGGGTTTTCGAATTAACTATCTCGTGTCCATGCCAAGATACGACACGACGCTACGCGTACGACGATATCATGAGGAAGAGGGGAATGTGGGTGGTTACCTCGACGTGGCTGACTGGAGAGGGCCTGTGCTCATCGAGGGGGTGTACTCCGGCAAGGGGACAGCTCTGGTCGACGGACAGCAGGGAACAGCGATGGTGGCAGCAACTGCGGCAGGCAGTAACAGTAGCTGCAGTCGTCCCAGCGGCGGCTGCACGGGTCTGGCGGCGACGGCTGGCGATTGGGAGGGTGCCTGGGGGTGGCCGGGTTGTGGGGGGACGTCGTGGTCTGCCGACCAATGGCGGTTGGGGGTGTTAGAGGCATTCGGGGCGGTCGGCAGCGGCTAAGGAGTCGGCTCCAATTGGGGACGTCGGGGATGGTGCAGGAGATGGAGGCGCTGGCGGGTGTGTTGGGTGGTCAGGCGGCTGGGACTGTCCGGTCGGGGAGTGCCGGCGGCATTAGGAGGCGCTGGAGGCGGTGGCTTGGCGATCGGGTGGGGAAGAACTCGGCAGGGAGTAGGGTTGCGGCTAGGGTTTCCTTAGGGTGGTGGAGAGAATAGAGTTTTAGGGTTTTCCATGAGGGAATATATATATTTATATGGTGATGGGGTTTGTGGGCTGGCCTCGAAGTTTGGGCCGGCCAGGGCTCGAGGGAGTGGGGGCTGGTCCACATAAAAGTGTTTATGGGCTGGGTCAGGTCCTGTTTGAGATAAAATTGGCCCTAAACTTAATTAAATTAATAATTAATGCACAAGGCAAAATTAAAGAACATTGCGTAGCTAAGGTGAGACGCAATGACGAGTATCTAAGGTCGCACAAGGGTCAGGGGTTAGTCTGACATGTCTAAGAGATGTTCGTGGTCTTGGGTGAAAGATAACTACTAGTGTGGTGCTCCAACCTCGAAGCAACGACGGGGTATATTAAGATGTATAATTGATGCACATTAATCCTAATTAATGCCAAATTAATCCTAGTCTCTTGATTTAATTCCAATTAACCCCGAATTGGTCGAGGGAATTTACAATCTACCCTTCTTAGAGCATTTTGTTCTCGAAATTAAAATATACGCATGGTGAGAATTTTTGACTGAAATTTAAAATGCTAAAATGTACCAGGTCCTTCGAAGAGATAGGGATAGTGCTGTCTAATATCCTCCTCGTGTTCCCAAGTCGACTCTCCTGGTGCATGATGTCTCCATGCGACACGAACTAGGGGAATAGTCTGACTTAGCAGTACTTTCTCGCTTCTGTCTAGAATCTCCACAGGCTCTTCTTCGTATGATAAGCTCGGGCCGACTGTGATCTCTGAATGCTCAAGTACATGACTCGGATCTGGTATGTACCTCCTCAGCTGAGATACATGGAAGACGTCATGGACTCCTTCTAAAGTCTGCGACAAGGCTAACTTGTAAGCAACCTCTCCGACGCGTTCTAACACATCGAATGGTCCGATGTACCTCAGACTCAGCTTTCCTCTGCCTCAGAATCTGATAGTCCCTCGAGTAGGCAAGATCTTTAAAAATGCGTGATCTCTAACCTGAAACTCTAAGGGTCGTCGATGCGCATTCGCCCAATGCTTCTGTCTGTCTTGTGCTGCTCGTAGGTGTCCTTGGATCTTCTTTACCTTCTCCACTGTACGAACAACCAACTCTGGTCCGAGAATCTGTCGCTCGCCTATATCGCTCCATCATACTGGGGAACGATACTTCCTTCCATACAACACTTTATAGGGAGCCATCTGGATGCTCGCTTGATAGCTGTTGTTGTAGGAAAACTCGACCTAATGAAAATGGTCCTCCCATGATCCTCCGAAGTCAAGCATGCACGCTCGTAACATGTCTTCCAATGTCTGAATGGTGTGCTCCGACTGGCCAACTGTTTGTGGGTGATACGCTGTGCTAAACTTTAGGCGAGTACGGAGACTCTCTTGCATACTCCGCCAAAAGTAAGATGTGAACCTCGTATTCCTGTCTGACACGATACTAACTAGCACTCCGTGCAGTCGCATAATATCTCTCATATACATGTTTGCTAAGACCTCTGTGGATTGCCTAACTATGAAGGGTAAGAAGTGTGCGGACTTGGTGAGTCTATCCACGATTACCCATACTGCATTTCGACCACTAAGACTCCTCGGAAAGCCCGTAACAAAGTCCATAGTGATATGCTCCCATTTCCACTCCGGTATAGGGAGCGGTTGAAGCAATCCTGCAGATCTCTGATGCTCAGCATTGACTTATTGATACACCAGGCACTTGGCCACAAAATGTGCTATCTCTCTCTTCATTACATGCCACCATTAGTACTCTCTCAAGTCTCTGTACATCTTCGTGCCTCCTGGATGAATAGAGTAGGTTGAACTGTGTGCTTCTGCCATCAACTCCTGACAAAGTTTTCCATTTGGAACATAGAGATAATCTCCATATCTCAAAGTTTCGTATTCGTGTATACGCAGTCCTGTCTGTATTTCAGTCTCTGTCCTCTGTCTAAGCCTCTGGAATCTGGCGTCTGTTGGCAAAGCAGCCTTGATCCTCTCCGTTAATATCGATTGCAACTAAAAACTCAATAACCGTTCGTCTACTCCGGGCATAACTACTTCTATACCCATCTGCTCTAGATCTCTCAATATATGTTGTTGGGTAGTCAAGAAGAATGCCATGGGTCTTCTGCTCAACACGTCAGCTACTACGTTGGCCTTTCCTGGGCGGTACTGTAGCTCAATCTCGAAGTCTGTCATCACCTCGAGCCAACGTCTCTGCCTCTGGTTAAGGTCCTTCTGGGTGTAGACGTAATTTAGGCTTTTGTGATCAGTTAATATCTCTACTCTTTCTCCATATAGGTAGTGTCTCCAAAGCTTCAAAGCAAAGATCACTGTTGCAAGCTCCAAGTCGTGGGTGGGATAGTTCTTCTCATGGGTCCTCAACTGTCTAGAGGCATAGGCTACAACCGTCCCATGCTGCATCAAGACACATCCTAATCCTTTCTCGGATGCATCGCTATAGATTACGAATCCTCCGGGTCTAGATGGTATGGTCAAGATAGGTGTCATAGTCAAACGCTTCTTCATCCCGTCAAATGCCCGCTGACACTCTTCTGTCCAGGTAAACTCTTGCTCCTTATGGGTCAAACGGGTCATTGGCTCTGCGATCTTTGCGAAGTTTTCCACGAACCTCCGGTAATATCCGACAAGTCCTAGGAAACTTCTCACCTCCGAGACATTGGTAGGGGTTGGCCATGTCTCTATTGATGAAATCTTTGCCGGATCTACCAAAATTCCATCTTCTGAGATGACGTTCCCCAGAAAAGTAACACGATCTAGGAGAAACTCGCACTTTCTCAGCTTGCCATAAAGCCTCTCTCTCGTTAGTGTCTCTAACACTAGTCTCAAGTGCTCTTCGTGCTCCTCGTGGCTCTTTGAATACACCAAGATGTCGTCGATGAAGACTACCACAAACTGGTCTAAGTATTGGTAGAATACTCTGTTCATCAAGTTCATAAAAATAGTAGGCGCATTCGTCAGTCCAAAAGGCATCACTAAGAACTCGTAGTGACCGTAACGAGTCCTGAATGCTCTCTTTTAAATGTCTTCTATTTGCACCGTCACTTGATGATAACCCGATCTTAGGTCGACCTTTGTGAACACCACTGCTCCTGTCAACTGGTCGAATAAATCGTCAATCCGCGGCAGGGGGTACTTGTTCTTGATGGTCAAAGCATTAATGGCTCGATAATCAATGCACATACGTACTGTTCCATCTTTCTTAGGTATAAACAATACTGGTGCTCTCCACGGTAATGCACTAGGACAGATGAACCACTTGCTCTGCAACTTCTTTAATTATAGCTTCAGCTCATCTAACTCCTTCTTTGCCAATCGGTATACATTAGAAGATATCGTTGCTGCTCCGGGTACTAGCTCAATGGTGAAGTCCACGTCTCTATCTGGCGGTAAACCTGGCAATTCTTCGGAGAAAACATCCTAGAATTCTACAACTATTGGTGGGGGTACCATCTCCATAGCCATATAAGCTCCAGCTATCTGTCCTACTACTTGTTCGATGGTCCCTCGCATGTACTCAAACTCCGGTTGATCTGGTGGTCTAAAAGTGACGCTACCCTTCCGGCAATTCAGTACGGCATTATACTGGCTCAACCAGTCCATGCCTAGCACCACATCAAAGTATGGCATGGGTAATACCAAGAATTATGCTCTCATCTCTTTACCACATACGACTACCGAGCATGTTCTGATAATGCTGGTAACTGGCACGATACCTCCTCCGGTAAGAATCTTCCAACTCTTAGGTAAGGGGGAAGTAGCTACTCTATGCATTGCTATGAATCTACTAGATATAAACGATAATGTAGCTTCAGAATCAAATAATGCAGTTGCAGGTAATAATACAACTAAAATGGTACCTGTGATAGCTTCCCTTCTGTTTCCTCTTCAGTAGCTGCTAATGCAAAGCATGTCCATGCCTCTGTCCTCTGGTCTGCTGTCGGGCTCTATCAAACTGTGCCTGCTGTGGGGCAAAGGGTGGTCCCCTCTGGAATCCTCCGGGTACTGGTGGACGTTGTCCTCCTGGTGGGGGTAGTATCCTCGGGACTGGTGCTGCTGTCCTCTATCAGGGCTGTGGTACTGCATCTCTGCGCTGTGGGCAGTCTCGAGCTTGGTGCTGGCTCACCCCACAAATCATGCATATCGCTAGCCTCTTTCTGTAGTCCTTCTGGTAATGTCCTATCTTACCACAGTGGTAGCAAGTCGGAAGCTCCTTTTGCTGGTATGGCGCTGCTCTCTGTGGTGTCTGTATTCCGGGATGACGGATCAGCCCTCCTGCTCTGGGCTGGACTTTGGCTATTATGGTTGTGCTGGAACGTCTAGATCCTCTGGCAATGGCCTCCTGGATCCTCGCCTCTGCAAGTACCTCTTCGTAAGAGATCCTCGCCTGTATGGTGGTATACCTCTGTAGCTCGTAGGTGAAGCCGTGATAGAATCTCTGGGCCTTCTCTAGGTCATTAGGTATCCGAACGGCGCCAAATCTGCTTAAACGGCTAAACTCTGTGTCATAAGCGTCAATAGTCATATTCTCTTGTTCTAGATGTAGAAACTGGAAGTACAGGGCATTTTTGACTGTAGCTGGGAAATACTTCGCATTGAAGTACTCTAGGAACTGCTCCCAAGTCTGGTTTTGCCCACACTACGCTCAATAGAATCCCACCAGTAATGGGCATTGTCTTTTAGTTGGGCCCTCACTGCGGTCATCCAAAGGTCTGGATGCAGCTGTGAAGCCTCTAGTAGCATCTCCGTGTTGGCGACCCAGTCGGAGATCTGTTTTACGGTCTCATTACCCAAAAAGGTATCTGGTCCCATCTGTCGGAACCATCTTACAGTGCCACCTATCTGGGCTGGTGGAGGTGCGTATGCTGGTGCTGTGACAGGTATCCTCTCTAGTACTG
Source organism: Iris macrosiphon (assembly GCA_036927795.1). Lineage (NCBI taxonomy): Eukaryota > Viridiplantae > Streptophyta > Magnoliopsida > Asparagales > Iridaceae > Iris > Iris macrosiphon. Next base: position 103,989,202 of record JAYESA010000020.1, on the reverse strand, counting down.
CCATCAAATTCTGTCTCAACGTTTATGTCTGATGCTACTGTGCTTGCATCATAGTCGGGAAGAACTGAAGTATCTGTGGCTGTCTATCTGATTGTGTCATCTGGGGTGGATAAGGTGGAGGTGGTGGTAATAGAATCTTTGGCTATATAGTAGGCGTCTCTTCAGATATCGGCTTCTCAGTTTGCGGCATCGGTGTGGCTCCTGAAGTCTGTCCCTCAAAAGACTGCATGGGAATCGTCTGGGAAGTCTATCCCTCGGGCTGCGGTTTAGGATTGCCCTGTGAAGTCTCGTGCCAATGTATCAGCGGGGTCTGTATCGGGGGTTGCCCTTGGGGTACCTACTCTCTTTGGGTGGTGTTGTCTGGCACCGCGGCACTGGGTGCTCCTCGTCCACTGTGCAAATTCATCTTGCTGCAAGAGATAGGACTTTATTAAAAAGAGTACGGAATCAAATAAACATGATGCAGATATTTAGAGGTAATACGAAGGAAGTTCAACGACGTAATCAAAGTGGATGAGACCTAGTAATTTCTATCCTATTGCAGGCTCGCTGGGCATGTTACCATACCATAAGCGAAATGTTGACCTGTATGGGCCACTACTAAAACCATGTCACGCCCCAGTCCCAAAATACACGGGACCAGGCCACGTGGCAATAACCAGTTATCACGTCTCTGAGGATATCCTAATTTAATGGATCCTAACGAAGAGTTCTAAGATGTCCTAAATACAAACATGTTGTAAACCCCCTGATTTTCAGGAATTTTTAAAATAGATTTTTCATAATTTTTTTAGATTTTTTTAGGATTTTTCTGTAATTAAAACTAAGGTATTTTTAATATTAATGATTTTTAAATGATGTTAAATAGTATTAAAATATTATGAAAATAATATTTTCTGGTGTAAAATGAAAAACTAAACATAGGATAATTTTTTGGGAATTTATTGGACCCCGGAAGCATTTTTAAAGACCTAGAAACTAAGTTGTAATTAAACCAAATAAAACCATAATTATACCCGGTTTTTTTACCCAAACCAACCCAAACCAGACCAGACCCGGTTCAACTGAACCGAACCCAAACCTGCGGGTAGGATCTGGGTCTAACCTGCTGACCCGAAACCCGATTACCCGACCCGCCTGCTACAGTGCACCCCCAACCCCCGACCTTGGCGATTCTGCTCCCCGCAAACCGCCACGGCTTTCTCGCTCCCCGGCGCCTCTCCGGCTCCCCGCAATGCCCGCCCAGCTCCTCCTCTTCTCTCCCCGCACTGGACGACCATCCGCCTCCCTTCTCCCCTTTATAAAGCCGCCATTTTCGGCCACCTTCGTCCCCGTCGAACCCGCTGCCACCCGCCGCCTCGCCTCCGCAACGCCCGCCGCTCTGCCTCCCTTCCTCGCACTATAAAACCCAGCTCCCCTCAGTCGTCGAACCCCTCGCCATCGTCTCCCCCGACGAGCCCCTCCGCCTGAACCCTAACCCGCCCTGACGTCGACGAACCCCCCAGCCCCGGCCAGCTCCAGCGTCGTCGTCTCCTCCTCCCGAGACCCATCGCAGCAGCGCCTCAGCCACCCAGCTTCTCCTTCTTCCCCTCCGCCATCGTCCCCGACACCATCGAGCGCCTCCGGCTGAACACCTCCGCCTGAGCAGCCCTGGTCGACGAAGATCCCGGCGAGCCGATGACACCAGCGAGCCGCTCTGCCTCCACCCAGTCGTGCCCCAGTGCCCCTCCGGTGAGTCTCCGACGAACTCGAGCAGAAACCCTAACCCTAGATCGGTGAACACCGTGTCCCCTTGTGTCGTGTCGACTCGCAGACACGAAAATCTCAGTTTTTGCAGAGCCCTGTTTAGGTAGTCTTTTCTCTCTCCTCGTAGCCCCATTTTCTGTTCCGTCAGTTGCAACACGAACCCTGCGTGACCCTCTCGATGCCCGTACAACCCGCTCGGTGTGTCGCATCCTGTGGTGATCACGAACCGCGATCCAAAAATAGGAAAATTAATACCCCGTCTTCACCGAAAGGTGTGCGCCGTTGATACGGACGTGCGGGATTTCACAGAAGTTGATTTGGATGTGCGTGCACACCAGAATCAACGCGTATCCACTGACAACACCCCGTATCAGCCTATTCTGGATCTCGCTGTAACTTGGTGTACACACGTCGGATCGAAACTAAACTTGCGCCATCGGACTCGTAGCAATACGCTGGTCATGTGACCCAAGTTTGGTTTGATTCTGAGACGTTGACAAAATAGCGTATCGTGGGCTCCGCGGCTCCACTTGACGGGCGATTTTGTGATCGGCTCATCGGAATCCAATTCTGGAAGTTCCGTTGAGTTCGTATCATCGTTCTGGACTTGTTGACACTAAGTTTGACAAATTTGGAGACCATTGTTCCTGACACATTTTTCGGTGCAAAGCGGCCCACATGTGGACCCCGTTTTGACCAGAAACTGTCATTTTTGCCCCTTTGTCCAAATTGGACTCAAGGACAGGCGTTTCTAGCTATTTGATATTTTTTGAATCTGATGGTGATGTCTATTTCAGTAACCGGAGGAGTACTTGCAATTCCCACTAAGACCAGAGCTACAGTTGGAGCCAGAACCCCAAGCAAGTATACCTTGCCAACATTGCAGTTCTTGTTACTATTTCCTTAATTTATTTATATCTTGTACATACTTAACCTAGGATCGTGTGACTTACTTAGCGTCTGATTAAAGTCGGGTGCCAACATCGTACGCGGAGTTGTGTAACGTCATCTAGAGATGGATACCGAGACCCTATACTTCTCGTGCTTGCATTATCAAGTACGTTATACCCAGGACACCTGACACTATTCATGAGACAGAATCGTCCTGAGAAATTCATGGTGATTCTGTATAGTTTACAAGTTTTATGACATAGATATCATATTCTTAGATCTTATTATGACTGGATGCATTAGTTATGATCCTGCGTGACATGGACATGAGACATTGTGGACATGAGACGTACGATTACATTAGGTGGGGAGAGTCACACAGGCTATAGGTTGATTATTTTATGCCGGCGTCTTAGTCTCTCTCCGAGCTAGACAACCACATGATATCACTGCTACCGGCTCTCTGACACAGAGCTAGTAGTGGTCTCAGCCTGAGTTCTAGTGATGCTCTCATCTTGCATTTCACATAGATGGTTACATATTTACCCTATTTATTTTATTTACTATTGCACTATATTTATTTTGGCTTATATTATCTGTACCTTGCTATGTCCCCTGAGGACCTGGATCCGGATTATGTCCCCAGGATTATCAGACGAGATCGACCCCGAGGTATACGGGACAGGAGCATTAGCAGGAGTAGGAACAGGAGCAGACACTGGAGCAGTACCAGATCCAATAGACGAGTGATCTTTGCGGGTATCTTCTGAGTATATACTGTTTCTATACTCAGTATTTGCTGTTGTTATCCTTATTCTTGTATCTTGACAGTTGTATCAGACTCATTATCGGGTTATTTTCCGAGTTTATGTTTTATTGTGATTGTTATTGCTTTATATTTTTGATATTGCTATATTCATTTATCTGTGGATGAGATTAGTATATTTAGACCCCTTTTGTTGTATTACAGCTTAAGTATATCCTGATGGGTCCATTAAATTGGGTTTGTCCATCGGTGTGTGCTACTGGCCATTGCCACGTGTCTAGTCCCTCGATATTTTGGGACTGGGACGTGACATGGTTTTTGTGGAGGCCCATGCAGGTCAACGACTAAATTGTTCGATTTCAACTTAGGGACCGAACAGGACTGCAATAAGAATAGGATAAGTTTTAGGATCTCATCCACTTGCTTGAAACGTTCTTGATATCTATATCGGATTCGAATTAATTCTTGACTTGCATCCTGCCTTGATTCCTGTGCGTCTCTTATTGTTTATTTTGGTTGCAGAATTATGGATTCACGAGCAAACGACGAGACTCCTGCAAGATCATCACGAGATGATGTGGTAACCAACGAAGATGAAGTAATACTAGTGGATGAAGGTCAACCATATCAATACCGCAGTCAAGCAAATCAGCATGCCTCGAGAATCCAGCAAGATAATATTCCACCATCGACGTAATTTACTCCACCAATGCCCGTAATTCTACCAGGGCAGGCCATGGATGGACAACAGATATTTCAAATGATCTATGCAATAATGCAAGCTCAACAAGAGGCTTTGAGTCGCAGCCTAGTAACCGTACTAGAGCAAGCAGATTTACCAGCACGACGACCAACGATGGGCTCTATCACCAACTTCCGCCAGCTTAATCCCCGTACAACTTTACAACATCAATTAGAAGCAGTTGAGCTTCCAAGGGAACGTTGGATGACTGCCGTCAGAATGCAATTGACGGACAATGCACATCACTGGTGGCTTTTTGAGGAGACACGGCTCGGACCAGACCGAGTAACTTGGGAAGAGTTCTCTAGACTCTTTCAGGAGATGTACATTCCGGCTATCGCTCGATCAGAACTACGGGACAAGTTTAATAGCCTCACTCAAGACAATATGACAGTGGAAGAGTACAACACAAAATTCATTCGTCTGAGTCGCTTTGCTCCAACCTTGATTCAGACAGAAGAAGAGAAGGCTGAGAAGTTCTTCGACGGACTAAACTTCGAGCTACAGAAACTAATTGGATCCGTTGCACCTACATCTTACTCGGATGTCCTTATTGCAGCCCAACGCATGGAGCTCGTCACCAGGAGAGAGACCAGTCTAAAGCGGCCGTCCACATCAGCACCAGCCGGAGCACCACAGGAAGAAGTTGCAAAGAGACCTCACATGCACCAGCCACCTAGAGCATCTCCACATACACTACCTATCTGTCAATATTGTCGCAAGCGAGGCCATACTGAGAACGAGTGCAGACGCAAAAGGAGATTATGTTTAGCTTGCGAATCCAGTCAGCATTCAGTGAGGGAATGCCCTGAGCGTCGAGAAGGAGCACCAATGGTTAACCAACAAGCGTTACCAGTACCGAGGCCAGCCTATCCAGCATTGGGAGCATCGCAAACGGAAGTTGAAGAAGTCCTACCACCAGATCCAGGAGGGTATCAGCCGAGGCCACCTTTGATACCCCAGGCACTACTCTTCCAACAGGCTCAGCAGCAGTAGAGGAATCGACTGCAAGGACGCGAACAAGCCCTGGCGATGACTTTGGAGGATGCGTAAGATCATGCGCGTAAGTTTTCGTAGTTATCTCGTTTAGTATTGTTTAGCTCGTGCCTGTTGGTTCGTAACCCTAGCCTTAACCTAGTAATTTTGAACTTGCTAATAAGTGATAACCTAGTTTTTTCTAAACTGTAGTTTTTTAGATTTCCTTCATCCGGAAAATTGTATAACTTTTAATGCTTAGGGAAATGATTTTTCCTATGTGTTATTCTTACACCCTCAACCTTGATTCTCCTTGATCGTATTATTTTTCGAACAATGTTTACAACCGTGTCATCTCTGTTGACTGGTTATTCTTTGATAGCGAGGATGCAATTCTCTTAAGGGGGGTAGATTGTAAACCCCCTGATTTTTAGGAATTTTTAAAATAGATTTTTTACAATTTTTCTAGAATTTTCTGGAATTTTTCTGTAATTAAAACTAAGTTATTTTTAATATTAATGATTTTTAGATAATGTTAAATAGTATTAAAATATTATAAAAATAATATTTTCTATGTAAAATGAAAAACTAGACATAGGGTAATTTTCTGAGAATTTATTGGACCCCGGAAGCATTTTTAAAGACCTAGAAACTAAGTTGTAATTAAACCAAATAAAACCCTAATTAAACCCGATTTTTTTACCCAAACCAACCCAAACCGGAACGGACCCGGTTCAACTGAACCGAACCCAACCCTGCGGGTCGGATCCGGGTCTAACCCGCTGACCCGAAACCCGATTACCCGACCCGCCTGCTACAGTGCACCCCCAACCCCCGACCTTGGCGATTCCGCTCCGTCGCAAACCGCCGCGGCTTTCTCGCTACACGGCGCCGCTCTGGCTCCCCGCAACGTCCCCCCAGCTCCTCCTCTCCTCTCCCTGCACCGAACGACCATCCGCCTCCCTCCTCCCTTTATAAACCCGCCATTTTCGTCCACCTTCGTCCCCGTCGAACCCGCTGCCACCCGCCGCCTCGCCTCCGCAATGCCCGCCGCTCTGCCTCCCTTCCTCGCCCTATAAAACCCAGCTCCCCTCAGTCGTCGAACCCCTCGCCACCGTCTCCGCCGACGAGCCCCTCCTCCTGAACCCTAACCCGCCTTGACGCCGACGAACCCCCCAGCCCCGGCCAGCTCCAGTGCTGCCGTCTCCTCCTCCCGAGACCCACCGCAGCAGCGCCTCAGCCGCCCAGCTTCTCCTTCTTCCCCTCCTCCATCGTCCCCGACACCTTCGAGCGCCTCCGGCTGAACACCTCCGCCCGAGCAGCCCTGGTCGACAAAGACCCCGGCGAGCAGACGACACCAGGGAGCCGTTCTGCCTCCATCCAGTCGTGCCCCAACGCCCTTTCGGTGAGTCTCCGGCGAACTCGAGCAGAAATCCTAACCCTAGATCGGTGGACACCGTGTCCCCTTGTGTCGTGTCGACTCGCGAACACGAAAATCCTGATTTTTGTGAAGCCCTGTTCAGGTAGTCTTTTCTCTCTCCTCGTAGCCCCATTTTTTGTTCCGTCAGTTGCGACATGAACCCTGCGTGACCCTCTCGATGCCCGTGCAACCCGCTCAGTGTGTCGCATTCTGTGGTGATTACGAACCGCGATCCATAAATAGGAAAATCAATACCCCATTTTCCCCCGGAACTGAGTACGCCCTGCCAAACAGGACGACTTGGTCGCGTGCCGTCTTCACCGAAAGGTGCACGTCATCGATACGGACATGCGAGATTTTGCAGAAGTTGATTTGGATGTGCGTTCACACCGAAATCAACGCGTATCCGCCGACAACGTCCCTTATCGGCTTGTTCTGGATCTCGTTGTAACTTGGTGTACACAGGTCGGATCGAAACAAAACTTGTGCCATCAGACTCGTAGCAATATGCTGGTCCTGTGACCCAAGTTTGGTTCGATTCTAAGAACGTTGACAAAATTGCGTATCGTGGACCCCGCGGCTCTACTTGATGGGCGATTTTGTGACCGGCTCATCGGAATCCAATTCTGGAAGTTCCGTTGACTTCGTATCATCGTTTTGGACTTGTTGACACTAAGTTTGACGAATTTGGAGACCATTGTTCCTGACACATTTTTCGGTGCAAAGCGGCCTACATGTGGACCTCGCTTTGACCAAAAACTGTTATTTTTGCCCCTGTATCCAAATTAGACTCAAGGACAGGCATTTCTAGCTATTTGATATTTTTTGAATCTGATGGTGATGTCTATTTCAGCAATCGGAGTAGTACCTGCAATTCCCACTGAGACCAGAGCTACAGTTGGTGCTAGAACCCCAAGCAAGTGTACCTTGCCAACATTGTAGTTCTTGTTACATATTTCCTTGATTTATTTATATCTTGTACATGCTTAACCTAGGACTGTGTGACTTACTTAGCGTCCAATTAATAGTCGGGTGCCAACACCGTACACGGAGTTGTGTAACGTCATATAAAGATGGATACCGAGACCCTATACTTCTCGTGCTTGCATTATCAAGTACGTTATACCCAGGACACCTGATACTATTTATGAGACAAAATCGTCCTGAGAAATTCATGGTAATTCTGTATAAGTTACAAGTTTTATGACATAGATATTATATTATTAGATTTTATTATGACTGGATGCTTTAGTTATGATCCTGCGTGGCATGGACTTGAGACGTTGTGGACATGAGACATATGATTACATTGGGTGGGGAGAGTCACACAGGCTGCAGGTTGATTATATTATGCCGGCGTCTTAGTCGCTCTCCGAGATAGACAACCACATGATATCACTGCTACCGGCTCCCCGACACAGAGCTTGTAATGGTCTTAGCCTGAGTTCTAGTGATGCTCTCATCTTGCATTTCACATAGATGGTTACATATTTACCCTATTTATTTTATTTACTATTGCACTGTATTTATTTTGGCTTATATTATCTGTACCTTGCTATGTCCCCTGAGGACCTGGATCCAGATTATGTCCCCCCCGAGGTATACGGGACATGAGCATTAGCAGGAGTAGGAACAGGAGCAGACACTGGAGCAGGAACAGATCCAATAGACGAGTATCTCTGTGGGTATCTTCTGAGTATATACTTTTTCCATACTCAGTATTTGCTGTTGTTATCCTTATTCTTGTATCTTGACAGTTGTATCAGACTCATTATCGGGTTATTTCCCAAGTTTATGTTTTATTGTGATTGTTATTGCTTTATATTTCTAATATAGCTATATTCATTTATCTGAGGACGAGATTAGTATATTTAGACACCTATTGTTGTATTACAGCTTAAGTACATCATGATGGGTCCATTAAATTGGGTTTATCAATCGGTGTGTGCTGCTGGCCATTGCCAAGTGTCTAGTCCCTTGATATTTTGGGACTAGGGCGTGACACATGTCCCATATAAATCAACAACAGGTAATCTAATCTCATTCACAAATAAACAGCAAGAATGTACTAATAATAACTGCTGGAAGATAAACGCCAGTCTCATAATATCGTAGTACAACCAAGAATGTCAGGTGGGGACAAACCCACTGCTATGACAAAATAAAATACTGAAATGATAGATAAAAGATAATGACTAGGGCATCGGCTGACTAAATAATGATGCTCCCAATCCTAGGTAGAAGGCCTACCCAGTGATCACGGGAACTCTAACGATAGCACCTCTAACTCCTCAGCTGTAGCATACCTCGTCTCCTGTCCTGGGCCGTACACTGTGGGTAATATGCCTCGTCCAAATCTGGAAAGGTACCAGATCCTCAGAGAGACGTAACAAGATACATAGAAACATGCCACATATATAAATACTGAATAAAATAAATGCAATAAAGGGTGTGCTAACCATCTAAGTGAATACAAATATGAGGACAACATTGGTACGTATGGGTAGGTGTAGGCATAAGGTCTATACTTCTCCGAAGAACGGGGCATCTGCATAATATAACGTCAATACCTCTCTGAAGAACGGGGCATCTGAATAATATAAGGTCCATACCGCTCCGAAGAACGGGGCATCTGAATAATATAACGTCCATACCGCTCCGAAGAATGGGGCATCTACATAAAGGGAGTCATCGGATACGTGGATCCTCAGGATACCACGGATTCTAATATGTGTATCCCATACGCCTACTAGCTGCCCTCCCCGCCCAAATATAGATACACAAATCGAATACTCGACGTGCATACCACGTATCTATATGCCAGTCTCTAAGAATAAAATAACCCTAAGTTACGTACTAACCGTGATGCATGTCACACGCACCGATAGCTAGTCAAGTATGCGGACCCGCATCACAACATGAATATGTCACAGTGAAGCGTGTAAGTGTGTCAGGTCTCGAAATATATCAGAGTATCCTCTAATGGGGTGAGTCTGCTAATGACTAGGTTAAGTACACTAATCATCGACGTATCCGTCGACTGCACCCGAATCAATCTTGGACGTGCACAGTTCTATAAAATAAAAGCAACAAGGATACATTACAACATATGCATAATTTAATTTAGACAGTAAATATGGCAAGGTATCTTTCTTGAGTCCTCAAGCTGTGAATACCAATAGCCTGCTCCTGTGGTGTCTCCTGGCTGATCCAATGATCCTAAGCACACCAATATAATATAGCAATCCATCATTAGACACTAAGTAATATATACACTACGTTACTCTTCGGTACTGACGCAAGGATCACGTCGGTCGAATACAGAGTCGCGGGTGCATGTAGCTAAGATACACATGTGCCCTGTCATCAGTCACCGTGTATCCCGCGACAGTAAAATACTAAGGTCATAAGTCACCAACTAATTATGTTTAGTATAATTAGTGGTCTTATTATCCATAATAAGCATACTTGTCGATGTCCAGGTTTTATTGCTGCATTACAAGTCTTTAATAACAATTTATGCTACTAGCACGTTCACTAAGTTATTGATTACTAACTTATTAGTCATTAAGCAATCTGATTAGGCATACATATATTCACAATTAGGGTTTCCTAATTAACTATCTCGTGTCCATGCCAAGATATGACACGACGACACGACACTACGCGTACGACGATATCATGAGAAAGAGGGGAATGTGGGTGGTTACCTCGACGTGGATGACTGGAGAGGGCCTGTGCTCGTCGAGGAGGTACACTCATGCGAGGGGACGACTCTGGTAGGCGGCCAGCAGGGAACAACAACGGTGGCAGCAACTGCGACAGGCAGTAACAACAGCTGCAGTCATCGCAGTGGCGGCTTCACAGGTCTGGCGGCGGCGACAGGCGGTTGGGAGGGTGCCTCGGGGTGGCCGGGTTATGGGGGACGTCGTAGTCGGCCGACCAATGGCGGTTGGGGGTGTTAGAGGCAGTCGGCAGTGGCTAAGGAGTCGGCTCCAATGGGGGAAGTCGGGGATGGTGTAGGAGATGGCGACGCTGGCAAGTGTGTTGGGTGGTCAGGCGGCTGGGACTGTCCGGTCGGGGAGGGCAGTGCCGGCGGCGTCAGGCGGCGCTGGAGGCGGTGGCTTGGCGATCGGGTGGGGGTGATCTCGACAGGGAGTAGGGTTGCGGCTAGGGTTTCCTTAGGGTGGTGGAGAGAATAGAGTTTTAGGGTTTTCCATGAGGGAATATGTATATTTATATGGTGATGGGGTTTGTGGGCTGGCCTCAAGGTTTGGACCGGCCAGGGCTCGAGGGAGTGGGGGCTGGTCCACATGAAAGTGTTCATGGACTGGGTTAGGTCCTGTTTGAGATGAAATTGGCCCTAAACTTAATTAAATTAATAATTAATGCACAAGGCAAAATTAACGAACATTCCGTAGCTAAGGTGAGATGCAATGACGAGTATCTAAGGTCGCACAAGGGTCAGGGGTTAGTCTGGCATATCTAAGAGATGTTCGTGGTCTTGGGTAAAAGATAACTACTAGTGTGGTGCTCCAACCTTGAAGCAATGAAGGGGTATATTAAGACATATAATTGACGCACATTAATCCTAATTAATACCAAATTAATCCTAGTTTCTTGATTTAATTCCAATTAACCCTGAATTGGTCGAGGGGGTTTACACGAGCAGTGACGAATGCTGCTGTCAGCAGTGCATGGAGCCCTAATCTGCCATGTCTTTGGCTGAGATCTGGGGTTGCTGACGCCCATAATACTCATGACACGTTTCAAAGTTGATTATAATTATACTTTGGGAGTACGTTCGCCTGGCACATAAAAATGGTGTAATAGTGGCGTATGGCACTGCTTGGCGCATAGGAATACGTAATATGATTAGTGGCACATGGCACTACTTGGTACATGGGAATACTAACACGTTTAGTGGGGCATGGTACCTCTTGGCACATGGGAACTTGTAATATAATTAGTGGCGCATGGCACTGCTTGGCACATGGATACACTAACACGTTTAGTGGCGCATGGCTTCGTATCTCTTCGGGCGCATGATAAGATTTCCCATGCTTCTATAAGACCCTCTTAAAAGTTTTTGAACAAAAACTTTGTAAGTTTAAAGTTCAGAATACTTTAAACATAAGCATGGAGGATGTAGGTGCGGGAACTATGTTGGCACACGAAGTATTTTTCCTTCAGTGCAGCACGTTGTTTGGTACATCTGGCTATTGGACAAATGGGGAAAGTCACTTAGCCAGACGCAATAGCCTACTTGGCACATAGGACCACTGGACGCAACAAGCCAAGGCGGAGATTCATCCGTTGACTGTTAGATTCATCCCGCAGTTTCAGTGCCTAGAAATTCATGAACCATTAATGGCTTCCTTGCTATAAATAGAGAGCTAGGGTGGAAAAGAATATTGTGTTTCTCTCACACAATTTCTCTATTGCAATTGAACACGGGGAGGTCGGTCAAGCGGTTCGTCGACGCTCTCCCTCTGATGGTCGACCATGCTTCCATCAGTGTCAAAGGTGAGGAGTAGGATTTGTACTCTTCTTTCTTCTTTCTTTGGTCACTTTGGACACTTTCTTGGCACTATGTGTTCATACTGTTCTTGCCACTCTCTGAACTGCTTGGCCTGACGCGCGCGGTCATTGCTAAAGATCTTCGTCCTAAGGATGCGCTGACGGCGATAATTATTTCTTGGCAGCATGGGTAAAGTTGTCCTTGGACACGCACTTGAGACATGCGCCAAAATTTGATGCGCGATCCGGCAGCGGGGCATATTTGCCTCAATATTATGGTAGCCACCTTGGCACTGGGGCGGTAGTATGCCTTAATACTGATGTGCATGATACTGATGACGCTTATGCACAGCTTCTCTGGCTGATCTTTTGCTTGGCGCTTGACACTGGTGCACACTTTTGTACGGTCTTACAATCATTCTGACTTTGGTGTATTTGTTTATGTAGGAATTATTTCGGACTGCTCTGAATGTGATAGAGCATGGAAGGATATCATAGTCATCGTTAGTGGTGAATAGGAACATTAGCCGAAGAATTATCCATGATGTTCCAACCTAGCTCACTATTGTTTCTATCCGTATGCGGCCAAGATGTGATGGCTAGAGCTCGGGTCGAGTCCTAATGGCCTATATGAGTGGCAACGACTCGGCTAGTTATTTTAACAGGAATTTTTAGTCACATCCTTTTACATGACAGAGTTGGGTTTGCAGTGGCTCAGCTCTGAGTTGCAAGCTCCATTGAGATCCATCGGTACAATTTTTTTTTGCAAGCTCCATTGAACGCTAATCAATGTAATGAGTCATATAGCCCAAGCCGATCACATGATATACTGATGTTTCACACACTTAGTTAGATATTCTTGACATGCATCTCTAGTACATTGATCTAGCATCTCTACATGTTCTAGTTATTGTTCTTGTACACACTTACATACTAGTTCTTTGTTCTTGCGTATACTTGTAGTTCTATTCATTGTTAGATGCATATTGATGATGATGTTCCAGTATTTTTTTATTCCAGTATTTCTTTTATTCCAGTATCTTATTGCCAGTTGTTCATATCTGTCTTGTATTTCTTTACACTGTGTTATAGTTTTTGTCAATATATATGGAACTGCTATTAGAGGTGTATTTCGTTCCAATCCTGACTGGATATTTTTCCCAGAGAATCTTGAGAATTTCTGTACCACGCACTACGGACCAGGTATAGATGCAGACTATACACCAGAGATCCTAGAGGAGACCATGCTTCTAGATGAGGCATTGCCTACAGCTATCTAGATAGTATTTATTTATGCTTGAGACTTATGGAGGTTATTTCAGTTTATGTTTAGACTTATGTTAAGTTTAATTGGAGACTTGTGTTGGACAACTAGACTGTGAGTTAATTTTATGTTTGAGACATGGTGTTTAACTATGTCATTTTCTTTTATCTTTTATCGTGCCTTATACTTGTTGTGATTGAGTTACCTTATGAGATTATTGTGAGATGTATATTAACCTCCTTATGGAGGTGGATATCATTGACATATGTTTAGCTATATTGTATTACTGTAACCTAGACAGCGTTCTACCGCCGATGCTGTGGCGTAGGCTGGACGTACCCACGCACTCGTGCCCCTATACCGGGTGCGGGTCGTGACACATTTTTATTGATGGCCCATGCAGGTCAAGTTTCACAAGTTATGCGATATCGTGGTAGTGCGACAACTTAGTTGTACTGCTGCGAGCCTGTGCTAGGATATAGGAAATGGGATCTAGGATGAGAATAAGCTCAATCACACTAGGAAATTTTGAACTTCATATTACTATTCTAATAGATTGCTTCCTTTAGCACTGTAGTGTCCTTCCTTGATAATATCACATCTATCACCTTAATTGATTCTTTGATCTGTATTTAGGATGTCGTCGAATACTAGATCCATGAGAATGGGAGCAGCCAATTCAGAGAGGACTGCCACCTCTCAACCTGACGAACAGATACCTGGAGATCCTCCTACATCTCCTGTTCGTGTGGGAGTGTCTACGACTAACGGGATTCCTCCTCCACCTATACAGAGGATTGTCCCAGCTATGACAGACAACCTTCCACCACCACCGACACCGATTTTCGGAGGAGTGCCCGCTGACGGGGCACATATGTTCGTACTGATGCAGGGCATGCTAGAGGCCCAGAGAGTAACAGCAGAGGATCAGCGTGTTCTAGCTGAGGCTCAGAGAATGCAAGCAGAAGCACACCAGTCGCAGACCGAACTGATGAGAGAGAGCATGGAGAATGCTCATCAGGTGACTCTTCAGGCTGTGGAGAGAGTAGCACGACAACCGCAACATCAAGGTCAACAACAACAGAGGCCCGGTACCATAGTGGACTTTAAAAGGATGATGCCTCGGGAGTTTAAAGGCACAGAAGGAATACTATATGCTGACGAATTGTTAGAAGACATAGAGAGGAATTTGTGCTTATCACAGATTCCAGAGATTCTTCAGATAGAGGCCGCTGGCAGTCAGATGTTTGATATCGCACTTACGTGGTATCGTACAGAGCCGAGACTCGCAGCTGAAGGACTTACTTGGGAGGACTTTAAGGAACTCTTCAAAGAGAAATTCTTTCCTGACGTAGCCTTGGGAGCATTAGAAAGTCAGTTCCATGACTTAGTCCAAGGAGGCATGTCAGGCGACGAATATGCTGCAGAGTTTTGTCGATTGAGTCAATTTGCGCCATCGATAGTTCGAGACCCAGGAGACAGAGCTCGAAAATTCAGGAAGGGATTGAATAAGGAGATCAAGTCTCGTACTTCGGGACGACGTACTGCTATATTTGAGAATATTCTGATGGATGCCCAGATTGCCGAAGACGACTTGGACCTCAGGCCCAAGAGAGGACGCGATACATCTGGAGCAACATGAGGTAACACAGGACCAGCCAAGCGCCCACACTTTCAACAACAACATAGGCCACACCAGCAACAACACCAGCAATAATACCAGCAACAGGCACCAGTTCGAGGACATGCTCAACAACAGCAACCACAAAGACATAATTAACTCATTGCCCCATATTCGTATTGCGGAAAGATGGGACATACAAGAGACATCTGCAGAAAAAGGTTGGGCACTTGCTTATCGTGTGGATCAGCAGCACATCAGCTGAGGGACTGCCTAACTATTCAGACTCGCCAAGGAGGAGGAGCAGCTCAGAGAGGACCAGCCAGAGCACCTATTATACCAGAAGGCCAGCAGAGAGGACCTCCACTTCCATCATAGCAGGAGAGGTTTGCTTAGCAGCACCAGCAACAGAGAGGAGCACCACGAGGACGAGCTTATGCCATGACCACTAAGGAGGCCGAGCCAGCTGGAGACGTGATTTCAGGTTCAGTTTTACTCAATTCTATTCTAGCACTTGCATTATTTGATTCTGGCACTTCCCATAGTTTCATATCTGTATCTTATGCCCTCAAGCGTCATTTAGAAACGGAACCATTAGATAGGACTTGCAAGATCACGATAGGAGGAGGCATTATCCTAGTCCGTGATTGTTGCAAGGGTTGGAGAGTGTCATTGGAAAGTCGAGAGTTGAGCGTGAGTTTACTCGTCATGCCACTTCCGAAATTCGATATTGTACTCGGAATGGACTGGTTAAGTAAACACCATACTTCTATAGATTATTACGGAGGAAGAGTAGTATTTCGACCACCAGGAGAGCCAGAGTTTGAGATTGCCAGAGGAGCAGAGGAGCGGAGCAGAGGCACTTTTTGCGAAGCCAGGGTGGAAGAAGAAGAGATACCGCATCCACTTATAGCGAAGTTCCTGGATGTGTTTCCAGAGGAGTTGCCAGGTTTGCCACCAGACAGAGATGTTGAGTTCTGTATAGACTTGATACCAGGAGCGGAGCCTATTTCATAACATGTCTATAGAGTTAACAACAACGAGTTGGTAGAACTAAAGAAACTAGTTGATGAGCTGCAAGACAAAGTTTTTATTAGATCTAATTCATCGCCATGGAGAGCACCGGTATTATTTGTACCGAAGAAGGATGGCACGGTACGTATGTGCATCGATTATAGAGCTTTGAATAACCTCACTATCAAGAACAAATACCCGCTGCCGAGGATAGATGGTCTTTTCGATCAATTGAGCGGAGCGAAGGTGTTTTCAAAAATAGACTTGAGGTCAGGCTATCACCAGGTGAAGGTGAAGAAAGAAGACATACCGAAGACCGCCTTTCGAACCAGATATGGCCAGTTTGAATTTACAGTAATGCCGTTTGGTTTAACCAATGCACTAGCAGTATTTATGAACTTGATGAACAAGGTGTTCCACCAGTACCTTGAAAAGTTCGTAGTGGTATTTATTGACGACATTCTAGTATATTCAAAAACCGTAGAAGAGCATGAAGAGCACTTGAGAATAGTCTTAGAAATACTCAGGAGAGAGAAATTATACGGGAAGCTTTCAAAGTGTGAGTTCTTTCTTGAAAAGGTTGAATTTCTTGGACATATGGTAACGGGTAACGGAATTTCAGTTAACCCAAAGAAGATAGAGGCAGTGAAGTCATGGGCTACCCCCGGTACGGTAGCTGAAATCAGGAGCTTTCTCGGACTAGCAGGATACTATAGAAGATTTGTATAAGACTTCTCCAAGATTGCAGAGCCAATGACTAGGCTGACGAAGAAGGATGTAGAATTTGTCTGGATAGAAGAATGTCAAGCCGCATTCGATGATCTAAAGAGGAGATTGACGACAACACCAGTTTTGACGTTGCCATCAGGGACAGGTGGATTCACTATCTACAGTGATACTTCAGGAAAAGGGTTGGAATGCGTTCTTCAACAACACGGGAAAGTAATTGCCTATGCTTCAAGACAATTATGCCCTCATGAAAAGAACTACCCCACTCACGATCTGGAGTTAGCGGCAGTTATCTTTGCCCTAAAGCTGTGGAAGCACTATCTGTACGGAGAGCGTGTGGAGATCTTCACAGACCACAAGAGCTTAAAGTACGTGTTTACACAGAAGGAGCTGAATATAAGACAAAGGAGGTGGTTAGAATTAATGAAAGACTTTGATATCTCATTACAGTATCATCCAGGAAAAGCCAACGTAGTCGCGGATGCCTTGAGCAGGTACCCAATGGCTATGTGCTTGACTTTGGATAGACACTTATTAGCTGATCTTGAGAGCCTAGAAATTGAGGTATTAGTTCTAGGAGCTGAGATTCAGATGTGGGGACTGCAGATTCAATCAGAGTTGATAGATAGAATTAGAGCTGCGCAGTATGATGATGAGACTCTAAGGAATATTAGGGCACAAGTTCAGGCAGGACTGATAGACGATTTCACTATTGCGGATGATGGATCCTTACGACATGGCACGAGGATGTGTGTGCCAAGCGGAGAGCTGTACGAAGAAGTTTTACAGGAGGCACATCGCTCTCAGTACTCGATGTATCCCGGAGCCAACAAAATGTATCAAGATTTGAGGAAGCATGTATGGTGGTATGGTATGAAGCGCGAAGTATCACGCTTCGTATCCAGATGTTTAGTGTGCCAACAGGTGAAATCAGATCGACAGAGGCCAGGGGGATTGCTTCAACCTTTACCCATTCCAGAATGGAAGTGGGAGCACGTGACTATGGACTTCATTTTGGGACTTCCTCGTTCTCCAGGAAAAAAAGATGCAATTTGGATCATCGTGGATAGGTTGACCAAATCATCCCACTTCTTACCTTTTAAAGTGGGTACTTCGACGGAGAAGCTAGCAGAGATGTACGTACAGCAGATTGTCAGATTACGTGGAGTTCCTGTGAGTATTGTCTCAGATCGAGATATTCGTTTCACTTCCCATTTCTGGAGGAGCCTACAGTCTAGCTTGGGCACTCAGCTCAAGTTCAGTACCGCATATCACCCTCAGACAGACGGGCAGTCTGAAAGGACTATTCAATCTCTTGAAGATATGCTACGCACTTGCGTATTGGATCTCGGAGGTTCTTGGGAGGATCATCTACATTTGGTAGAGTTTGCTTACAATAACAGCTACCAGAACAGCATTGAGATATCACCATTCGAGGCTTTATATGGACGGAGGTATCGTACCCCTTTATCTTGGGATGATATTGGAGAAAGAGCCTTGTTAGGACCAGAAATGGTCGTTGATACAGCAGAAAAAGTAAAACTTATCAGAGACAGACTGCGAATGGCGCAGGACAGACAGCGGCATTGGACAGATAGTCATCGTAGACCCTTAGAGTTTCAGGTATTGTTTTTATTTGTTTTGTTTGGTTTGCGATTGCTTTTTTTAGGTTGCGTGTTAAGATCGTTGTTCTAGGTTGGCAATTTGGTTTTCCTACGGATTTCTCCGATACGGGGCACGATTCATTTCGGCAGAGGAGGAAAGCTTAGTCCACGATACATTGGGCCCTTCTGTGTTCTTGCAAGGGTCGGTGCAGTGGGCTATAGACTAGACTTGCCGCCTGGTCTAGATGGAGTGCATAACGTGTTCCACGTGTCACAGCTGAGACGGTACATGGCAGATCCTAGTCACGTATTAGATCACTCGGAGATCGAAGTTGGACCGACACTCAGCTATCCTGAACAACCGGTAGAGATCTTGGATCGTAGAGAGAAGATATTGCAAAACTAGACTATTCCCTTGGTTCGTGTTGCATGGAGAAATCACTCTCCAGGAGAATCAACTTGGGAGAGAGAGGACGAAATGCGCGAGCGGTATCCATATCTCTTCGAGACTTGAGGTATAATTCATTAATTGATTGCTTGTTCTTGTGATAGTTATTTTAAATTTCGAGGACAAAATTCTTTAAGGAGGGTAGACTTGTCACCCCCACTTTTTGGATTAGGGGTATTTTCGTCTTTTCGTAATTAATGAGTAAATGACTGCATGATAATTGATTATTCTCAATTTTTGTGATTTTATTTTGTTGCACCTCACCGTCGTTTTAAATTTTAGAACCCCACTTGCATTCACTTTTATTAAATTGATTCATAAGTCAAACTTGTACAACTTTTTATTGTTTGGACACCTTGGTGCAAGAGTACATCGAGGTATCCATCCCATGGACGATAAGTAAATAAACCCAAATTCTCTTTAGGTGTAAATTCCATAAATTCTTGGAAGTGTGTAATACAACATCAATTTCCCTGAACCATGGCCTCAGACCATCGAACCAATGCATTCTAGCAATTTCTTTATTATTTGAAATTCCAACCATTGTAATACCCATGAGAAAGCCCAATCCCAGGAAGGCCTTGACCAGACCTAATTCTAGGTCAACCCAAAGTCTACTATGATTATATATATATACATAAGTATTGCTTCCCTATTCCTTCTCAACCAAACCTAATACACCAGCCGACAACCTCAAACCCCCCCCCCGACTTTACTATTCCCCGCCGAACGCTGAACGCTGCCGCCTAAAATCTGAATGCTGAACGCTGCCGCCTGAATGCTGAATGCTGAACGCTGCCGCCTGAACGCTGAGCGCTGCCGCGCTGAACTCGAAGCAGGCCGCTGAAGCCTGGACCCCGCGCTGAACTCGAGCAGGCCGCTGAAGCCTGGACCCCACGCTGAAGTCGACGATCGCCGCTGCCGACCGAGAAGTTCCCGCGCTGAAGTCGACGACGCTGCCGACCGAGAGTTCCCGCACGGACTAACTGCTCGACGACCGGAGTTCGACGACAGACCCCGCACATCGACCGGCCTTTCCTGTTCGTGACCATCTCATAATCGTCATCGTGCCGCGTGCAGGTTCGCTCCTGTCCACGTTCTCGTCATTTCCTATGATAATATATATAACTAAGGACGTATGTATATACGTATTTGCATACGTATTGGTATATTAGTATATATATAATTTGTTCTCAGCTAATATCTATATACATACGTATAAGTAGTGTATAGGTATCCCCTAGTATATATTTTTAATAATTATATACATGGTATAATTTTGTTAAGTATATATATATATATTATAATTGTAATTAATGAATATTAATGTATATGCCTATGAACCGTATAATGCTCAATTAGTTTAATACATATATACATATCTATTATAAGTGTAATTAATTAGTATGATGAGAGATTAGTTCATATTAAGTCCTATGTATCATATGTCCGAGATGTCTTGATTGTGACCACGGATACCCTGTAGTTACATCTACCTGCGACCATGTAGCATGATAGTAGACTGCCATATGTACACTAACGTACTGGCAGGACCGTACCATTGACTGTCTTTTATACACAACAACTACAGACGCGACCCCTAGTATAGCCCTTGATCATTATGTTGATTGTGAGCTAGAGTATTGTCTGATGAAGTATTGTATTATATGATATGTCTATAGGACTGTTGGATCTTTCATACGACACCTTGGAACCCAGACAGTGGTATTGCCAGCTAAGGACCACATGCGAGTATATTTTCTGACAGTTTCCATTATGTTGATCATCTCTATAATTCTTGTTGTATAGCGTACATGACCCTGACACTGTTTTTTACATGAGTTGGCATCATTGAGACCTATCACGAGGAGTCGTGATTGGAATCCATTGTGCTAGCTGGAAAAAAAAGGGAAATATTAGTAGCTTATGTGATCATACCCAACTTTACATGCATCATAGCTCACCCACACCTCACGTCGGTGCAGCCTGACCCTTACATGCCTCATCGCTGTTACATATGGTTAGCCGGACTTGTTGGGGATGAATGCTAATCAATGTAATGAGTCATATAGCCCAAGCCAATCACATGATATACTGATGTTTCACACACTTAGTTAGATATTCTTGACATGCATCTCTAGTACATTGATCTAGCATATCTACATGTTCTAGTTATTGTTCTTGTACACACTTATATACCAGTTCTTTGTTCTTGCGTGTACTTGTAGTTCTATTTATTGTTAGATGCATATTGATGATGATATTCCAGTATTTCTTTATTCCAGTATTTCTTTTATTTCAGTATCTTATTGCCAGTTGTTCATATCTGTCTTGTATTTCTTTATACTGTGTTATAGTTTTTGTCAATATATGTGGAACTGCTATTAGAGGTGTATTTCGTTCCAATCCTGACTGGATATTTTTTCCAGAGAATCTTGAGGATTTCTGTACCATGCACTACGGACCAGGTATAGATGCATACTATGCACCAGAGATCCTAGAGGAGACCATGCTTCTAGATGAGGCATTGCCTACAGCTATCTAGATAGTATTTATTTATGCTTGAGACTTATGGAGGTTATTTCAGTTTATGTTTAGACTTATGTTAAGTTTAATTGGAGACTTGTGTTGGACAGCTAGACTGTGAGTTATCTTTATGTTTGAGACATGGTGTTTAACTATATCATTTCCTTTTATCTTTTATCGTGCCTTATAGTTGTTGTGATTGAGTTACCTTATGAGATTATTGTGAGATGTATATTAACCTCCTTATGGAGATGGATATCATTGATAGATGTTTAGCTATATAGTATTACTGTGACCTAGACAGCGTTCTACCGCCGATGCTGCGGCGTAGGCTGGACGTACCCACGCTCTCGTGCCCCTATACCGGGTGCGGGTTGTGACACCATGACCTTGTTATCATTAAAAAAATAAGTTTCACGTACTGTTGGTGACTCGGTCAGCTTAGGAACTGGGATAATGGATTTTTTGCCAAGTTTATTGTCAAGGCCTGCTTTTCCTTTTTGTCACGATTGCTATTTACGATGAAAGGACACTTTCCCTTGTCTTTAGTGCCGGGAGTTTGGAATCCCAAAGAGCGGACATCTTTTGCACACTTTTCAGCAGTGAAGACGCTTATGATGAATGATGTCCAGTCGGTGAATGGGCCAGATATCGTCCAGAATCTTACCGGAGGCCGTAGATTCTTTCGGCACGTATCCCTCAATGAGGACTCAGGAATACCATGAGTCAATTCAACACTGCCTGTCAAAAATGCTCGATGTAGTTCCGTGCGAGCTCTCGATCTCCCTGGGTGATGTCCATAAGAGAGGACATATTCATATCCAATCCTCTATCATAAATCGGGCAAGGAACATTGCCCTTAGGTCATCGAAGGAGGAAATGTATTTATATGGGAGATTGCAGAACCACACAAAGGTGACCTCGGATAATGTTCCAACGAACAAGTTGGTAAGTAGGACGTCATCCCGAGGTAGATGGCCTGTTGTAGACTGGAAGTATCTCATGTACTGTTGGGGCGATATCTTCCCATCAAACAAAACCAGTGAGAGTGGTTTGTATTTGGGAGGGCATAAAGTAAATACCCCCGCAGTCAGTACCAGTCTGCTATCTCGCGGATGACTTCATGGAGTGCTGACCGGCACCCTTACGGTTGGTGAGCCTTTCTTCTAGATCTTCTTCAGGGGAGAGGATCTTTATGTTAATCAACATGAAGCAATGGAAAATTCCTCCACTTTATTTGATGGCCTCTGGGGACGTCGTCGGGTTAGAATTTTTGATTGCAATCGCTCAAACACTGACTATCTATTTGGAAATATTGGGGCTTGAGTGTTGTAGCAGTTAATGATAATGTTGGCACAGGCGTATCTTTGAGGGGACACATCCTGTGCGAGTATTTCTTTTCTCATCTTACGCTTGTGACTAATCATGTTACGTAAATTAAATAATGGAAATTTCTTTTCCACCCCCACTTCACGTGCTCGGGTAACCCTTGCACATGGAGGTGAAAGTGAATATTTTGCTCCCCGATCCGGTTCTTCTGCAGAAACTACAACCGGATCGTTAATAGAACACTTAATATGAGATAGACTCCCGCTATGCACGCAACCAGATTGGACACAAGCATCTGTCCTCCTGATGTTCTTCACTCAATTTGGTTTTTGTGCGACTATGGCATACAAGTGAGTTTTATGAAGCTCGAAGGGTCGACCTACGTTTAGTGCATGTGCACCTGGGCCTGCCTTATAGAGTTTTCCATTGGCGGTGCACCTCACTAACAATAGCGCATGCTTCTGGAGCACTGACGATGCAGCCCCTAGAGCATGCAGGGCTCGGGGTATTTTGTATTTCCATGCACCAGCGTCCTTAGGCGCATAGTACAGGGAGACCAGGGTAGGGGTTCGCGAGCCCCTGTTGATAGTAGCCTTGCATAGAGTGTTTGTGGTATTAAACGAAAGAATAAAAGTGTATTTCAATGACAGGGTTTATGCGAAACCCGCGCCCTTTGGTTTACAAACAAACTTGTACAATGTAATCCTATATGAGGATGTGGGAGTATAATTTATTTAATCTGGGTATAAATTGCTATAAGTGTCTGATCTGCAGTCGATCACTTTAGCCCTTGGACCACGCGATGTTGAAGAAGTGCCGTGGAAGACAGGTAGCAGCTTCGAAGGTTGCAGGAGAGGGTGGATGCACGATGCCAATGTCGTCGATCCTCGCTCTTTGCCTGAGCTTAGGGCTCTCTCTCTCTCTCTTTCTCTCTTTCTCTCTCTCTCTCTCTCTCTCTCTCTCTGGTTCAATCTTTCTTGGAAGTTCGACCTTGTTCGGTCTTCAAGTTTGAAGTTTCTCGACCCTGTTGTTCGATTCTCCTCCTCCAAGTCTCCCCGTTCCAATTTGTCGACCTTGATCCCCATTGATAGGGGTCTCTATTTATAGTGTTTTGGTGACAGTGACCACTCCGTCGGTGTAACAACCGAGGAGTGGAAAGTACAGCACCCTTTTACACAACGGTTAAAGTAACCAATGCCTACGTATAGATGATCTTTTGAATGAGCGTGTGACGCGGTTCCAACTAAGGGGACACAACGCGTACAATTGCTACTAAGATCACGGCGTAAAAGCCATATAGGTAGGTATCCATTGTGTGGAAGAGGTTGGCGTAGAAGCCAAATGTCTGTCACAATGGCATAGAAGCCAAATCGGCATAGAAGCCGAGTAGGCATAGAAGTCGAGTAGGCATAGAAGCCGAACAGGCATAGAAGCCGAATAGGCATAAAAGTCGAGGGGGCACAGGGGCCGAATAGGCGTAGAAGCCAAAGGGGCACAGGGGCCGAACAGGCATAGAAGCCGAAGGGGCACAGGGGCCGAACAGGCGTAGAAGCCGAATGGAGGTAGACGCTGGGTGGGCGTAGAAGCCGCTGTGTGCCATGCCACAGTGCTAATGTGGACGTCTTAGCCGGAATTACGGCTTTTGAAGATATAATCAAATCTCTTGCATTAAATGCCAAGATTTGCCACCATCCTGTACATTAAATATGGAGGCGTGTTCTTCGACGGTCTGCAACCCTTCTATGCACCCGTCGCAGAGACATGCCTTGAGAGAAACTGTCACCGCTCTGTGCAATTAGACGTGGAGACGTGCCTCGAGTTCGTACGAAGTGCAGCTTTTGACGTGGCAGGCGATTTGTCTGCTGCGGAGCGTAAAACAGCTCATGTTTGCCTGTGTAAAATAGGGCAGCGTATTCCCTTGTACGCGAAAGAGCGGTTTATGCTGAGGGGACTCCAGTAAACGACGGTTCGGTGATGCTTTAACCAAATCCTCTGCATTAAATACAAAGATCTGCCATCATATTGTGGGGTGCGTCCCGAGGGGTCTGCCATCGTTTTCAGCCGTCGCTTGGGTAGCCGTGCAGCACTTTTTGTCAGGAGTCAGAGGTCAGATTCACTGCGTGACTTGACAGGTTCATTTCGGGGAAGACGAAGCATTCCTCGTACGCTATAACGCTGCTTCGAGAGCGGATGAGTTTTTACGCCATTGAGGCGATGAAGAACTCTGTTTACGCTGGAGCGGCCTGGACGCACTGCACTTACGTGGATGGTCCTTTGAGCTTATTCTTTACGCTGTATTTTAGCAAAAAAAGCTCTGTTGCACGCTTGATAGCTCTGAAGGCCTCCATTTATGCTGCTCTGCATCAAGAGGCTGCGTAGCTCTTCCCAGCGTATTTTTCATGCTTCTACAAGACCCCCTTCAAAGCTTTTAAATTCCTCGGAATTTGAAACGCTTTGAATGACGCATGAACGGCCCCTCGTAACTCGAAACATTTTTGAATAGAGCGTTAAAACGGTCGATGCAGACTTTATGGCAGATTTATTGGGGACCGCTGTGATCTCTTTCGCCTATAAAAGGCTGGGGGAGTTAGTCTGTTCTCCCGACATTTTCATTACCACGCAGAGATGATCGCCGGAGTTCGCTGGGTCGATTTGAGGAAGAAGGAGATCATGTTCTTCCAGCATGTAAGGAGCCAAAAAAGACGGCGTCTTCGAGCAAGTGTCCACTGCAACGATGGATCATGGAAGGATATCTTAGCCTACCTTGCTCGGGATAATCAGCAACTTTTTATGGCGTTGTCCCAGGAGAGAGGAAGGGTCGTATTTGACCACACAGCTTGCAAGTGCTGTCTTCTTCTGTTGCCTCCGGTGACGAGAGTCAGACAGACTCGTTCTGTCCCGATCTGAGCGGCGCACGGTGCATGGGATCTGCAAAATCTATGCAAGCCCCAACTCTGTCGTGCCCGCCGGTGATCATTGCCATGTCGGTCAGTTTGCTGGAACTGACTGACTGCCGGGGAAGATGGATGAAGAATTGTGCCCCTGCGAGAACCTGTCAGAACAGCTTCTAGGCAATCTTCAGACGATGACGGGGAAACCCTCCTGTCGATGGAGTTTCCCTCATATGTAATCATGAAAAATAGAGAAAAACCCTTGTAGATTGGATTTCCCTTATATGTAATCATGACTTTAATCTTTAATAAAATTGTCTTGTTTCTTCATATGATCATCTTGCCATACGTTGCTGTGAAGTCTGAATATGTGTAGCTTCAACACGTCTAAATCTGTACGCCGACTCTGTAGAAAGAGTGTTAGGTCCTGTCCTTTACGCATAGCGAATAGTTCGTAGAACGCTGTAGAGCATTTTGAACATTTTAGAACTGTTCTGTTGCTAGGACTGAGGAACCGCGTAGAGCTCTGAACGTCTGATGAACAGAATTTTTGTTCAGACTTCGTCTTCAAGATGACTTCTCGAAAATCCCTTGGAACAGGGTCGAGGAATGGCTGTCAAAACTGAGTTGCCATCTTTTGACAGACGAGATATTCAGACTGGAGTCTGGATGAACCTCCAATTGACCCAAGAAGAGTAATTTCTCAATGTTTGAACTCTTGTATGTTTCGGGTACTTGGGATATGTTGAGGCCAAGGAGGAGTATCTTCTGTGTGAACTCCTGGCAATTGACCGCTTTGGGGACTGTTCGAATATGCGGAAAGTCGTGGAGCGTGAAATCATCAGTCTGTAGCCTCCGGACGTAAAACACCATCGAGCGTGAAATCGTAGACTTGTGGTTCCTGAGCGTGAAGTCGTAGGTTTATAGCCTCTCGAGCATAAAAGCTACCGAGCACAAAGGCATCCGGGCATAAAACCATAGACTTAAAGCTGTCGAACGTAAAGTTGTAGATTCGTAACTGTCGAGCGTAGAAAGCTCCTTTAGCGTAGGACTGCATATCTGTAGCCTGTGAGCGTAGAACACCATCGAGCGTGAAATCGTAGACTTGTGGTTCCTGAGCGTGAAGTTGTAGGTTTGTAGCCTCTCGAGCATAAAAGCTATCGAGCACAAAGATATCCGGGCATAAAACCTTAGACTTATAGCTATCGAACGTAAAGCTGTAGATTCGTAGCCGTCGAGTATAGAAAGCTCCTTTAGCGTAGAACTGTATATCTGTAGCTCCTAAAAAGAAAATTTCTCCGAGCGTGAAGTTTGCGGATCTGTTGCTTCTAAGCATAAACTGAGCGCCACCGAGCGTGAGATTATCGATTTGGTATCTGCTGAGCGTAAAGTCGTAGGTTTGTGGCCTCTCGAGCATAAAAGCTACCGAGCACAAAGGCATTCGGGCGAAAAAACCATAGACTTATAGCTTGCGAGCGTAAAAAACCGTAGATCTGTTGCCGTCGAGCGTAGAAAGCTCCTTTAGCGTAGGACCTGCTGAACCGTCTTGCACGAAAAACTTTTTGAATTTGCTCACTGTCCGTCTTTCAAGGTTAGTGGGCTGACGTAGCATCCAATCATAACCTATCATTTAATTCACGAGATTTGGTTAGGGTCTCAAGGAGTCCGTCTGAGGATTCAAGGAGTCGGCCCGAACTCTATATATATCCCAAGTTTTTTTTGAGAGAAAAAACTTTTTTATCCGTCTTCTGCGAAAGAGAGCTTTCGACTGTTCGAGTTTTTCTTCGTTCCTTCTCCGAGCACCTCGAATCTTCAGAAATGGCGTCGAAACAATCCCCCTCCGCTAAGGGAAAGAGTATAGGTTCCTCTTAAAAACCATAGACTTATAGCTTGCGAGCGTAAAAAACCGTAGATCTGTTGCCGTCGAGCGTAGAAAGCTTCTTTAGCGTAGGACCTGCTGAACCGTCTTGCACGAAAAACTTTTTGAATTTGCTGACTGTCCGTCTTTCAAGGTTAGTGGGCTGACGTAGCATCCAATCATAACATATCATTTAATTTGCGAGATTTGGTTAGGTTCTCAAGGAGTCCGTCTGAGGATTCGAGGAGTCGGCCCGAACTCTATATATATCCCAAGTTTTTTTTGAGAGAAAAAACTTTTTTATCCGTCTTCTGCGAAAGAGAGCTTTCGACTGTTCGAGTTTTTCTTCGTTCCTTCTCCGAGCACCTCGAATCTTCAGAAATGGCGTCGAAATAAACCCCCTCCGCTAAGGGAAAGAGTATAGGTTCCTCTTCTCATTCTTTTGCCCCAGCGAGGGAGTCTTCGGTCGGTCAAGGTGAACTTTCTTCTGAGCGAAGTATCCCGTCGACGAGCAGTGCACCCGGTCTTAGAGGTAGAGCCTTCGGGGTGACAAAAAACGATGAAAAATCCTTCGCACACGTTGAATGTGACCGCGCTAGGTCGTCTTCTGTGCCGATAGCCTCTTTTGAGGAAGATGATGCACGGAGATGTTTTCATCTTTTACGTCCACATTTCTAATGTGCCAGCGTAAAGACTCCACATTTTCGTATTTCTGAGCATAAAAGCTCTGGCTACCGAAAATTTGGCGTATATCGTAAAATTTGAGTTTTACGCTTGTGGGGGGGACTGCCAGCGCAAAATAGCCAGATTTGCACAATTTTGCGTAGAGCACAGACTGTCATTTCTTTGGTCTGTATGTTCGTGCAAGACTTGCAATGCCATATTTTCCTTGAACTTTTGCAGTTGATTTGGGTGAGTCTCCACTGGCCGAGGTGATGGGCTCCGCTGCTGGGATGCTGCACTCGAACTACCTGGAGGATATGTCCCACGTAGCATTTCCTATCTCCAGACCCCAGAACCCTGAA
Source organism: Iris macrosiphon (assembly GCA_036927795.1). NCBI lineage: Eukaryota > Viridiplantae > Streptophyta > Magnoliopsida > Asparagales > Iridaceae > Iris > Iris macrosiphon. The sequence continues at coordinate 103,960,833 of JAYESA010000020.1, read as the reverse complement.
GGAAGGAGGATCTTGATATCGGCTCAGGACGAGCGAATGTTGCTGAGCATGATCAACGGGGAGCCCCTGACATATGTAGACGGGGAGCAGTACATAAAGCCGGCTTTCCTCTTTGGGGACATGATCGATAAACAGTCCCAGACGAAGCCCAAGAGGGAGCCCTGGGTTTTCCCTGCCGGGAATTTGGTTTTGTACCTGCCAAAGATGCCGAGGGATTATCCCATCTCGGCTTTCTTCCACGCGACGCATCCCAGGAAGATGTCATGGATGCTGACTCCTAATCTTCACGGCAAGCCGGGGAAGATTTTTTATCTGAAAGGAGCTGACCAGGGGTCATTTGTCAGTCGCCCTTCCGGCGTTGTGACGTTGTTCAGCGGACTGTGCCCGGGCAGCGTCCCGAGTGAAGACAGCTCAGTGATCCAGCCGGTCCAATTGCCGACCTTCTGCAACGACTTCTTGGGACGAGGCGGGGTATATCCCAAGAAGAATCCTCGGTGCAATGGGTGGATCGCCCCAACAAACTCCCGCTGGACATGCCTAGTTGACTGGGCCTTGAAGCACTTCCGGAGAGAGCTGGAGGGCATTTGGACTATATGCCGCTGTGAGTGCGACGAGCGTCGGGTTGCCTCCCAATCCTAATCTGTTCTTGGCACTGATAGAGCGATACATTTTGCTCACTGGCACCTTTGCCACTCCACTGGGGGAGCTGGGATTGGCCCTTCATGAGATGGCGGTTGTCTCGAGACTGCCGATGGGGAATACCTCATATGATGAGTACGTTCCCACCAACCGGGAGTTGGTGGATTTGGACCCTCGGGTGGTGGAAGTGTATCAGGAGCTGATGTGTTAATACTTCGCGTGCACCGCTTTCTATAACGAGCCTTCTGATTTGGCTCACATCACCAAGTGGATGTCCTACCTCTTCTTCCACCGATCCAGGGCCGCCAGGTCGGAGAAAGCCTCGGGGGGCAAGAATGAGCCCGTGAACTATTTGGGCGTGCTTAGTGCCCAGGTCGTGGAGGCTCTTATGGAGGAGGCTGGAGCTCAGGATCAGATTCTCGTCGAGGGGGTAGGAAAGTACCCTGAAGGCACTAAGGCCTATAGTTACTTGAGGCGCTGTCGCATGCCTCTGTCTAAGGAAGCCTAGCTGGCTGGTTTTCTCTCCATATGGCTGCGTCGAGTAGTAGTGCCTGGTACTGCGTCCGCGGACCGCATTCACCGAAACATCCTGTGGCCGGCAGTGCGCCTGGTATTCGGGGCAAGACTGGGCTTACTTCCTGCCATAGTGTGCCGTATACAGGCTGGCTTGAGAGCCTTGACCGATGGATTGCTCGTCGATGAAGCTCGGCGTGAGAGTTTTCCCCGGGTGGAATTACCATACCTGTATTTGATGGGATGGTTAATTCTTCACAATCCCCGGGTGATGTCTCCTGGCTCCGGTAGCAGCTCGGGGGGTATATTCTTGCTGAATTACAAGGACTCTCCCTGGAATGTGAGCACAGTCTTAGACTGTCGGCTGGTGTTGAACCTCAGCCACGGCTGGAAGCTCCTCTGTACTCCTCCTCCTGTACATCGCAATCAATCAGGGACGAGGCTCGAGGATTCAGGTGGAGAGAAGACCGATCTCTCTCCGGAAGCTTTTAATTGGTTGGTCTGCATTAGACCCTCCCACCTGCTGTACAGGAGCGAAGACCATTGTTTCTTCGAGCCCTACTTGTCTAGTCGGTTTGCCCGGCAGTTTGGGTACGATCAGTTGCATGTGGGCAATGCCGTCACCAGCTTTAGGTCCAGGGACAGAATCATTGATGGAGCCAGAGGGTGGGGGTATTTTATCATGGGTTGTACGAGAGCAACCTTCATTGTGCCGGTCGTTACAACCTCTACGGAGCTCCGCATTCTCCATTCTTACGCCAAGTTCTATATGGCGATTAATACCTTCCATCGTGATTTTAACACGCGTGGAAGCTTCAGGGTGCCTTTTCCCAAGCCTGGGGGAAGAGTTGACGTCCCCTCGGTTTCTTCGGATGAGGGTGAGGAGTCTGGTACTCCGGATGAGCCTCTGGTGTCGGTGTCGAGGTGTGAAGTGCCTCCGTCTGCGGGGGCTTTGGTAGTCTCTTCTGGGAAGCGACGGGCTTCTGCTCCGAAGGAAGTTTCTCTTCGTAAGAGGAGGAAGAAGATGGTTGCTCGTTCTCTCCGTATTCTTGGTGTTGAGGCTCCCGGGAGTGAACCTGCTTCTCCCCATATCAGGGATGATTCTTTGGCTGGAGGTTCCTCGCCTTTTAGAGAGGGACCTTCTACAGTTCCGGCCGGCGGCGCCGGAGGATCCTCGCTAGAGGTTGCCGTCGTGGCTACTGCTACAGGTAGCGGAGCGAGATTGCCTGTGTGGCCGAGGCAGATGGGAGAATCTTTTCCGAGGTCAGCAGCGGGTAAAACTCCCATCGTGTTAGCGAGCACGTCTGGCGAGATTCCAGCTGATGAACCTCGACCGCGTCTTGGTGAAGGCTTGACAGAACTCTTGGCGATGTCGGTCGACCCACCTCCTTCTCCAGGCATGACGGTTCGTATTGCGTCATTAAGGCATGGTTTAGCTATATCGGCTGCAGATGCATCGTATATGCCGTTGGCTCCGGGTAAATATCATCTTTATGCCTCCCTTTTAGAAAGATTATCATCATACTGATATCAACTTTCTTGTCCTTTTCTCAGGGGATGGCGTCCACGGAGGGCACAGCGTTGAAGCATCTTCTGGCTCTGCTCCGGCTCCTCGGGGGCTAGCTCGCCCAGAGTGGTTTCGTCGTCTCAAGAGGAAGACGAAGCTGTCATCGTGACCTCGCCCCTCGCGAGTATGCCAATGACTTCGATTATGGCCGTCGCATCCTCTTCGGTCGTGCCATGCGTCGATGCGGCGGCTGTGGCTACCTCGTCTGCAATCATCCCTGGAGAGGGACTTGCTGATGTTGCGGCCTCTCCCGGCGTTCAGTCGGATCTAGTTGCGTTGACCGAGCAACATACCAGCCTCTTCTACACCGGTTTGAAAACGATGATATCAATGGTGTTAGCGAAGAGTCTAGATTTTGAGCGCCTGAAGAAGACTTCTTAGTTTTCGATCGGGGTCATCAGGGAGCTCGGCGATCCTGGGACAGCTGACACCCTGGAGGCGGTGGTTAATGGTTTAGAGCAATCCATTAACGAATATTTGCAGCTGACTCAGGACAGCTTCGATGCTGAGGTCCAGACCAGGTACGACCACATGACCGCACGGCTCACTACAAAGCTGGAAAGCCTAGACAAACTCATCAAGACACATGAGCTGGAGATGGATAGAAGAAAAGCTGTCGTGGCAGAGGCTCTCGCTCATGAGACGAAGTGCCGATCCGAGCATGAAGGGAATGCAGCGAGGGCCTCCAAGCTGAAGAAAAAACTCGCTCGGGCAGAGGAGTGGGCTTCTCAGTCGCTGGCAGGTCCAGACGTAGCGTCTGGTCGACTAAGCGCAGCGCGACAGGATTTGGACCGTGTAGAAGCTGCCCGTTCAGGCTGCCTTCGGGCAAGGGCTGATCTGACCTTTACGAACACCCCCGAGGCCCGGCTGGAGCAGGCTCGCACCGACGCCTTGGTTCTTAGGAACGAGAGGATAGCTGCACTGGAGCGGCTGAATCACAATCTGACTAATCTGCCATCATGATGTATCCTTTCTTTTTTCTGCTTCCCCCGATGTAATTTTGCTCTCTCTTGGGAATAAAAGCGACTCTTTCCTAACTTTTGTGGACCCATCATTTCGGAATATAAATGACAGTTTTTAGGCGAGAGTGATATCGGATGATAAACTCTTGATAACCTTTTAGCAGGACATATCTATTCTGAGGTCATACGGACATGATAGAGTGTAGCCCAACTAATAGCGCTCTGGAAGTAGTTTTGTCAGAATCGAGATCCTCGCTATATTCCACTCGAGCAGGGGAGATTAAGCATAGTACCTTTTCAGGAATTTGCCGTTGATAGGAGCCATTAACAGGTCTCCATTAGGCTGGGCTATCCTGTAGGCGCCGTTCGAGAACGTTGTCTCGATCACATAAGGGCCTTCCCACTTGGGCTGGAATTTGCTTTTACTTCTGTGAGTAAGAATCATCGGCCTTCTTACGGCTAGAACTAGCTCACCGACTTTGAACACTCTTTCCTTTACTTTATGATTGAAAGCTTTGGAAATGCGTGCTTGGTAGAGCATGATGCGCTGCTGAGCTTGTAGGTGTTTCTCGTCTAATCCTTCTAGCTCTTGGAGCCTTAACAGGTCATTCTTTTCTCGAGTCAGCTCACTAGTCAAGGCTATCCTGAGCGACGGGATCTGGATTTCGATGGGAAGAACTGCCTCGCTCCCGTAGACCAGTGAAAAGGGGGTAAAACCTGTCGGTGTCCGTACCGTTGTGCGGTATGCCCAGAGACATTCGCCCAGCTTCTCGTTCCAGTCTTTTTTGTTTGAAGAGACGAACTTCTTCAGGAGTTTGATAATGGTTTTGTTGAAAGCTTCCGCCAAACCATTAGCAGCTGGATAATATGCCGTAGAGGCAATATTATGTATTCAACTTTTATCGCAAAATTGATGAAATGCTTGGCTGATGAACTGAGGCCCATTGTCATGGATTATCCTTCGGGGAATCCCAAAGCGATAAATGACGTGGTGCTTGATGAAGCTGATTACGTCAGACGCCTTTACCTCAGCCAGAGGGATCGCCTCTGTCCATTTGGAGAAATAATTCATGATGGCCAGTATGAACCGGTGACCTCTGGAGGAAGACGGGTAAATAGGACCAACGATATCCATACCCCATGCTTCGAAGGGCCAGGATGCCACCGTAGGATGTAGATATTCAGACGGTTGGTGTATGAAGTCTGCATGAACCTGACAGGCTCTACATTGTCTTGCATAGCAGATCGCGTCTGTGATCATAGTGGGCCGGTAGTAGCCCATTCTCCTGATACGATCCTACAGCTTAGGACCGGGCTGATGCGCTCCGCATACGCCGTCATGAGCTTCCCGGATAATCTGCTGTGCTTTGTCGTCTGAGAGACATCTTAATAGCAGTCCGTCGTAGGTCCGATGATATAGGCATTGTGAGGATGCATCGAAGTAGAAGCGTAATGATCATCTTTTGATGGATACTGCTTCTCTGGGGTCCTCTGGCAAGATTTCGTATGCGACAAAATCTATGAAGGGACTCCTCCAGTCCCTTCCAGGGGGATCTGTGTTCACAGCGTAGCTGCGTTCTATGTGGAAGTTGTTCTTCACACAGAATAAATCTCTGTTAAGAAGGATTACCGAATCCTGTCTTCTTATAGGAGTGACTAAATCCGCAGCTAGACTGGCTAGGGCATCAGCTTCCAGATTCTGGGATCGAGGTACATGCTCTAGGAAGAACCCTTTGAATGTTATGGCTATCTCGACCGTCGCTTGGTGATAGGGGATGAGGTCTGGATTTCGGACTTCATATATTCCTCTGACTTGATTGACGATAAGCAGAGAATCACCAAAAGCTTTCAGGGATTCGACCCCCAGCTCTTTGGCGACTTGGAGACCGATTAACAGAGCGTTGTATTCCGCCACATTGTTGGAGCATGGTTCGTTAAGAGAATATGCCCGGTAGATGACGAGTTTATCAGGAGTGACCAGGACGATTCCTACCCCTGAAACCACGTTTCCCTGGGGACCAGTCCTGGAGGCGCCGTCGAAGAACAGTTGCCATGTGTCACTTTCCATTGCGGAATTCACTCTGCAACTTCGTCGGGAATGTCTTCGTATAACTTGGAGGCCTCTGGGATCGGATGAGCAGCTAGGAAGTCGGCCAGCGCTTGGCCTTTGATAGACTTCTACAGGATGTACACCATGTCATATGGCGTTAACAGCATCGCCCAAGTTGCGAGTCGAGAATTAAGAATACTCGGTTTGTTCATCAGTACTCGAAGAGGGTTGATCCTGGAGATGATATGAATAGTCTGGCCGGTGGCATAGTGCCGCGTCTTCTGGATAGCGAACATCAGAGCCAAACATTCTTTCTCCACTGGGTTGTACCGGTGTTCGGCTCCGACCATCATCCTGCTGAGGTAGTAGATAGCCTGTTCATGTCCCGCATCATTCTTTTGCACAAAAAGAGCTCCTAGCGAATGATCCATCGCTCGAACGTACAGCAAGAATGGTTTCCCCATGATGGGAGGCACCAGGACTGGCGGACTGCTGAGGTAGCGTTTGATATCCCCGAACGCTTGCTAACAGGTTTCGTCCCACATGAAGGATACACCTTTCTTCATGAGATGCGAAAAGGGTTGACATCTTCCCGAGAGGTTGGATATGAACCTCCGGATATAAGCCAGACGGCCTTGGAATCCTCGAAGTTCCCTTAAATTGTGGGGCGATCGCATTTCTACGATGGCCTAGACTTTGTTAGGGTCCACCTGGATGCCTTTGGCGGTGATGACAAATCCCAGGAATTTGCCACTAGATACACCCAGGAAGGACTTCGTAGGGTTCATCTTGAGTTGATGTTGGCGCATTAACTCGAATACCGTCCTTAGGTCTTGAATTGACACCCCTGGAGGTGGCTCTTGACGGCTATGTCGTCTACGTAACATTCTACTGTCTTGCGTAGATGCTCGTAGAATATGTTACTCATAGCCCGTTGGTATGTAGCCCCGGCATTCTTTAGCCCGAAGGGCATGACCGTATAGTAATACACTCCCAACGGGGTGCGGAAGGCAGTGTGCTTCTCATCTTTAGGATGCATCTTGATCTGATTGTATCCTGAGAACCCGTCCATGAAAGACATGCGTTCAAAACCGCAGGTGTTGTCGATCATGATGCCCGTGATGGGAAGAGGGAATTCATCCTTGGGGAAGGCCGCATTCAGATCTCGGTAATCGATGCAGATACGTACCTTTCTATTTTTCTTCATGACTGGGACAACGTTGGCGACCCAGTCGGGATGTTGTTCTTCCCGGATGAAACCACAGGCTATCAGTTTCATGACTTCAGCTTCAATGGCGTCCATCATGTCCGGTCGGAACCGGTGTTGGTGCTACTTCACAGGCTTTGAGTCGATCAATATATTGAGTTTGTGAGTAGCCACCTTCGGGTCTAGGCCCGGTATGTCCCTATAATCCCATGCAAAGACGTCGACGTATTCCTTTATCAGCTGTATGATCTCTTCCCTTTCGGCTGGGGGAAGATTGTCACTGATAAATATTGGCTTTGGCGAAAGTTTACTCCCAACGTCAACCTGGACAACTTCGTCTTTGGTTGGAGGTTCCCTCTGCTCGAAGCAAAATTCCCACTATGTATCCATTTGTTGAGCCCAAGGGTCATTCTCAAATGGCTCGCAACCTTGCTCGTCTTCTTCAACGGGATCTGTCATCACCATATTTGATGACAATGCTTGTTTGAGAGCTTCAGGTGAGTTGGAGGGCGACGGGCCGTCCGGGAAGAAGGAAAAGATGTCCTCGTCTGACTTAGAAGTCGTAAGGGAGGTGGCATATCCTAACCTGAAATGGGTTTGCTGATAGTGGGGGTCCCCGTGCAGCGGCGTTCGTCTACCCCTTCCATGGTTGAGGCCTGGCCTCCGTTCCAAGTCGTAGCCCATGTTTTGCATGATCCTCAACGCCTGCGGGCTGTATTGGTGGATCTACATTTTTCCAGTATCGTCATCGAAAGAATCCTCTTGGATAGCTGGTTGATTGCGCATGCGGCCGAAGAATATTGGACGCTCACTGCTGCAGGTAGGCGGGACAATGAAGATATAATCTTCATGAGGTTCATACGTTGTGATGACGTTGGATGATGACGCTGCTTCCCAGATATACGGACTGTAGGAGTTCATAGCTTCCAGGAGCGAGGTGGACGTGACAAACTTTGTGTTTGTGACTTCCACCGGGAATGGAGACACACATCTGCTCAGAGGTGATATGGACATGGCAGTTTTTATGGACTTAACACCACTGGCGTACTTAGAGTTAAGTACGGATGTTAAGTGTAGATGACAATCGATTATCAGAGGTAATATGGACATGATAATTGACGGTCGGCAGTTTATTCAGAGGTAATATGAACATGACAAACTTTGTGATTGTGACTTCCATGGGGATGGAGGCACACATCTTCTCAGAGGTGATATGGACATGGCAGTTTTTATGGACTTAACACCACTGGCGTACTTAGAGTTAAGTACGGATGTTAAGTGTAGATGATAATCGATTATCAGAGGTAATATGGACATGATAATTGACGGTCGAAAGTTTATTCGGAGGTAATATGAACATGACAAACTTTGTGATTGTGACTTCCATGGGGATGGAGGCACACATCTGCTCAGAGGTGATATGGACATGGCAGTTTTTATGGACTTAACACCACTGGCGTACTTAGAGTTAAGTACGGATGTTAAGTGTAGATGACAATCGATTATTAGAGGTAATATGGACATGATAATTGACGGTCGGAAGTTTATTTAGAGGTAATATGAACATGACAAACTTTGTGTTTGTGACTTCCATTGGGATGGAGGCACACATCTGCTCAGAGGTGATATGGACATGGCAGTTTTTTAAAGGAGCAAATCTTTATGAAAGAAAAGAATGGGAATCCAATTGGTACGGACCATCCCCTTGTTCATAGATTCAAAGTGATGACCTTGGCATCGATCGTCTCCTGAATTTTCCTTTTTAGTACATAGCACGCCTTTGTGGGGTGATGAGTGTATCGGTGGAAGAGACAATAATCTGGGTGATCCACGTCGTCAGCCCTCTCAGGATGTCTGATGTTGGGTAGCTGGAGCTTACGCTCTTTCATTAATATATCAAAGATCTCAACGATGTCGTCTTCGTTGAAGGAAAAAGTCCCTTTTGTTCTTCGGGCTCTTGATGCCTGAATTTTACGGTCTTGCAGGGAGATCGTCGATGTTGCATCATTTTTGGATTTTGAGGGGATTCTACCCCCGACCCTAGACGCCCCCTTGTTCTGTCGAGGTAAGTTACCTCCAGACATGCCGTGGTCTCTGGCTACAGAAACTGATTCATCAAGAACTGCCTCTGGTTGTATAGGACTGGACTTCGGAATTTTGAGTCTCTTGAGAGACGCAGTATATCCCAACCCGAAACGAGCTTCTCGATAGTGAGGATCACAACGCACCGGCGTTCGCCTACCCTTCCCATAGTTGAGCCCTTGTTTTAGTTTTAAGTCGTAACCCATGTTTTGTATAATATTTAATGCTTGGGGGCTGTATCTGTGGGTCTATATTCTGCCAGATTCAGACTCGCATGATTCCTCTTGCACGATCGGGGCGTTCTGCCTACTGCAGAAGATTATTGGACACTGATCGTCTTGGGTTGGTGGAATGATAAAGATGGAGTCTTCCTGCGGTTCACCTGTTATGACGACATCAGATGTTGACGTATCTTCCCATATGATTTCCTCGCGTTTGACTGTTAGGGGACTGTTCTTGCGTTTCTGGATTAGATATGCGCGCAAGTCAGGAGGAGTAGAGGAAGAAGACGAATGCTTGTTTCTTCTGTTCCCTTCATTGGATATTCGGAGATTGGGCGCCCCGATTTTTCCTGCGCCACCCGTGTACAACAGATTGGCCATCTGGGTGGCGGATAATCCCCTGGGAGGGTGTCTTTCCGCTATCTGAGCTTGTTTTACGCCGAGGGACTGTGCCTGGCGTAATTTGAAGATTCGCCCAGTCTGGCGTAAAGCTGGAGAGGCCCTTAATCGGCCATCGGCTTCTCGCATAATCCGGAGGGTAGGCAGATTGTTCTCTTGCTGGCGTAAAGGCCGAGAAGCTGAGTATTCGCCTACTTGCTTCCCCTTGCAGAGATCACAACGCTCATTTGGTTTACCGTAGAGGCCAGATGTTGTTTTGTACGTGGAGCGTGATCTGTACTTCCGATTTGGCGTTGAGGCACCATCGGAAGTTTTGTCTGTACCGCGCGTAGCGGAAGACTGATTCCTACGCGTAAAGCGCAGTGGATACTTCTGGGTCAGCACTGAGGCTTTGCCCGAAGTTTTGTCTGTACCGCGCGTAGCGGAAGACTGATTCCTATGCGTAAAGCGCAGTGGATACTTCTGGGTCAGCGCTGAGGCTTTGCCCGAAGTTTTGTCTGTACCGCACATAGTGGGAGACTGAATTTTATGTACAGGGCACGGAGGGAGCGATGCTACCACCTCATTGGTCGGAGAGATCGAAGAGATCGGAGAGTCCACAGGAATGGTAGAGGATGTCTTGGGCATCCACACTTTGCGCAGCTTCCTGTTGTCTTGGACGGAGAGAGAGTGAGAGCTACCCCCGGTTCGAAGCATGTCTTCGTAGGCTGACTGGTCGGAATGAACGACCAGTGTCTTTTTCACGGTTCCTACAGATACCGCATCGCGTTGAGCAATTGCTTCCTCGTCAGAAGAGAAAGATGTCCCCAGTAGAGTCGCCATCTTGTTTGTGGTATTAAACGAAAGAATGAAAGTGTATTTCAATGACAGGGTTTATGCGAAACCCGCACCCTTTGGTTTATAAACAAACTTGTACAATGTAATCCTATACGAGTATGTGGGAGTACAATTTATTTAATCTGGGTATAAATTGCTATAGGTGTCGGATCTGCAGTCGATCACTTTAGCCCTTGGACCACGCGATATTGAAGAAGTGCCGTGGAAGACAGGTAGCAGCTTCGAAGGTTGCAGTAGAGGGTGGATGCACGATGCCGATGTCGTCGATCCCCGCTCTTTGCCTGAGCTCCGGGCTCTCTCTCTCTCTCTCTCTCTCTCTCTCTCTTTCTTGGAAGTTCGACCTTGTTCGGTCTTCAAGTTTAAAATTTCTCGACACTGTTGTTCGATTCTTCTCCTCCAAGTCTCCCCGTTCCAATTTGTCGACCTTGTTCCCCATTGATAGGGGTCTCTATTTATAGAGTTTTGGTGACAGTGACCACTCCGTCGGTGTAACAACCGAGGAGTGGAAAGTACATCACCCTTTTACACAACGATTAAAGTAACCAATGCCTACGTATAGATGATCTTTTGAATGAGCGTGTGATGCGGGTCCAACTAAGGGGACACAACGCGTACAATTGCTACTAAGATCACGGCGTAAAAGCCACGTAGGTATGTATCCATTGTGTAGAAGAGGTTGGCGTAGAAGCCAAATGTCTATCACCATGGCATAGAAGCCAAATCGGCATAGAAGCCGAGTAGGCATAGAAGCCGAGTAGGCATAGAAGCCGAACAGGCATAGAAGCCGAATAGGCATAGAAGCCGAGGGGGCAGAGGGGCCGAACAGGCGTAGAAGCCGAAGGGGCACAGGGGCCGAACAGGCTTAGAAGCCAAAGGGGCACAGGGGCCGAACAGGCGTAGAAGCCAAAGGGGCACAGGGGCCGAACAGGCGTAGAAGCCGAAGGGGCACAGGGGCCGAACAGGCGTAGAAGCCGAATGGAGGCAGACGCTGGATTGGCATAGAAGCCGCTGCGTGCCGTGCCACAGTGCTGATGTGGACGTCTTAGCCGAAATTACGGCTTTTGAAGATATAATCAAATCTCTTGCATTAAATGTCGAGATTTGCCACCATCCTGTGCATTAAATGTGGAGGCATATTCTTCAACAGTCTGCAACCCTTCTGTGCACCCGTCGCAGAGACGTGCCTTGAGAGAAACTGTCACCGCTCTGTGCAATTAGACGTAAAGACGTGCCTCGAGTCTCGTACGAAGTGCAGCTTTTGACGTGGCAGGCGGTTTGTCTGCTGCGGAGCATAAAATAGCTCATATTTGCCTGTGTAAAACAGGGCAGCGTATTCCTTTGTACGCGAAAGAGCGGTTTATGCTGAGGGGACTCCAGTAAACGACAGTTCGGTGATGCTTTAACCAAATCCTCTGCATTAAATGCAGAGATCCGCCATCATACTGTGGGGCACGTCCCGAGGGGTCTGCCATCGTTTTCAGCCGTCGCCTGGGTAGCCGTGCAGCACTTTTTGTCAGGAGTCAGAGGTCAGATTCACTGCGTGACTTGACAGTATCATTTCGGGGAAGATGAAGTGTTCCTCGTACGCTATAACGCTGCTTTGAGAGCGGATGAGTTTTTACGCCATGGAGGCGATGAAGAACTCTGTTTACGCTGGAGCGGCCTGGACGCACTGCACTTACGCGGATGGTCCTTTGAGCATATTCTTCATGCTGTATTTTAGCAAAAAAAGCTCTGTTGCACGCTTGATGGCTCTGAAGGCCTCAGTTTACGTTGCTCTGCATCAAGAGGCTGCGTAGCTCTTCCCAGCGTATTTTTCATGCTTCTACATAGAGGAGACTCCTTGCGCTTGGAATCGATGAATCTCTTCGAGCCTTAATGGTGCTGGATGAGCGCATGCGGGAACTTGGTGCAGCTCCTCTTAAGCGCAACTTCGGAGGGAGAGACATGATACACATCCATCTTGCGTGAATCTGCGGCTGAAGTCGGTGACATCTCTAGAGAGGAGTTTGGGTCTGGTTCAGCGGCTTTAGCAACCCATATTATACAAACTTTTTGAGGTAGTGCGTGCCTCGGTAAGAAATATAACTTTTTGGTAGAGTACAGGTCAACCGCGTGTGCGACTGCGACGTTGATTGACGATCCATCGGGTACCAACCTTGGGATTGGTGCAGCGGCACTAACATCACAAATTTTGTGAGTCATGCGAGGTCGTATGGGCCTCATGGTAGAGTTTGGCTTGTCCAGTGTATCTTCGAATGCCTATTGGTCGAAGAGGATGACAAACATCCTCTGAGTTAAACCTATCTTGGTCACATCAGATTGTGTCACTTCAGTGAAGGTGTATAATTCTTATTTATTGTTAATTGACAATGATTATAAGAGAATCTAAGTATAAAAGATCTGGGCAAATGTGACGGTAGAGATCGAGCACTGCAGCGGCTCCTTTACTCTGTTGATGATCCGGGACCAAGAAGGTTGACGAGGCGATGACCCTCTATCTTTTTCCCTTCTCCTATAGAGGTGGTTGTTGGCTTCCTCCTTATTTTATGTATGTTTATGTATGGATCGATCCCCCTCCCCCTTTGTATGTGGGGAAAATGCCCACTATTTATAGCTTTGGGGAGAGGCGTTCATGAGCGCATTACATGCTACCGAGCGGTGGTGCATGCTGCTGTTAGTAGTGCATGGAGACCTATGCTGCCATGTATTCGGCTGAGATCTGGGGTTGCTGATGCCCATAATACACATAACAAGTATCAAAGTTGATTATAATTTTACCTTGGTAGTATGTCCGCCTGGCGCATGAAAATGGTGTAATAGTGACGCATGGCTCTACTTGGTGCATGGTAACACGTAATATGATTAGTGGCGCATGGCACTACTTGTCACATTGGAACACTAACACGTTTAGTGGGGTATGGCACTGCTTGGCACATGGGAACATGTAATATGATTAGTGGCGTATGGTACTACTAGGCACATGGAGACGCTAATAGGTTTAGTGGCGCATAGCTTCGAATCTCTTCAGGTGCATGGGGATATTTTCCATGCTTCTACACCAGTGGAGATTCTGGATCCCAGGGAGAAGGTGCTGCTAACCAGAAGATTCCTTTGGTATGCGTCGCTTGGAGGCATCACTCTCCGGGAGAGTCTACTTGGGATAGGGAAGCAGAGATGCACGAGCGACACCCTTATCTCTTTGAGCCGCGAGGTATCATTCCTTCTTGCTTGTTATGATTTCTTGTTGTAGTGCTAGTTCTTTTCTTAAATTTTGAGGATGAATTTTTTTTAAGGAGGGTAGACTTGTCACTCCCATATTTCCAGATGAGGATATTTTTATCATTTAGCATATTTAAAATTTAATAATTAAAATATTTATATATGTGCTACTAATTAATTATATGGTGTTGGGCTATTTATTTATTTATTATTAGTGGACTAGCCTATTTTATTTGGACTCGTCATTAGTGGACCCAGTAGTTTGTCATGACATATTCAGCCCAACATTGGACTAGACCCATTAGATTCATTCCCTTAATTAATTAAGGAGATTATATTAGTTTCATGAAGAATTAGAAGTTTTTAATATAGTCCTCCCTAATTAAACTCATGACCAACTAGTAGGGGTATCATGGAAATTGTACATTGCTTGGGAAGAGGGAAATAGGGGGCCGACCATTAGAGGAGGTTCTTTCTCTCTCTCTCTCTCTCTCTCTCTCTCTCTCTCTCTCTCTCCTCTCATTAGTTCATTCATTCTAGATCCCCAATTATGTTCTTCCCCAAATTAACTCATCCTTTCATTAAATTCAAACCAATTCACTATCATTCCGTCTAAATTTCATCATCTAAGAAGCATTAGAGCTTGGATTGCAAGGAGCACTTGAAGAAGAATGAATTGAAAGGAGATTGTGTCCTAATTGTGTACATTAAGCATTTCATTAGGAATCCTTCTCCCAATAGGTAAATTCTGAATCCACTCTATATTCTAGACTCTAATTCATGCATTTAACTATTAGAAATTATTCCTTGGTTTAGGAAAAACCATAGGATGAAGAACTTGGTTCATATGACTTGTATTGTGAATTCTACATGGTGATTTATGCCAAATTAGGAGAAATTTTGAGATTGACATATCAAGTGTGTGTCATGAGACCAACTATATCTAATTAGACTTAGATCACGGTTGTAGGACTAGAAACGTGTCTATAATTGGACACGAGTAGAGTATATCATAGTAATTTATGATACGGTATGATACGGGGCCAATTTTGGGGGAAATATGCATAGTAGTGGAATTACTCTTCAATTTTCATTGTAAAACATTATATTAGTTATCTAATGATATAATTAATATGTATAATTGATAATAGTTGAGAATTATAGGTTTTGTTACTTTTTTTGAGTGTGTATCATTGAGTATCAAATATGTGCGTTGTTTGTGGTATTAAACGAAAGAACGAAGTGTATATAATATGATTTTTTACACGAAACCCGCCTTCTTTGGTTTACAAACAAACTTGTACAATATGATCCTATACGAGGATGTGGGAGTACAATTTATTTAATCTGGGTAAATATTGCTATAGGTGTCTGATCTGCAGTCGATCACTTTAGCCCTTGGACCACACGATGATGAAGAAGTGCCGTAGAAGACATGAAGCAGCTTCGAAGGTTGCAAAAGAGGGTGGATGCACGATGCCAAAGTCGTCAATACCTACTCTTCGCTTGAGCTTCGGATTCTCTCTCTCTCTCTCTTTCTTAACCTCTGGTTCGATCTTTCTTGGAAGTTCGACCTTGGATATGATATTGGTTTTCTTGACCAATTTCTGACCCTCCAATTTGTCGACCTTCTTCCTCATTGATAGAGGTCTCTATTTATAGAGTTTTAGTGACAGTGACTACTTCGTCGGTGTAGAAATCGAGGAGTAGAAAGTACAGCACCCTTTTACACAACGGTTAAAATAACCAATGCCTGCGTAAAGATGATCCTTTGAATGAGCGTGTGACACGGGTCCAACTAAGGGACAAAATGCGTATAATCGCTACGAAGATCACCGCGTAGAAGCCACGTAGGTAGGTATCCCTCGTGTAGAAGAGATGGGCGTAGAAGCCAATGTCTGTCACCATGGCGTAGAAGCCAAGTAGGCATAGAAGCCGAAATAAGCGTAGAAGCCGAGTGGTCATAGAGGCCGAGTGGGCGTAGAAGCCGAGTGAGCACAGGAGCTGAATGGACGTAGAAGCTGCTGCGTACCGTGCCAGAGTGCTGATGTGGACATTTTAGTCGGAATTACGGCTTTTGAAGATATAATAAAATCTCTTGCATTAAATGCCGAGATTTGCCACCATCCTGTGCATTAAATGCGGAGGTGTATTTTTGAAGGTCTGTAGCCCTTATGCGCATCAGTCGCAGAGACGTGCCTTGGAAAACTGTCACCGCTCTGTGCATTAGACGTAGAGACGTACCTCGAGCAACTGACATCGCTCTGTGCTTTTTAGACGTAGAGACGTGCATTGAGCCCCGTACGAAGTACAGCTTTTGATGTGGCAGGCGGTTTGTCTACTGCAGAGCGTAAACAACTCATGTCTGCCTGTGTAAAACAAGGCAGCGTATCCCTTCGTGCACGTAAAAGCAGTTTACGCAAAGGAGATGGCGGTAAATGACAGCCTGGGTCGCAGTGCTGTGCCATCATTATAGCCGTCGTCTGGGTAGTCGAGCAATATCCCTTTGTCAGAAGTCCAGACGTCAGGTTCATTGCAGGATCTGACAGGTTCATTGCAGGATCTGACAGGTTCACTTTGGAGAATACGAAGCGTCTCTCGTACACTTCAATGCTGCATTGAAAGAGGATGGGTTTTACGCCCAGGAGTCGATGAAGCACCATGTTTACGCTGAAGCGGCTTGGACGTACTGCCTTACGTGGATGGTCCTTTGAGCTTATATTTCACGCTGTGTTTAGCGGAAAAAGCTCTGTTGCACGCTTGATGGCTATGAAGGCCTCTATTTACGCTGTTCTGCCTCAATATGCTGTGTATAGCCATCCGGCGTATTTTTTATGCTTCTACAAGACCCCCTTCAAAGCTTTCAAATTTCTCGAAATTTGGAACGCTTTGAATGAAGCATGAACCGCTCCTTGTAAATCGAAACATTTCTGAATGGAGCGTTAAAATGGTCGATGCTGACTTTATAGCGGATTTATTGGGGACCGGTGTGACCTCTTTCGCTTATAAAAATGCTGAGGGTTTAACCTGTTTTCTCCAGATTTCCCTCACCATGCAGAGATGATCGCCGGAGTTTATCGGGTCGACCTGAGAAAGAAGGAGATCATGTTCTTCCAGCGTGTAAGGAGCCGAAAAAGATGGCATCTTCGAGCAAGTGTCCACTGCAACGATGGATCATGGAAGGATATCTTAGCCTCCCTTGCTCGGGATAATCAGCAACTTTATATGGCGGTTCTTCTAGGAGAAAGGAAGGGTCGTATTAGACCATACAGCTCGCAATCAGCGCCTTCTCCCGTTACCGGTGGACGAGGGCAGGCAAAACTGGCTGTTGTCCAGGATTGAGTTGGATGGAATATGTTAACTCAATCGGTCACGGCGTACGGAGCATGGGATCTGCATAATTTATGCAAGCCCCAACTCTGTATTCTCCCGCCGTTGATCATTGCCATGTCAGTCAGTTCGCTGGAACTGACTGATAGCTGGAGAAGATGGATGAAGAATTGTGCCCATGCGAGAACCTGTCAGAACAGCTTCTGGGCGAACTTCAGACGACGATGGAGAAATCCTTTGTAGACAGAGTTTCCCTCATATGTAATCATGAAAATATAGAAAAATCCTTGTAGACTGGATTTCCCTCATATGTAATCATGACTTTAATCTTTAATAAAATCGTCTTTCTCCTCTGCATATGATCATTTTGCCATACGTTGCTGTGATGTCTGAATATGTATAGCTTCGACACGTCTGATTTTTTACGTCGACTCTGTATAGAAAGAGTGCTAGGTCTTGTCCTGTCTTTTACGCATAACTAATAGTCCATAGAACGCTGTTTGAGCATTTTGAACATTTAGAACTGTCCTGCTGCTAGGACTGAGGAACCGCGTAGAGCTCTGAACTGTTTGTTTTTACTTCTGATGAACAGATTTTTTGTTCAGACTTCGTCTTCAAGAATGACTTCTCGAAAATCCTTTGGAATAGGGTCGAAAAATAGCTGTCAAACTGAGTTGCCATCTTGATAGACGAGATATTCTGACTGGAGTCTGGATGAACCTCCAATTGACCCGAGAAGAGTAATTTCTTGATGTTTGAACTCTGTATGTTTTGGGTACTTGGGATATTTTGAGGTCAAGAAGGAGTATCTTCTGTGTGAACTCCTGTAATCGACCGCTTTGAGAACTATTCGGATATGCAGAAAGTCAGAGATCCGTAGTGTAGATAAGCTGAAAATCCTGAGTTCGTAGCTTATTGAACGTAGAAAGCCACCGAGCGTAAAATCGTAGATTTGTAGCTTCTGAGCATGAAGTCGTAGGTTTGTAGCCGCTCGAGCATAAAAGCTACCGAGCAAAAAGGCATCCGGGCGTAAAACCATAGACTTATAGCTTGCGAGAGTAAAACCGTAGATCTGTTATTGTCGAGCGTAGAAAGCTTCTTAGCGTAGAACTGTAGATTTGTAGCTTGTGAAAAAAAAATCTTCCGAGCGTAAGGTTGTGGATCTGTTGCCTCCGAGCGTAAAATAAATGCCACCGATCGTGAGATCATTGATTTGGTATCTCCTGAGCGTAAAGTCATAGGTTTGTAGCCTCTCGAGCATAAAAGCTACCGAGCACAAAGGCATCCGGGCGTAAAACCATAGACTTATAGCTTCCGAGCGTAAAACCATAGATCTGTTGCTGTCGAGCGTAGAAAGCTCCTTAGCGTAGGAACCGCTGACCTGCTTTTGTACGAAAAACTTTTCGAATTTGCTGACTGTCCGCCTTTCGAGAGTAGTGGGCTGACGTAGTACCCGATCATAATAAAATATTAATTATGAGATTTGGTTGGGGTTTCGAGGAGCCAGTCCGAGGATTCGAGGAGTCGACCCGAACTCTATATATATCCCAAGCTTTTGAGAGAAAAACTTTTCATCCGTCTTCTGCGAAAGAGAGCCTTCGATTGTTTGAGTTTTTCCCCTTGTTCTTTCTCCAAGCACTCCGAGTTTTCAGAAATGGCGCCGAAATAAATCCCCTCAACTAAGGAAAAGAGTATAGGTTCTTCTTCTCGTTCTTCTGCCCCAGCGAGAGAGTCTTCGGTCGGGCAAGGTAAACTTTCTTCTAAGCGAAGCATCCCGCCGACGAGTAGCGCACCAGGCCTTAGAGGTAGAGCCTTTGGGATGACAAAAAATGACAAAAAATCCTTCGCACACGTTGAACGTGACCGTGCTATGTCGTCTTCTGTGCTGATAGCCTCTTTGAGAAAGATGACGCACGGAGACGTTTTCATCTTTTACGCCCACATTTCTAATATGCTAGCGTAAAAACTCCATGTTTTTGCAGTTTTGAGCGTAAAAGCTCTGACTGCCGAAAACTTGGTGTATACTATAAAATTTTAGTTTTAAGCTTGTGGATGGGACCTCTGGTGTAATAACTAGAATTTTGGCAGTCTGGCGTAAAGCACGGACTGTATACCGCCAATTACGCTTCTGGATGTGACTTCCGGCATAAAATGACAAAATTTTGTACAGTCTTGGCTTAAAGCACAGACTGTCGTTTCTTGGTCTTTATGTTGCAAGATTTGTAATGACGTGTTTTTCTTGCACTTTTGCAGTTAACTTGCATGAGTCTCCACTGGCCGAGGTGATGGGTTCCGCTGCCGGGATGCTGCACTCAAACTATCTGGAGGATCTGTCCCACATGACATTTCCTATCTCCGGACCCCAGTATCCTGAAGGAAGGGAGATCTTGATATTGTCTCAGGGCGAGCGGACGTTGCTGAACATGATTAACGGGGAGCCCCTGACGTACATAGACAGGGATCAGCACATAAAGCCAGCTTTTCTCTTTGGGGACATGATTGACAAACAGTCCCAGACGAAGCCCAAGAGAGAACCCTGGGTTTTCCCCGCCGAGAGTGTGGTCTTGTATCTGCCAACGATGCTGAGAGATTATCCCATCTCGGCTTTCTCCCATGCTATACATCCCAGGAGGATGTCGTGGACGCTGACTCCCGATCTTCACGGCAAGCCGGGGAAGATCTTTCATCCGAAAGGAGCTGACCAGGGGTTGTTTGTTAGCCGCCCTTCCGGCGTTGTGACGGTGTTCAAGGGACTGTGCCCGGGCAGCGTCTCGAGTGAAGACAGTTCAGTGATCCAGCCGGTCCAATTATCGACTTTCTGCAACGACTTTATGGTGCGAGGGGGGGTATACCCAAAGGAGAATCCTCGGTATAATGGGTGGATCACCCCAACAAACCTCCGATGGGCTTTCCTAGTTGACTGGGCCTTGAAGCATTTTCGGAGAGAGCTGGAGGTCATTGGACTGTATGCTGCTGTGAGTGCGATGAGTGTTGGGTTGCCTCCCATCCCTAACCTTTTTCTGGCACTGATGGAGCGATACATTTCGCTCACCGGGATCTTCGCCACTCCACTGGGGGAGTTGGGGTTGGCCCTCCATGAGATGACAGTGATCTCGAGACTGCCGATGGGGGATACCCCATATGAAGAGTATGTTCCCACCAACCGGGAGTTGGAGGACTCGGACCCTCGGGTTATCGAGGTGTATCAGGAGCTGATGTGCCACTACTTCGCGTGCACCACTTTTTATGATGAGCCTTCTAATTTGGCTCACACCACTAAGTGGACGTCCTACCTCTTCTTCCACCGGGCCAGGGCCGCCAAGTCGGAGAAAGTTTCGAGGGGCAAGAATGAGCCCGTGAACTGTTTGGGCGTGCTCAGTGCCCAGGTCATCGAGGATATTATGGAGGATGATAAAGCTCCAGATCAGATTCTCAATGACGAGGTAGGAAAGTATCCTGAAGGCACTAAGGCCTACAGTTACTTGAGGCACTGCCGTAGGCCTCTGTCTAAGGAAGCCCGGCTGGCTGGTTTCCTCTCCATATAGCTGCGTCAAGTAGTGGTGCCTGGTATCGCGTCCGCGAACTGCATTCACCGGAACATCCTGTGGCCTGCCATGCGTCTGTTGTTCGGGGCAAGACTGGGCTTGCTCCCTGCCATGGTGTGCCGTATACAGGCTGGCCTGAGAGCCATGACTGATGGACTGCTTGTCGATGAAGCTCGGCGTGATAGCTTTCCCCGGGTAGAGTTACCATACCTATACTTGATGGGATGGTTACTTCTCCACAACCCCCGGGTGATGTCTCCCGGCCCTGGTAGTAGCTCGGGGGGTAGTTTCTTGCTGAACTACAAAGACTCTCCCTGGAACCTGAATACAATTTTAGACTGTCGGCTGGTGCTGAGCCTCAGTCACGGCTGGAAGCTCCTCTGTACCGTCCCCTCTGTACATCGCAATCAGTCGGGGATTAGACTTGAGGATTTAGGTGGAGAGAAGACCAATCTTTCTCTGGAAGCTTTTAATTGGTTGGTCTACATCAGACCCTCCCATTTGCTGTACAGAAGCGAAGATCATTGCTTCTTCGAGCCCTACTTGCCCAGTCGGTTCGCCAGGCAGTTTAGGTACGATCAGCTGCACGTGGGCAATGCCGTCACCAGCTTCAGGTCCAGGGGCGAACTTATTGATGGAGCCAGAGGATGGCAGTATTTTATCATGGGTTGTATGGGAGCAATCTTTATCGTGCCGGTCGTCACACTCTCCACGGAGCTGCGCATCCTCCATTTGTATGCCCAGTTCTACGTGGCGATCAACACCTTCCAACGCGATTTTGACATGCGTGGAAGCTTTAGGGTGCCTTCTCCCAAGCCTGGGGGAAGAGTCGAAGTCCCCTCGGTTTCATCTGACGAGGGTGAGGAGTCCGTCACTCCGGATAAGCCTCTGGTGTCGGTGCCGTGGTGTGAAGTGCCTCCGTCTGCGGGGGCTTTGGCAGTCTCTGGGAAGCGAAGGGCTCCTGCTTCAAAGCAGACTTCCCCTCGCAAGAGGAAGAAGAAGACGGTTAATCGTTCTCTCCGGATTCCTGGTATTGAGGCTCCTAGAGAGAAACCTGCTGTCTCTCCTGCCGGGGATGTCTCTTTGATTGGAGGTTCCTCGCCTTTTGGAGAGGGACCCTCAGTTTCGGCTGGCGGTGCCGGAGAACCCATGCTTGAGTCTGCCGTTGCTGCCACCGCCTCCGGTTGTGGAACAAAATCGCCTGCGTGGCCGAGGCAAATTAGAGAATCTTTCCCTAGACCAGCAACGGATGAAACTCCTGCCGACTCCGTGAGCATGCCTAGCGAGATTCCAGCTGACGAACCTCGACTGCGTCTTGGTGAAGGCTCGGTAGAGCACCTGGCGATGTCGGTTGGCCCACCCCCTTCTCTAGGTATGACAGTTCGCATTGCATAATTAAGACGTGATTTAGCTACATCGGCTGTAGATGCGACATATATACCGTTGGCTACGGGTAAATATCATCTTTATGTCTCCTCTTAGAAAGATTACCATCATATTGATATCAACTTTCTTGTCCTCTTCTCAGGGGATGGCGTCCACGGGGAGTATAGCGTTGAAGCGCCTTCTGGCTCTGCTCGGGCTCCTGGCGATGATATGGAGGCGCCCGACTTTGAGGAGGAAATATCTTTGGGGACCAGCTCGCCCGGAGTGGTTTCGTCATCTCAAGAGGAGGACGAATCCGTTATCGTGACCTCGTCTCTCGCGAGTATGCCGATGACTTCGACCGTCGTTGTCGACCTCCTTCGGTCGCACCAACCGTCGAGGCGGCGGCTGTGGCTACCTCGTCTGCAATCATTCCTGGAGGGGGACTCGCCAATATCGCGGCCACTCCTGGCATCCAATCGGATCTAGTTGCACTGACCGAGCAATATACCAGCCTCTTTTACACCAGTTTGAAAACGCTGATATCAATGGTGTTGGCTAAGAATCTAGACTTCGAGCGTCTGAAGAAGGCTTCTCAGTTTCGATCGGGGCGGTCAGGGAGTTCGGCGATTCTGGTGTAGCTGACTCCCTGGAGGCGATGGTTAATGGTTTGGAGCAACCTATTAACGAATACTTGCAGCTGACTCGGGGCAACCTTGAAGCTGAGGTCCAGGCCAGATACGACCTCATGACTGTGCGGCTTACTAAACAGCTGGAAAGCCTAGATAACTCCATCAAAGCACATAAGCTGGAGATGGATGAAAGAAAAGCTGTCGTGGAGGAGGCTCTTGCTCTTTAGACGAAGTGCCAATCCGAGCATGAAGGGAACGTAGCGAGGGCCCATAAGTTGAAGGAAAAACTCGCTCTAGCAGAGGAGTGGGCTTCTCAATCGTTGGCAGGTCTAGATGTAGCGACTGGTCGACTGAGCACAGCACAACGGGATCTGGAGCGTGCAGAAGCTGCCCGTGCTAGCTCTCTTCGGGCAAGGGCCGAACTGTCCTTTATGAGCAACCACGAGGCACGGCTGGAGCGGGCCCGCGCTGATACCTTGGTTTCCAGGAATGAGAGGATAGCTGCACTGGTGCAGCTGATTCGCGATCTGACCGCTCCCCCACAATGATGTACCCTTTCTTCTTTTTGCTTCCCAGATGTAGTTCTGCTCTCTCTTTTTTTCTTTGGGAATAAATAAAAGCGACTCTTTTCTGACTTTGTGGACCCATCATTTCGGAATGTAAATGACAGGTTTGGGCGAGAGTGATATCAGAGGTAGTATGGTCGTGATAGACTCTCGATAAACTTTTAGCAGGACATATCTATTCAGAGGTCATACGGACATGATAGAATATGCTTTGGTAGGATATATCTATTCATAGGTCATACGGACATGATAAAATATGCTTTGACTAAAGTTGGTAGACAAGACGCTATCAGAGGTAATATGGACGTGATAGGTATCATTTTTTCCAAATTAGTCGAACATATCTATTCAGAGGTTATATGGACATGATAGAATATGACCCAACTAGTTTCGTTTTGGAAGTAGTTTTGTCAGAATTGAGATTCTCGCTATATTCCACTTGAGCAGAGGAGGTTAAGCATAGTACATTTTCAGGAATTTACCGTTGATAGGAGCCATTAACAGGTCTCCATTAGGCTGGTCTAACCTGTAAGCGCCGTTTGAGAACGTTGTCTCGATCACATAAGGGCCTTCCCACTTGGGCTGGAATTTGCCTTTACTCTTGTGAGTAAGGATCATCGGCCTTCTTACGGCTAAAACTAGCTCGCCAACTTTGAACACTTTTTTCTTTACTTTATGATTGAAAGCTCTGGAAATGCGTGCTTGGTAGAGCGCGATGCGCTGTTAAGCTTGGAGGTGTTTCTCGTCTAATCCTTCTAGCACTTGAAGCCTTAACAGGTCTTCTTTTCTTGAGTCATCTCATTAGTCACGGCTCTCCTGAGTGATGGGATCTAGATTTCAATTGGGAGAACTGCTTCGCTCCCGTAGACCAGTAAAAATGGGGTACAACCTGTCGCTGTTCGTACCGTTGTGCGGTATGCCTAGAGACATTCGCCCAGCTTCTCATTCCAATCTCTCTTGTTTGAAGAGATAAACTTCTTCAAGAGTTTGATAATGGTTTTGTTGAAAGCTTCTGCCAAACCATTAGCAGCTGGATAATATGCCGTAGAGGCAATATTATGTATCCGATTTTTATCGCAAAATTGATGAAACGCTTGGCTGATGAACTGAGACCCATTGTCATAGATTATCCTTCGGGGAATCCCAAAGCGATAAATGACGTGATGCTTGATGAAGCTGATTACATTAGACGCCTTTATCTCAGCAAGAGGGATCGCCTCTGCCCATTTGGAGAAGTAATCCGTGATGGCCAGTATGAACAAGTGACCTCTGGAAGAAGACGGGTGAATAGGACCAATGATATCCATACCCCATTCTTCGAAAGGCTAGGATGCAACCGTAGGATGTAGATATTCAGACGGTTGATGTATGAAGTCTGCATGAACCTGACAGGCTCTGCATTGTCTTGCATAGTTGATCGCGTCTGCGATCAAAGTGGGCCAGTAATAGCCCATTCTTTTGATACGATCCTGTAGCTTAGGACCGCGTTGATGCGCTCCGCATACGCCGTTGTGAGCTTCCCAGATAATCTATTGTGCTTCGTCGTTAGAAAGACATCTCAATAGCAGTCCGTCGTAGGTCCGGTGATATAGGCATTGTGAAGATGCATCGAAGTAGAAGCGTAATGATCGTCTTTTGACGGATACTGCTTCTTTGGGGTCCTCCGGCAAGATTCCGTATGCAACAAAATCTATGAAGGGACTTCTCCAGTCTCTTCTAGGGGGATCTGTGTTCACAGCGTAGCTGCATTCTATGTGAAAGTTGTTCTTCACATAGAATAAATTTTTGTTAAGAAGGATTACCGAATTCTGCCTTCTTTTAGGAGTGGCTAAATCCGCAGCTAGACTGGCTAGGGCATCAGCTTCCAGATTCAGAGATCGAGGTACATGCTCTAGGAAGAACCCTTTGAATGTCATGGCTATCTCGACCGTTGCTTGGTGATAGGGGATGAGGTCTGGATTTCGGACTTCATATATTCCCCTGACTTGATTGACGATAAGCAGAGAATCACCGAAAGCTTCCAGGAAGTCGACCCCCAGCTCTTTAGCGACTTGGTGCCCGATTAGCAGAGCGTTATACTCTGCCATATTATTGGAGCATGGATTGCTAAGAGAATATCCTCGGTAGATGACGAGTTTATCAGGAGTGACCAGGACTATTCCTACTCTTGAAACCACGTTTCCCCTAGGACCAGTTCTGGAGGCTCCATCGAAGAATAGTTGCTATGTGTCGCTTTCTATTACAGAATTACATTCTGCAACTTCATCAGGGATGTCCTCGTATAGTTTGGAGGTCTCCGGAATCGGATGAGCAGCATGAAGTCGGCCGGCACTTGGCCTTTGATGGACTTCTGCGGTACGTATACCATGTCATATGGTGTTAACAGCATCGCCCAAGTCGCGAGTCAGGAATTAAGAGCACTTGGCTTGCTCATCAGTACTCGAAGAGGGTTAATCCTGGAGATGATATGAATAGTCTGGCCGGTGACATAGTGCCGCGTCTTCTGGATAGCGAACATCAAAGCCAAGCATTCTTTCTCCACTGGGTTGTACCGGTGTTCGGCTCCGACCATCGTCCTGCTGAGGTAGTAGATAGCCAGTTCATGACCCATATCGTTCTTCTGTACGAGAAGAGCTCCTAGCGAATAATCCATCGCTCGAACGTATAGCAAGAATGGTCTTCCCATGACGGGAGGCACCAGAACTGGCGGACTGGTGAGGTAGCGTTTGATATCTCCGAACGCTTGCTGACAGGTTTCGTCCCATACGAACGATACACCTTTCTTCATGAGATGCGAAAAGGGCTGACATCTCCCCGAGAGGTTGGATATATATGAATCTTCGGATATAAGCCAGATGACCTTGAAATCCCCGGAGTTCCCTCAGATTATGGGGCAGTCGCATTTCTACGATGGCCTGGACTTTGTTAGGGTCCACTTGGATGCCTTTGGCGGTAATGACAAATCCCAAGAATTTTCCACTAGATACACCCAGAAAGGACTTCGTAGGGTTCATCTTGAGTTGATGTTGGCGCATTAACTCGAATACCGTCCTCAAGTCTTGAATGTGATCATCTTTGAGGCGGCTCTTGACGGCTATGTCGTCCACGTAGCATTCTACTATTTTGCGTAAATGCTCATGGAATATGTTACTCATAGCCCGTTGGTATGTAGCCCCAGCGTTCTTCAATCCGAAGGGCATGACCGTATAGCAATATACCCCCAACGGGGTCCGGAAGGCAGTGTGCTTCTCGTTTTTAGGATACATCTTGATCTGATTGTATCCTGAGAATCCGTCCATGAAAGACATGCATTCAAAACTGCAGGTATTGTCGATCATGATGTCCGTGATGGGAAGAGGGAACTCATCCTTGGGGCAGGCCGCATTCAGATCTCGATAATCGATGCAGATACGTATTTTCCCATTTTTCTTTATGACTGGGACAATATTGGCAACCCAGTCGGGATGTTGTTCTTCCCGGATAAAACCGCAGGCTATCAACTTCTTGACTTCAGCTTCGATGGCGTCCATCATATCCAGGCGGAACCAACGTTGGTGCTGCTTCATAGGCTTTGAATCGGTAAATTTATTGAGTTTGTGAGTAGCCACCTTTGGGTCAAGGCCTGGCATGTCCTCATAATCCCATGCAATAACGTCGATATACTCTTTTATCAGCTGGATAACTTCTTTCCTTTCAGCTGGGGAAAGATTGTTACTGATAAATATCGACTTTGGCGAAAGTTTACCTCCAACATCAACCTGGATAACTTCGTCTTTGGTGGGAGGTTCCCTTTGTTCGAAGCAGAATTCCCACTGCGTATCCATTTGTTGGGCCCAACAGTCATTCTCAAATGGCTCAGAATCCTGTTCATCTGCTTCAAAGGGATCTGCCACTACCATATTCACTGATAATGTTTGTTCGAGAGCATCAGGTGAGTTAGAGGGCGACGAGCCGTTCTGAGAAAAGAAAAGGATATCCTCGTTCGACTTAGAGGAGGTGGCATAACCCAACCCGAAATGAGTTTGTTGATAGTAGGGGTCGCCGCGCAGCGGCGTTCGTCTGCCTATTCCGTAGTTGAGGCCTGGCTTCCGCTCCAAGTCGTACCCATGTTTTGCATGATCCTCAACGCTTGCGGGCTGTATCGGTGAACTTGCATTTTTCTAGCATCGTCATTGAAAGAATCTTCCTGGATAGCCGGTTGATTGCGCATGCGGCCGAAGACTATTGAACGCTGGCTGCTGCAGGTAGGCGGGACAATGAAGATAGAATTCTCATGTGGTCCATACGTCGTGACGACGTTGGATGATGAAGCTACTTCCCAGACATACGGACGGTAGGAGTTCATAACTTCCAAGAATTTTTGTACTGTTCCTTGGGGATCTACATATTTAAGACATTGATGTAGAGTTGAAGAAACGATGTTGTGGTCCTAGATCCATGGTCTTTCCAGCAAAATATTGTAGGACACCTCTGAATCGATGACGTAACATGTGGCCACCGATCTGAGGTTGCCAATCTGGATCCTTAGGCGAATTTTCCCCAACGGCTTACTTCTTCCGGCGTTGAAACCCATGATTGTAGTGGAGGTGTAAGGCTGGTAGGAATTCTCAGCGGTCTGAGTAGACTGTGAGGGATGATGCTGATCGACAATCCCGGATCTATGTGAATCCGATCGACCTCCATGGAACCGACGTACCCGATGTAATAGAGGGGCCTGTCATGCTTGTTATGTTTTAATAGCGTATCGCCTTGAGTGAAAGTGATATTTGGGACCACCTCCATCACACTGTGGTATTGAGGATATGCCACCGATTCTTCGTCGGGGGACTAGAGCTGGGTCAAGCATGCCTCCGCCTGCATCAGTGCTTCACTCAGAGCTAAACGAGTGTCTTGGGAGAGCCTGAGTAGCTCAAAAATGGACAGCCTGGCTGGTGTATTAGCCAGTTGGGCCAGGATGTCGAAGTTGTATGGCTTCTCTAAATATTTGTTTGGAATGTTTTTCACAGGTTTATCAAAGCGCACTTCTCTTTGCTTCCCCTTGTTCGTCGGAGTTGGTTTTGAAGGACCGACATCTGGTACAATGGGGCCTGGTCCTGAAGGTTTGGCAGCTGAAGCGTCCGCCGGTGCATCTTCCTGACTTGCTCCGTAGTCGTTGAGGTAGGCTTTCCCTGAACGGGTTACAGCAAATACCTCGTCTTCGTCTGATGGCGAAGAAGTTGCGACCATATGGCATGGTTTGTATTTGGAGCTCTTTCTAGACATAGCCTTAGTAGCTTTAGTCTCCTCCTCGAGCTCTGACACCAAATCCGGATGAACCCACATAATCTCGCCCTGCCGGGTGGTTAAGGGTACCAGGTCATAATTTTGACCCCTAGTTGGAGGGAGATTGACGATGTTCATCGTGGTCCGGGAAATGGGTGTGACGCCGTCCGAGACTTCTTGGGAAGGCAGATTGCCAAACCGCAGAGAGATCATGTTGGCCGTGACCGTCTTCTCGGTGTTGTGCAGAGTGATGGCCTTAGCATCGATCAAACCCTGGATCTTCTTTTTCTGTATGTAACATGCCTTTGTCGGGTGGTGCACGTATCTGTGGAAGATGCAGTATTTGGGGTCGTTAGTACTGCTGACTTCTTGGGACCGCCTTAGCTCCGGAAGGGTGATCTTGTCACTTTTGACGAGACACTCGAATATACTTGGGATATCATTGTCGTCGAAAGAGTAGACTTCGACGGGCCTGGAAGTCCCGGGTCTCGCTTGTGCAGTTGCCGCAGTCTTTTGCTTGGTCGTATTGATCACCAGAGCTTCTTTTCCTTTGGAGCTGCGAGGATGGTCGCTGTTGGGAGATAACCTCTTGCCTCTGTCAGAGGCGGAGATCACGATGCCATTGTCGCGCGCCTTGCGACTGTTGTCTTCGGCGGCTACGGCCGAGATGATGAACGAGGGCCAATCATGGAACTGATATGGTCCTATAAACATAGAGACTACGGGAAGGAGGTTCTTCCTGCAAATATCTACTAACGCAGAGTCTGGAACTCCTGGAGGCATCTGTAAGGTGGCCTGACGAAAAAGTTCGACGAAGGTGCGAACGTCCTCCTTTTCCCTCTGCTTGACTTCGATGAGAGAGGACATAGACATGTCCATTCCACCCTCATAGAATCGCTTGAAGAATAAAGCTTTGAAGTCATCGAAGGAAGTAATACAGTTGTCCGCCAAGCTACGGTACCACTGATAGGCTACTCCTGAGAGGCAGCCTTTGAATACCCGAGTGAGAAGGGCTGTCACGACCCGCACCCGGTGTAAGGGTACTAGTCGGAAACAACGCCCAGCCTACGCCGCAGAATCGGCGGTAGAACGCTGTCTAGATAATCTATCTAATATAATGAACCACCAATAATGATAAAATACTCAATCACAAAACTAAGATAGAATGAGCACGAATCAGATAAAGAATAGAATAGTCACAATACAACTCATGAGTCTAAAATAATACAACAATGAGTCTGAAGAAAAACAGAAATAAGCTGGAGACAAATCCAGTACAAAAGAATACTACAAAACTATAAAGCTACAACTCCAGGGTCAACTGTCTCAGTTGGGATAAGTCCCTCTTGAGCCAGGGTCTCAGAATCTAAACCCACAACATCCTGGGGTCCATAATAGGTAGGGTACTTCTCAGTGTCCTCTGGAAAAATATATCCAGTCAGGAAAGGAGCAGAGTACAACCCTAACAGCAGTTCTCAAACAATGATAAAAACTATGTAACAGTAAATAGCTATGGATAAACAAGATGCACAATAGACAGGAGAGATATATGTGCAATAAAGAAATACTGGAAATAAATACAATAAGGAATAATATGCCAATGAAACAAGAATACTAATGACTAAGTGTGTGAGTACTAGCTTTAACATGTGATCGGCTTGGGAACTTGCACAAGAGTATAATGGCCTGGTTAATCATACGTGCGGTGTATGATCAACACTCACAAGAAACAAGACATGTACAAGGAGGGTATGATCACATATCTACACTAAAATACTCTCCACCCCCGACTGGTATAATAGATCCAACCACGGTACGTTATGGCACGAGATTCCCCAAGAAGAGAGCGACTCCTCCTGAAAATCGGTGTCTGTACATATACAAGATAACCAATGAAACAATACTTGCACCATATACACCATATACCAAGGAATAACATCTCATGATGGGATCCGGATATACCAATCCGTGTAACAATAGTGTCAAGAGAACATGTAAATCTACACTAGATACAACGAACATAGAGGATATCATAAATGAGAAACTATCAGAGAATGTACTCGCCTGAAGTCCAATGAACAGTCTCACAAATGTCTGACTCAGTGCCTCGAAGACCTAGATATGGAATACAACATTAAAACAAGGTCTCGGAAAGAGAACAAGTCAAACTAGACAACTTCTAGGTCAATAACTCAATTCTAAGGCAAAAGTCAACTATGGTCAACTCTAAAGTCCACTAAAGTCAAACATGGTCAAACCCAAAGTCAACCTCACAAAACATCCATACAATAATATAAAGATAAAATACAACAATTTAGGAATTAAATTAGATTCCAAAAGAATCACACAAAAGTATATCAATAATACAATTAATATATATACCTTAAAATATATATATACAACCCAATATATATACAAATAATATAATATATTATAAAATATATTATTCCTCACAAAAACATATATATATATACATATAAATATATACAAATACAATATATAATATATACATTAAATCTGTCAAAGCGTCACTGAAAACAGTGAGCTAAGAAAACTATTTAAATTAAACAGCCTATAGTGACAGTTCCAACTGTCGCAGCAAAAACTTTCGCCAATACTGTAGTGAAATAAATCCACTGCCACTTAAATAGTGACAGTTAACGACTGTCACAGAAAACTGTCATTAAACCGCTGCTCATTCCCGCCGCCACTGCTGTGCTTTTAATGACAGAATCTGTCATTAATGGCTTCAGCGGCTGCTGCTGCTGCCCGAGGCTATTAATGACAGGATCTGTCATTATTAGCTGCTGTCGCTAAAACATTTAATATATATACTATATATATAATATATATATATATATCAATATATTATATATATAAAACAAATAAATAAATAAATACTTATGTATATATAATCTTATACCTATAAACAAATATTAAAAGCTACAATACACATCCAAGTACTAATGTACATATTTTAACATGGCTAGAAGCACATCTAAAATATATACATTAATATACAAAAAGTACATAATAATTATAAATAATACAATTACACAATCAAACACATAAATATATTTATAAATTATTTTATGTATAAATTATATTATTTAACAAGTAGTAACATATATATTTGCATGCAAGAAGCTACATATTATATTGTACATTATATTAGCACACACAAAATATAGATCTATGCTACAATAATTACTATAATAAATACACAAAATAAATATATAATATCCATATATATTTACTAATTATGAAATAAGAATTGAACCACAATTAATTAGATCTATGCAAAAATACACACAATTGGAGAGTATCTCACCGTATCCCACTAGATCTAGGATACGCATGCGACACGAGTCCAACACACAACCAAATGCACCCCGAAGGACACAAACAAATCACAAATAATATTTATGAACAAATCAAAGTGTCAAAAGTAGATCTATGTGTCCGTGTCAAAATACGACATGTTCAAAGCCCCGTGTCGGAGGAAAACCCCCAAATGACACGTATCACCAAATAGTTGGGATACGAACCACAAGTATCCCAATATGGACACGACACTAGCCTCAAACACAAATCTCATGTACAATTGATCTATAGGATCAATTGACACACACAACAAAATGTAAATTCGGAATTCCAACAAAATTGATACAAAAAGCACCATAACTTTCTCCATGGGTCTCCTATGAACACAAAACAAAGTCCTATGGGTAGTACATACATATAGGTTGATTTTACATGATTAAATCCCAGATTTAGAAACTATTTAAATGGAAAAATCTGAATTATACCTATTGGGAGATGGATTCCCAATGAAACCTCCAATTGAGATGAACTTGCTTCCAAATTGTAGATCCTTGCTCCTCTTTGTAGATCCTTGCTTCCTTCTTCTAGATCATTGTTTTTTTTTCTCTAATGGTGAATTGGGAAGAATTTGGAATGAATTTGGTAGGGAATTGGATTGGGAATGGAGGGAATTTGGTAGTGGGAGAATTCTAGATCTAGATTTGGAATGAAATGAGAGGAGAGAGAAATTTCCCCCCCTCTTTAATAGGCCGGCCATAGCCCCTCCCCCAAGCAATTGTAAAATGTCCAATGTACCCCTTGGGGCCTCTCATGAAGAAATAATTAAGGAAGGAAGCTTCTAGTCTAATCATTTAATTAATTTAATCCATCTCCTTAACTATGGGCTTTCTAAATGGGCAAAGTCTAACTAATTAATTCATGTTGGTCCATGGGTCCAAACTAAACTAGTTAGGTCCACTAAAATAAGTCTAAAATAATTAAATAATAACTAACAACAATTAAATAATACAACAAATAATTATTTACCATGCACAATATTTATTTAAATAGGAAATTACCAAAATACCCTTTCCTAGAAAATGTGGTAGTGACAAGTCTACCCTCCTTAAAATAATTTCGTCCTCGAAATTCAAAGACGAAAACTACCCCCAGAAAATCACAGAACAGAACTAAAGAATCACAACTAACTAATGAACAGAACATAACAATGAACAGAACATAACTAGAAATAACATACCTCAAGGTACAAACAAATATGGATAACGCTCTCGCATGTCATCCTCTCTCTCCCAGGTAGACTCCCCCGGAGAGTGATGCCTCCATGCGACGCGCACCAAAGGAATAGTCTGGTTCCTCAGCACCTTCTCTCTCCGATCCAGAATCTCAACTGGCTGCTCTGGATAGCTAAGAGTAGGGCCCACCTCTATCTCTGAGTGATCCAATACATGACTAGGATCTGCCACGTATCGTCTCAACTGCGACACATGAAACACGTTGTGCACTCCCTCCAATGCAGGTGGCAAGTCTAGTCCATAAGCAACTGCACCGACCCTCTCTAGAATAGTGAAAGGTCCAATGAATCGTGGACTAAGCTTTCCGCCTCCACCGAAGCGAATCGTGTCTCGTGTCGGAGAAATCCTCAGAAACACCAAACTACCCACCTATAACAAAACACCATCTTAAGAACTTAATCTATAACAAACAACCAAGAACAAGCACACAAAAATAAAATCTAAACTATACCTCAAACTCCAAAGGTCTCCGATGGCTATCGGCCTAATGTCGCTGTCTGTCCTGCGCCACTCGAAGTCTATCTCTGATCAACTGAACCTTCTCTGCTGCATCCACAACCATCTCTGGCCCAAGCAAAACTCTCTCTCCAACATCGTCCCAAGACAAAGGAGTACGACACCTCCGACCATATAGAGCTTCAAAAGGTGACATCTCTATACTGGCCTGGTAACTGTTGTTGTAAGCAAACTCTACCAAATGGAGATGGTCCTCCCAAGAACCCCCAAAATCTAGTACACAAGTGCGCAACATATCCTCGAGAGTCTGAATAGTCCTCTCTGACTGCCCATCTGTCTGGGGATGATATGCAGTACTGAACTTGAGCTGAGTGCCCAAACTCTCCTGCAAACTCCTCCAGAAATGAGGAGTAAAACGACTATCCCGATCCGAGACTATGCTGACGGGAACTCCATGTATCCTAACGATCTGCCTCACATACATCTCTGCCAGCTTCTCCGTAGACAAACCCACCTTGAAAGGCAAAAAGTGGGCCGACTTGGTCAATCTATCAATAATGACCAAAATCGCGTCTTTCCCTCCTGGAGATCGTGGTAGTCCGGACACAAAATCTATAGTAATGTGTTCCCACTTCCACTCTGGAATGGGTAATGGCTGAAGTAAATCTCCTGGCCTCTGCCTCTCGGCTTTCACCTGCTGGCACACTAAGCATCTGGATACAAACTGTGCCACTTCCCTCTTCATGCCATACCACCACACACTCTCTCGCATATCCCGATACATCTTGTTAGCACCTGGATGTATGGAATACTGAGAGCGATGCGCTTCCTGCAATACCTTCTCTCGTAACTCCCCACTAGGCACACACAATCTAACTCCATGCCTCAAAGATCCATCCTCTGCAATAGTGAAATCATCCTCCAATCCTGCTCTCATTTGAGCTCTGATACTCCTCAAAGATACGTCATCATACTGTGCTGTCTTGATCCTATCCATCAAATCTGAATGTATCTGCAATCCCCACATCTGCATAGCACCACCCGGAACAATCACCTCAATGCCCAAGCTCTCCAAGTCCTCCAACAAATATCGATCCTGCGTAAAGAACATAGCTATCGGACACCTGCTCAAAGCATCGGCAACTACATTGGCCTTCCCAGGATGATATTGCAAAGAGATATCAAAATCCTTCATCAGTTCCAACCACCGACGCTGTCTCATGTTCAACTCCTTCTGCGTGAAAACATACTTCAAGCTTTTGTGGTCTGTGAAGATCTTCACACGCTCTTCGTACAAATAATGTTTCCACAACTTCAGAGCAAAGATGACTGCTGCCAACTCCAAATCATGGGTAGGATGGTTCTTTTCATGAGGACGCAATTGCCTGGATGCATAGGCAATCACTTTCCCATGCTGCTGAAGAACACAACCTAAACCCTTTCCCGATGCATCACTATAAATAGTGAAACCTCCGGACCCTGATGGCAATGTCAAAATAGGAGCAGACGTCAACCTCTTCTTCAACTCCTCAAAAGCGGCCTGGCAATCTTCCGTCCAAACAAACTCCACATCCTTCCTTGTGAGTCTGGTCATCGGCTCGGCAATCCTCGAAAAATCTTGCACAAACTTTCTGTAGTAGCCTGCCAATCCCAAGAAACTCCTGATCTCTGCTACCGAACTCGGAGTCTTCCAAGATTTCACTGCTGAAATCTTCTTCGGATCTACTGAAATACCATCACCAGTCACAACATGCCCCAAGAATTCAACCTTGTCCAAGAAAAACTCATATTTGGACAACTTCCCATACAACTTCTCCTTCCTCAACACATCCAACACAATCTTCAAATGCTCCTCATGCTTCTCCGGTGTCCTCGAGTATATGAGTATGTCGTCGATGAACACCACCACGAACTTGTCAAGGTACTGGTGGAACACCTTGTTCATCAAGTTCATAAATACCGTCGGTGCATTAGTCAAACCAAACGGCATCACCATAAACTCGAACTGACCATACCGAGTTCTAAAAGCAGTCTTCGGTATGTCCTCCGGCTTCACCTTCACCTGATGGTAGCCTGATCTCAAATCTATCTTAGAAAACACCTTCGCACCACTCAACTGATCAAACAGATCATCAATCCGTGGCAAAGGATACTTATTCTTGATAGTGAGATTATTCAAAGCCCTGTAATCAATGCACATACGCACCGATCCATCCTTCTTCGGTACAAACAATACCGGGGCTCCCCATGGTGAAGAACTTGATCTGATAAACCCCTTATCCTGCAATTCGTCCACCTGCTTCTTCAACTTGACCAGCTCGCTGTTGTTTACTCTATAGACATGCTGCGAAATTGGTTCTGCACCTGGCACTAAGTCTATAGAAAATTCAACATCTCGATCTGGCGGCAATCCTGGCAATTCCTCAGGAAACACATCCAAGAATTCTGCTATCAATGGATGCGGCAACTCCTTGTCTTCCACCATAGCTCCACAAATAATGCCTTCTCTCTGCTCTGCATCTCCTCTAGCAAACTCGAACTCTGGCTCTCCTGGCGAACCAAACAAAACTCTACCTCCTCTACAATCTATGCTAGCACGGTGCCTACTCAACCAATCCATCCCGAGTACAATGTCGTAGCTCGGAAGTGGCATTACAAGTAGACACGCACTCAACTCCCGGCCTCCTAGAGTAACTCTCCGATCCTTGCAAATATCATTAACCAGGATAATGCCTCCCCCGGTCATGATCTTGCAAGTCCTAAGCAAAGACTCAGCTACCAAACCATGCTTTAGAGCAAAAGAAACAGATACAAAACTATGGGAAGCACCACTATCAAACAAAGCTAAAGCTGGAATGGAATCAAGAAGAATAGAACCTGCGATGACATCTCCGGTGGGTTCCTCCTCTTCGACTGTCATAGCAAACGCTCGTCCCTGCCGAGCACCTCCCTGCTGCTGATGCTGGACAAAATGCTGCTGCTGTGTCGGAAGCGGTCCCCTCGGTTGTGCTGCAGGTGGTCTCATCTGTGCCCTCGGAGCTGGAGCTGCTCCCTGAACTGCACGACGAGGACACTCCCTCAATTGATGCCCTTCAGTACCACAATACAAACAAACTCCTAGCCTCTTTCTGCAAACTTCCCAGATGTGGCCGGGCTTCTTGCAGAAGTTGCATAGAGCTTGCTGTAACTGCCTCTGCTGCTGAGGTGCCTGGTGAAAAGGTCCTCTAGCTGGAGTCTGGTTCTGCTGTGGCTGCTGGAAAGGTCTGGACTGGAAATGAGGACGTTTGGCAGATACTGCACTGCCGTTGGCCCCCAGAAAAGAATCACGGTCTCTCTTGGTCTTCAAACCCAGATCCCGCTCAACCTTGTGTGCCTCCGCAAGTATCTCCGAGTATGTCTCATAAAAAGACGGAATGAGAATCTTCACTTCCCAGTTTAGACCCTCTCGGAAACGAATAGCTCGAACCTCCGGCTCCCTCACCAGATACTCTGTAAATCGGCTCAGCCTACCGAACTCTACAGCGTATTCCTCCACAGACATGCTTCCCTGAATGAGACTCTCAAATTGTCTCCCCAAGTCAAGCCTGTCTATCCGAGCGAAAAACTTCTTCTTGAAAAGGTCCTTGAATACCTCCCAAGATTGTCCTGCGTCAACTAGAACCGGCTCATTCCTGAACCAAGTACGAGTGACGTCGAACAGTTGAAGTCCTACCGCCTCAACCTTCAGATCTTCAGAAAGACGGGACACCCTCATAAGACGCTCAATGTCCTCAAGCCAATCATCAGCATAGACGATGCCCTCCGTCCCTTTGAAAACCCTAGGCTCCAGTTTCTTGAAGTCCTGAATGTTGCCTGGCTGAAGCTGAGCAACTTGAGAAACAACCTGTTGCTGGATCGAAACTCCTCTCTCAACTACAGCACGAGCAAGCTGATGATCACTCTCGATGCCCTGCCGTAGAACGTCGGTCTGCCTCTGATGTGCCTCCGACTGAGCCCTCTGTGCCTCGAGCATCTCACGAAACAGAGTAAACATCTGTGACGCCTCTGCTGGCACAGGAGGTGGAGGTGGAAGCCCCTCAGATACAGCTGGCACAGTCCTCTGAGTGGGTGGTGGACCTCCAAAAGCAGCTGACACTCCAATCACCGGAGAAGTGACTGGTGCAGGCCCTCGGGATGTCGCAGACCTCTCAGAAGCTGCTCTCTCCTGCTGTGATCTAGTTTTAGGCGGCATCCTGAGACAAAGCGAAAGAAAGAATCAATATGGCACAAGATGTAAGACATCAAGGAAAGGACAAGTTTAAGGGATCAAGTATCAATATCAAAGGAGAATAGTTGAATCAAAAGAATTTTCCTAGATGTGATTGAGTATCTCAGCCTATATCCTATATCCTATTGCAGGCTCGCAGTAGTACAACTAAGTTATCGCACTACCACGACATCACATACTTGTGAAGCTTGGACCTGCATGGGCCACCACCAAAAATGTGTCATGACCCGCACCCGGTGTAAGGGTACTAGTCGGAAACAACGCCCAGCCTATGCCACAGAATCGGCAGTAGAACGCTGTCTAGATAATCTATCTAATATAATAAACCACCAATAATGATAAAATACTCAATCACAGAACTAAGATAGAATGAGCACGAATCAGATAAAGAATAGAATAGTCACAATACAACTCATGAGTCTAAAATAATACATCAATGAGTCTGAAGAAAAACAGAAATAAGCTGGAGACAAATCCAGTACAAAAGAATACTACAAAACTGTAAAGCTACAACTCCAGGGTCAACTGTCTCAGTTGGGATAAGTCCCTCTTGAGCCAGGGTCTCAGAATCTAAACCCATAACATCCTGGGGTCCATAATAGGTAGGGTACTCCTCAGTGTCATCTGGAAAAATATATCCAGTCAGGAAAGGAGCAGAGTACAACCCTAACAGCAGTTCTCAAACAATGATAAAAACTATGTAACAGTAAATAGTTATGGATAAACAAGATGCACAATAGACAGAAGAGATATATGTACAATAAAGAAATACTGGAAATAAATACAATAAGGAACAATATGCCAATGAAACAAGAATACTAATGACTAAGTGTGTGAGTACTAGCTTTAACATCTGATCGGCTTGGGAACTTGCACAAGAGTATAATGGCCTAGTTAATCATACGTGCGGTGTATGATCAACACTCACAAGAAACAAGACATGTACAAGGAGGGTATGATCACATATCTACACTAAAATACTCCCCACCCCCGACTGGTATAATAGATCCAACCACGGTACGTTATGGCACGAGATTCCCCAAGAAGAGAGCGACTCCTCCCGAAAATCGGTGTCTGTACATGTACAAGATAACCAATGAAACAATACTTGCACCATATACACCATATACCAAGGAATAATATCTCATGACGAGATCCGGATATACCAATCCGTGTAACAATAGTGTCAAGAGAACATGTAAATCTACACTAGATACAACGAACATAGAGGATATCATAAATGAGAAACTATCAGAGAATGTACTCGCCTGAAGTCCAATGAACAGTCTCACAAATGTCTGACTCAGTGCCTCGAAGACCTAGATATGGAATACAACATTAAAACAAGGTCCCGGAAAGTGAACAAGTCAAACTAGACAACTTCTAGGTCAATAACTCAATTCTAAGGCAAAAGTCAACTATGGTCAACTCTAAAGTCCACTAAAGTCAAACATGGTCAAACCCAAAGTCAACCTCACAAAACATCCATACAATAATATAAAGATAAAATACAACAATTTAGGAATTAAATTAGATTCCAAAAGAATCACACAAAAGTATATTAATAATACAATTAATATATATACCTTAAAATATATATATACAACCCAATATATATACAAATAATATAATATATTATAACAAATATTATTCCTCACAAAAACATATATATATATATATACATATAAATATATATAAATACAATATATAATATATACATTAAATCTGTCAAAGCGTCACTGAAAACAGTGAGCTAAGAAAACTATTTAAATTAAACAGCCTATAGTGACAGTTCCAACTGTCGCAGCAAAAACTGTCGCCAATACTGTAGTGAAATAAATCCACTGCCACTTAAATAGTGACAGTTAACGACTGTCACAGAAAACTGTCATTAAACCGCTGCTCATTCCCGCCGCCACTGCTGTGCTTTTAATGACAGAATCTGTCATTAATGGCTTCAGCGGCTGCTGCTGCTGCCCGAGGCTATTAATGACAGGATCTGTCATTATTAGCTGCTGTCGCTAAAACATTTAATATATATACTGTATATATAATATATATATATATATATCAATATATTATATATATAAAACAAATAAATAAATAAATACTTATGTATATATAATCTTATACCTATAAACAAATATTAAAAGCTACAATACACATCCAAGTACTAATGTACATATTTTAACATGGCTAGAAGCACATCTAAAATATATACATTAATATACAAAAAGTACATAATAATTATAAATAATACAATTACACAATCAAACACATAAATATATTTATAAATTATTTTATGTATAAATTATATTATTTAACAAGTAGTAACATATATATTTGCATGCAAGAAGCTACATATTATATTGTACATTATATTAGCACACACAAAATATAGATCTATGCTACAATAATTACTATAATAAATACACAAAATAAATATATAATATCCATATATATTTACTAATTATGAAATAAGAATTGAACCACAATTAATTAGATCTATACAAAAATACACACAATTGGAGAGTATCTCACCGTATCCCACTAGATCTAGGATACGCATGCGACACGAGTCCAACACACAACCAAATGCACCCCGAAGGACACAAAGAAATCACAAATAATATTTATGAACAAATCAAAGTGTCAAAAGTAGATCTATGTGTCCGTGTCAAAATACGACTTGTTCAAAGCCCCGTGTCGGAGGAAAACCCCCAAATGACAAGTATCACCAAATAGTTGGGATACGAACCACAAGTATCTCAATATGGACACGACACTAGCCTCAAACACAAATCTCATGTACAATTGATCTATATGATCAATTGACACACACAACAAAATGTAAATTCGGAATTCCAACAAAATTGATACAAAAAGCACCATAACTTTCTCCATGGGTCTCCTATGAACACAAAACAAAGTCCTATGGGTAGTACATACATATAGGTTAATTTTACATGATTAAATCCCAGATTTAGAAGCTATTTAAATGGGAAAATCTGAATTATACCTATT
Source organism: Iris macrosiphon (assembly GCA_036927795.1). NCBI lineage: Eukaryota > Viridiplantae > Streptophyta > Magnoliopsida > Asparagales > Iridaceae > Iris > Iris macrosiphon. The sequence goes on along the minus strand of JAYESA010000020.1, from coordinate 103,920,071 downwards.
GGGAGATGGATTCCCAATGAAATCTCCAATTGAGATGAACTTGCTTCCAAATTGTAGATCCTTGCTCCTCTTTGTAGATCCTTGCTTCCTTCTTCTAGATCCTTGTTTTCTTCTTCTCTAATGGTGAATTGGGAAGAATTTGGAATGAATTTGGTAGGAAATTGGATTGAAAATGGAGGGAATTTGGTAGTGGGAGAATTCTAGATCTAGATTTGGAATGAAATGAGAGGAGAGAGAAATTTCCCCCCCTCTTTAATAGGCCGGCCATAGCCCCTCCCCCAAGCAATTGTAAAATGTCCAATGTACCCCTTGGGGCCTCTCATGAAGAAATAATTAAGGAAGGAAGCTTCTAGTCTAATCATTTAATTAATTTAATCCATCTCCTTAACTATGGGCTTTCTAAATGGGCCAAGTCTAACTAATTAATTCATGTTGGTCCATGGGTCCAAACTAAACTAGTTAGGTCCACTAAAATAAGTCTAAAATAATTAAATAATAACTAACAACAATTAAATAATACAACAAATAATTATTTACCATGCACAATATTTATTTAAATAGGAAATTACCAAAATACCCTTTCCTAGAAAATGTGGTAGTGACAAGGGCGTCGTTCCCTTGTAGCAACACCGTCATCATACTGAAATAGTTCATATACTGACTTGGTGATGTTTTTCCCTTGAACAGAGCCATAGTCTGAGGTTTTTACCTCAGAGGAAAAGGGACCTCTTCCCAGATAGCTGGGTAAGGCTGGTTGATTCCCAGTTTCTTGAGCTGATCTTTGTGCTTCAAGGCGCCAAACTGGGCTTTCAACTCCCGTACTGCCTGCATCGGATTTTCAGTTGGAAGTGGGACTACGGTGTAGTGCGGAGTTGGTTGTATCATGACTCCAACGGGAGGTAATATATTCTTCGAGTGAGGAAGCGGAGGAACTGCTGACTCTTGATCTAGAGCAGGCTCTTGGCTCAGGTTGGATGGTGGTAAGTCCACCCCCACACCTATCTGAGTTGGTGGGACCGATGCTTGAGCCATGGCAGTTGCGTGCTGAGTTAGTATCATCTGGTGCATGTTCTCCATTATGGATTGTATTTGTTTCAAAGATGTCTCCAGTATAGTGATGTATTGTTCCTCGTTTCCTGACGGCGAAGCTTTCTCGCATTCATCTTCAACAGCATAAACTCCCATTTCCCTGGGCGTCATTGAAGGATTAGTATAGGTCGCTGCAGAAGTCGACTCTATACTCTCAGTATCTGATCCGGGAGACTGGCGACCCCCAGCGTCAGAATCAGACGAGTACGAAGCTGGTTGCTGTGACCTTGCACGGGTGTTTTGGAACACCCCAGCTTCAGTATTCCTGAGGAGGTCTTTGAATCTCCTTCGGCTCAGAGGCCTAGAGGGATGATGTATTAAGCTCGACCCTCCTCTAGGTATGTGTGAAGCCATGTTCACGGATGCATGCGCGGGCTCTTCTTCCTGGAAAGACAGAGAGTAGCTCAACCGGTCAAAAACTGACCGTTTTACTTTAGAACAGCAACAGTCAATCATAATTTTATGACTATTACAACATTGCTCGCCAGGGGGCGTAATAGACATATTGGAAGGTCCCTTCTCCTTACGCTTCTGGATTAGATATTTGCGCAAGTCAGGAGGAGTAGAAGAAGAAGACGACGGCTTGTTCCTTCTGTTCCCATCAGTGGGCATGCGAAGATTGGGCACCATGGTTTTCCCTGTGCCACCTGTGTACAACAGGTTGGCCATCTGGGTGGCGGATAATCCCCGGGGAGGGTGTCTTTCCGCAACTTGAGCTTGCTTTACGTCGTGGGACTTCGCCTGGCATAATTTGGAGATTTACTCAGACTGGCGTAAAGCTGAAGAGGTCCTCAGTCGGCCATCGGCTTCCCGCGTAATCCGGAGGGTAGGCAGATTGCTCCCTCGCTGGCGTAAAGGCCGAGAAGTTGAGTACTCTGCCGTTTGCTTTCCCTTGTGGAAATTACAGCGCTCATCTGGTTCCACGTAGAGGTCAGATGTTGTCTTGTGCACAGAGCGTGATTTGTACTTCCGATTTGGCGCTGAGGCATCATCAGAAATTTTTTCTGTACCGTGCATAGCGGGAGACTGGTTTCTACGCGTAGAGCGCAGTGGACACTTCTGGGTTAGCGCTGAGGCTTTGCCCAAAGTTTTGTCTGTATCGCGCGTAGCTGGAGACTGGTTTCTACGTGTATAGCGCAGTGGATACTTCTGGGTTAGCGCTGAGGCTTTGTCCGAAGTTTCGTCTGTACCGCGTGTAGCGGAAGACTGAATTTTACGTACGGGGCACGGAGGGAGCAATGCTACAACCTCATTGGTCGGAGAGATCGGAGAGATCAGAGAGTCCACAGGAATGGTATAGGAGGTCTTGGGCATCCAGACCTTGCGCAGCTTCCTGTTGTCTTGGACGGAGAGGGGGCGAGAGCTACCCCCGGTTCGAAGCATGTCTTCGTAGGAAGACTGGTCGAATTGGACGACCAGTGTCTTCTTCACGGTTCCTACAGATACTGTATCGTGTTGAGCAATTACTTCCTCATCAGAAAAGAAAGACGTCCCCAGCAGAGTCGCCATCTTGTTTGTGGTATTAAACGAAAGAACGAAGTGTATATAATACGAGTTTTTACACGAAATCTTCCTTCTTTGGTTTACAAACAAACTTGTACAATTTGATCCTATACGAGGATGTGGGAGTACAATTTATTTAATCTGGGTAAATATTGCTATAGGTGTCTGATCTGCAGTCGATCACTTTAGCCCTTGGACCACACGATGATGATAAAGTGCCGTAGAAGACAGGAAGCAGCTTCGAAGGTTGCAAAAGACGGTGGATGCACGATGCCAAAGTCGTCGATCCCTACTCTTTGCCTGAGCTCTGGAATCTCTCTCTCTCTCTCTTTCTCTTGACCTCTGGTTCGATCTTTCTTGGAAGTTCGACCTTGGATCTGATATTGGTTTTCTTGACCAATTTCTGACCCTCCAATTTGTCGACCTTCTTCCTCATTGATAGAGGTCTCTATTTATAGAGTTTTAGTGACAGTGACCACTCCGTCGGTATAAAAATCGAGGAGTGGGAAGTACAGCACCCTTTTACACAACGGTTAAAATAACCAATGCCTACGTATAGATGATCCTTTGAATGAGCGTGTGACGCGGGTCCAACTGTGGGACAAAATGCGTATAATCGCTACGAAGATCACGACGTAGAAGCCACGTAGGTAGGTATCCCTCGTATAGAAGAGGTGGGCGTAGAAGCCAATGTCTGTCACCATGGCGTAGAAGCCAAGTAGGCATAGAAGCCGAAATAGGCGTAGAAGCTGAGTGGTCATAGAGGCCGAGTGGGCGTAGAAGCCGAGTGAGCACAGGAGCTGAATGGGCGTAGAAGCCGCTGCGTACCGTGCCAGAGTGCTGATGTGGACGTTTTAGCCGGAATTACGACTTTTAAAGATATAATCAAATCTCTTGCATTAAATGTCGAGATTTGCCACCATCCTGTGCATTAAATGCGGAGGCATATTTTTGAAGGTCTGTAGCCCTTCTGCATATCAGTCGCAGAGATGTGCCTTGGGAAACTGTCACCGCTCTGTGCATTAGACGTAGAGACGTGCCTCGAGCAACTGTCACCGCTCTGTGCTTTTTAGACGTAGAGACGTGCCTTGAGCCCCGTACGAAGTACAGCTTTTGATGTGGCAGGCGGGTTGTCTACTGCAGAGCATAAACAGCTCATGTCTGCCTGTGTAAAACAAGGCAGCGTATCCCTTCGTGCACGTAAAAGCAGTTTACACAAATGAGATGGCGGTAAATGACAGCCTGGGTCGCAGTGTTGTGCCATCATTATAGCCGTCGTCTGGGTAGTCGAGCAGTATCCCTTTGTCAGAAGTCCAGATGTCAGGTTCATTGTAGGATCTGACAGGTTCATTGTAGGATCTGACAGGTTCACTTCGGAGAATACAAAGCGTCTCTCGTATACTTCAATGCTGCATTGAAAGAGGATAGGTTTTACGCCCAAGAGTCGATGAAGCACCCTGTTTACGCTGAAGCGGCTTGGACGTACTGCCTTACCCGGATGGTCCGTTGAGCTTATATTTCACGCTGTGTTTAGCAAAAAAAGCTCTGTTGCACGCTTAATGGCTCTGAAGGCCTCTGTTTATGCTGCTCTGCCTCAATATGCTGCGTATAGCCATCCAGCGTATTTTTTATGCTTCTACATGTGTGGCAAGTATTTGACTTAATGTTCTAGTGTATGTGTGTAGAGTGTTGTATCAGTTGTGAGATGGGGCTCGGTTACCTGGAGTGTTTTATATGTATAACATGGTTCAGTTTAACTGTGAAGGGGAGTCATTGAAGGCAGTTGCAACAACATCAATTGCAATAGCAACAACAACTATTTGATTTAGGGATGTGGCAGCATGCCACTACAGTTGGGTGACATGTTAACAGCACATCTATGGGGGAAGGAAAGGCAATTATACATAGGTATAAGGAGAAAGCTGAACAGATACCCATGTATCAAAGGGTGATACACGAGCATTGATCGAGAGAAAGTTGAAGCAGTAGGTTTGGATTGAATTTGGGTTCTATTATGAGTGGATACCACACTATGTTTTGTATTAGATAATAGTGGTAAAACCTGGATATTCATGTGTGCTAGGTGGGTGTATTTGATACTTGTAAGTATCAGTGACTCAAGATTTATGGATGTATGTGTAGAAGCATGGAAAAGATGCGGCCATACGACCGACGTCCATTCGCCCCATAAATAAAAACTCAACAGATGGATCGCACGGACACCATGCAGACCAAAAAAGGAACACCCATACAGTCCAAACATGCGGCCTGACAACTGGCCGCAAAATGACCTGACATGACGTCCTGATAACAAAGATGGCGCCTGACATAGAATCCTGACAAAATGGATTTTTTTGATCGTCTTGAAGGACGAGAATACGCTAAGAGGTAGAAGTCCCAAGGAGGATGCAAAGCCACGTGGAAAATACGACAAAAAGATACCATGCGGCTCTGGCCTATGCGTCCCAGATGTAGAATGCCAGATCGGCGACTTAAAAATAGAGGTCACCTGCTACATCATAGACGTAGATATGTCCTACAACATCTTGTTGGAGCGTCCGTGGATACATAAACACAGGATGGTGCCATCCACCCTCCACTAGTGCCTAAAATATGTAGATGGACACGGTCTCGTCAAAACGGAGTTCATTGATGTCGATTCGTTTAAGGGTATCGAGTTCTACAACTTTGACTTGATCCTCTACAAGAAAGTCTGCCAAGATGAGGGTGGCAACAAGGCCGACGATGAAGTCGAGGCCACAACATCACCCGAGGAGCCTATGAGAATCTGCCTCAAGTCTCGCACTCCTGATGTGGCCGCACCTGAATCTCAGGTACATTTGGAGTCGCCAGAACCAATGGTCGTCCGCCTTCGAAGGCCGAATCAACCACCAAGAGAAGATTTTGCCCTATCTATGCCTTTCGAACCAATGGTCGTTTGCCTTCAAGGCCGAGTCGACCACCAAAGGGAGACCCGACCGCAGCCGCAATCTCCGGACCTTTGGTGGCAAATTTACGCATAAAACTTCCAAAACCTTCACTTACGCTGGGGGTAGCCAAGGAGAAGGATGGACTGCAGGAATATATATCCACCAATATCAACATCCTTTTTCCGGACGATGTAATCCCACCGGAAGAGATACCTTATTTCCTCAATAAAAGACTATCTTTTAACTACTCGGAGCGTATGCATATATGTACACTATACTCCCTGGAGCACGGTCTGGGCCTTTACTTGCACACGCAAGTGACCACTATATGCACCATGCACCGGCTTTACCTTAGTCAGGATTCTTATTTCATAGTCCTTCCCAGGAAGCAGGAAGAAAAGATCATCATCTTCGGCAGAGTGGAATGCCCCCGGTCCGTCATCCCAGAAGAAGAAGAACCATAATCCGAGATAGGAAGAATGACACTCTACCGGTATAGCACTCAAGCCCAATATTTCATCCAAAAGATGGGATACAACCTGGTGGTCACCGAAGGATTAAACTAAGGCAAAGGCCGAAAGGGCGCCTTTATGACATTTCTTTCCTACGGCAAGCCCGATGATTACTATCACAAGACTAAGCCTGGCTTAGGATATGTAACGCCTCCCACAACCCCCAAGGGCTCAGATAAAGAAGATGAATAGCGCTCACACTCCTCAGAATCTTCAGCCTGTGACTCTAACGTCAGCATCGAGAATATGCTCAGACAAATACTGTCATCCAACATGGTGTCTACTGACCTTGAGAAAGACAACAAGGATCCACCCGAGCTCTTTGAGATAGAACCCTGGGTTCAACACATGGGTTCACAATGGGAGATATGATTTGAGCAGCAGGAACCTCCTACCGAGGACAAAGTCGTTCAAGTCAATCTTGGCGATGAGACTTCCCCAAAGCCTATCTTCGCCAGCAAAAATTTGCCCGACGAAGACCGGGAATCCCTATTACGACTCGTTAGGGAATACATTGATGTCTTTGCCTAGAGTTACGAGACATGCTAGGACCAGACCCCCAAATAATGGTCAACAAACTTAATATTTGGCCATACGCCAAAACACTCAAGCAACAGCAGCGACGGTTCTGGCTAGACGTGATATATTCCATCGAAGCTAAAGTCAACAAGCTGATAGCTAGTAGCTTCATCTGCGAGGAACAACACCCCGACTGGGTAGCCAACATCGTGCCTGTCTTTAATAAGAATGGAAAGATCCGAGTCTACATCGACTTTCGTGATCTAAATGCGGCATATCCCAAAGATGAATTTCCTCTTCCAATTACCGACGTAATAATCGACAACACTTGTGGCTTTGAGCGCATGTCCTTCATTGATGGCTTCTCAGGCTACAACCAAATCTAGATATTTCCTGACAATGAGAAACATACATCATTCCGGACCCCAATAGGCGTATACTACTATACGGTCATGCATTTCGACTTAAAGAACGTAGGTGCTATATATCAGCGAGACATGAGCACCATTTTTCGTGAGCATCTGTGCAAGACGGTAGAATGCTACGTCGATGAAATCGCCATCAAGAGTCCCTCCAAAGATTATTACCTCCAAGATTTGGGGACTGTGTTTGACTTAATGTGCGCACACCGTCTCAAGATGAACCCTACCAAGTCCTTTCTTGGAGTCTCCAGCGGCAAATTCCTGGGTTTTGTCATCACTTCCCGGGATATTCATATAGCCCCCGACAAGACCAAGGCTATCTTGTAGATGCACCCACCAAGGAACCTCCGGGAACTCTGCGGCCTCCAAGGGAGGTTGGCATACATCAGGAGGTTCATATCAAACCTCTCTCGACGTTGTCGACCGTTCACACAACTCATAAAGAAAGGTGTCTCCTTTCATTGGAATAAAGAATGCCTATTAAACCCTCCTTTGCTGGTAGCCCCAGTCCTGGAAAATCCATTTCTGCTCTATGTACACACAATAGATCACTCTCTCGGTGCCCTATTAGCCCAGAATAGTTATTCAGGTCACGGGCAGGCCATGTACTACCTCATCCGGATGATGGTAGACCCAGAACATATATATACCATCATCGAGAAAGAATGCCTTGCGTTGGTATTCGCCATCCAGAATACTCGATACTACGTGACTGGACAGACCATTCATGTAATCTCGCGAGTCAATCCCGTCAGGGTCCTCATGACCAAACCTTTGGCACTTAGTTCCCGCTTGGCTACCTAGGCAATACTATTATCTCTAAATGATATGGTATTCGTCCCACAGAAGGCCGTCAAGGGTCAGGCATTGGCCGACTTTCTGGATACCTACCTAGGGTAAGAAATATCAAAGCTCTACGAAGAGATTCCAGACAAAGTGGCAGACGCTGACGTCACCTCACACAAAGCGGTTTGGTGAATGTTCTTTGACGGTGCTTCAAGAGCTGGTCCCAAAGGTAACATCATCGCTGAGGTCGGAATAGTTTTGATATCCCCATATGTCCTTATCATCAATCGTGCATACAATCTCATAGAGCCATGCTCCAATAATGTTATATAGTACAATGCCCTAATCATCGGTCTCTAGCTCGCCAAGCTAGTCGAAGTTGGCTACTTGGAGGCCTACATCGATTCTCAGCTAATCATCAATCAAGTTGGGGGAGTATATGAAGTCCGAAATAAAGACTTGATCCCCTACCACCAAGCTGCACATAGCATCATCGCAACATTCAAGATATTCTTTATTGAGCATGTCCCTCATTTGCAAAATATTAAGGTGGACGCTTTAGCCATTCTCGCTGCCTCCTTAGCAGTCCTAGATAATACCCATCAGTTAATCACAATAATATGTCAAGAGCTCGTCTGATCCAAAAGCAACCTATGCTTATGCCTCAGCTATGCAGCGGAGGTCGATACCGATACTCAAGATTGGAGGCTTCCATTCATCGACTATGCAGTCTATGGAATTCTTCCTTAAAACTCAAAGGAAGATACTTCAATCAGAAGACGCTCCCTCCATTTATATTATAACACGGAGACTAAAATATTATACCGTCAGTCCTACGATGGCCTTCTGCTCTAATGCTTGTATAATACAGAAGCAAAATAAGCCCTCCGTGAAGCTCATGACAGCGTCTGCGGGGTGCATTAACCCGGTCTAATGCTACATGTCCGTCTTCATAGAATAAGATACTATTGGCCAACGGTGGTAGTAGATGCTATCGATTACGCAAGGAAGTGCCAATCATGCCAAATCCACGCAGACTTCATCCACCAGTCATCTGAGTTCCTATACCCAATAGTAGCATCTTGGATATTTGAGGAATGGGGAATGGATATCATCGGGCCAATCAGTCCGCTTTCATCAAAAGGATATCGGTTCATCTTGGCGATCATCGACTACTTCTCTAAATGGGCAAAAATATTCTGCTTACTGAAGTCAAGACAGCCAATATGATTAACTTTGTCAAGCATTACGTCATATATTGCTTTGTCTTGCCACGTAGGATCATCCATGATAATGGTCCATAGTTCGCAAGTCACGCCTTCTATCAGTTTTGTGACAAGAATCGAATCAAAAATATAGCCTCCACGGCATACAATCCCGCTGCTAACGGTCTAGCGGAAGCATTTAACAAAACCATCATCAAGCCTCTCAAGAAATTCGTGTCTTCCAACAAACGCAACTGGAACGAGAAGCTGGGTGAATGTCTCTGGGCCTACCGAACAACAGTCCGGACAGCTACTGGGAATATGCCATTCTCTTTGTTGTACGGAAGGGAGGCGGTGCTCCCGTTTAAGATCCAAATCCCTTCACTACGGGTAGCTCTCTCCAACCAACTAACCACGGATGACAACTATTGCTGAAGGTTACAGGAGCTTGAAGCACTCGACGAGAAACGACTCTTAGCCCAACAATGCATATAGCTATATTAAGCGCGTCTCTCTTGAGCCTTCAACAAACGGGTAAAAAAAAGAATGTTTCAAGTGGGTGACCTCATTCTAACAGTAAGAAGACCAATAGTTATAACCCACAAGATGGCCAAAAAATTCTAACCTAAATGGGAGGGTTCGTTCGTAATCGTGTTTTCCAATGGCGCATACCGGCTAGCAAAATCCAACGGCGATTTGCTCCTGATGCCTATCAACGACAAGTTTCTCAAAAAGTACTACGTCTAAATTAGGCTAGTACACCTCTATTATGAAACTACATCGTATCTTCCTAGACGCTGGTTCATATCCACAGGACCTCTGGACTATCGCTCTAATATACTACCCCGATGGAGTCTGCCATATCCATATTACCTCTGAGCAAACTTCTTGGCCTTGACTTTCGATCATCACATCTATATTACCTTTGATGTCGATTGTCTTCCAGCTTATTACCCGTACCCAATCCGCAGTATGCCTGCGGTATTAAGTCCACAAAAATTGCCACATCCATATTACCTATAGAAGGGCATATCTCAAACCTATAACTCGCACTAACGTGCACAAAAAGTAATGGGTCCCCAAAACCTATCACGTCTATATTAGATCTGATAGAATTTATTTTGAATCTATTACTCGCACCCTAAAGTGCGTAAAAGGGTAATAGGTCCATCAAAATCTCCCAGCTAGATATCCGTAAAATCCACAAAACTGATCACGTCCATATTACCTCTGATAGGTTTTGTTTCAAATCTATTACTCACACCCCAAAGTGCGTAAAAGAGTAGTAGGTCTACTAAGATCCCCAGTGGGATATCCTTAAAAAGCTACGGTATGGTACTAAATTCTCCAGTATAATACCCAAAAGACCATAACATAAAAAATTCTAAAAAAGGAGAGAGACTTCATTAATTAATATTCAAGATCATGAGTACGTATGATAAAAATCTATTACATTCAAGGGTTTTCATTAGTATTCAAGGTCATGAGTACATATGATGGAAACCTGTTTTAAAGGTTTTCTATGAAGTCTCGCTAATTCAAAACTTTTTCATTAAAAGCGCCCCTCCATGATGTCGTCGCTACTGACACAATTCGGGCCCAACAGCAGCGCTCAAGGCTTTCTGGCTCACTACTCCATAGTACAAACCTCAGTATATGTAAAATCTATGCTGATGGATAACAAGGAAAGAGCAGGAGCAGACGCTCTACGACCATGTGGGAAGACTGATGACAGGAATGACATTTAATCCAAATCTTGTCATCGATCCCACAATCTCTCGACCGATAGCGAGCCACATAAAAGGGAGAAAAGCAGCCAATGCTCTGTATGAACTAGGACAGCTCGGCGTATGACACGAGATGTTCATCCTCGTCTCCTGAATTAGTTCTTGGCAAACAGACAGTGTCTCCTGGCGAAATATCGCATAAAGTTATTTTTTTTTGAACAACGGGTGTTATGATATCCTTCCATGCCCCATCATAGGTAATACGAGTGAAGATAAAACCTGCATAAAGAAGAGGCATCAATCCTGATAAAGATTATGAAAAGGCATAACCGTCGCATACCGCTGTCAGGCCGCAGCCACGTGCAGTTAAGTCAGCACGAAGGTGCAGGATGAGACCTCACTAATGTGGCTAAGCCACATAGAGGCTCTGCACACATAAAATTGATGATTCCTTATCTATACGGCCTCGCCAAAGCTCGAAGCAAATGTCAGACAGGTTCTTCGCGCATGCCATATATGAATGCTTACCTACATGGTAGAGCTCTGTGAGGAGGTCTGCACATGTCTGAGGGGAGCCTTCACCCATGCAGTAGAACTTTGCTAAGGCTCAGCTCACGAGAGACATAGTACCCCCTTACCTCGGAGTAGAATTCCTGCATCAGGGGGCCACAGATCAATCCTGCTCTCGACCGACTCCTTGGCGAAAGAGACAACAACATCCATTAACTTCATGAAGGAGGAGGAACTAAAGATAAAAGTTCTCTCTCCCTCCTAACTTCCTATTTATAGGCTCCAAAATTGCGTGAAGGGATCGAGGCAGTGAACCGAGAGGTTAATGAGATAAACCTAATACCTCGATCCACGTGATCCTCTTTAATCTCCTCAGAAACTGATTCTTCGAGCCCCGTGTCAGGAGACGGTGTAGAATCCCAATATATTCGCGCAAAGATCGAACTAAATCTCCTCATTCATAGTTAATAGCCTGGCACTATTCGCCTATGCAGCTCGATGATAATCCATGCATCTTATTCAAAGTATTTCAAACTTATTAGTCTGAAAACTTTGAAAGGGGTCCTGTAGAAGCATGAAAAAGATGCAACCATACGACCAACGTCCATGCGCCTACCAAATAAAAACTCAACAGATTGATCGCACGGACACCATGAGACCCAGAAAAAATACCCATGTGGTCCAAACAAGCGGCCTGACAAATGGACGCAGAACGACTGAACATTACGTCCTAACAACAAAGATGGCGCCTGGCACAGAATTCTGCAAAAAAGGATTTTTTAGATCACCTCGAAGGACAAGAATACGCTAAGAGGCAGAGGTCCCAAGGAGGGTGCAGAGCCACGTGGACAACACGATAAAAAGATTCTATGCATCTCTGGCCCATGCGTCTCAGACTCCATGCGGTCCATGCATCTTTGGCCCATGCGTCAAATGCGACTCTGGCCTATGCGTTCCAGACTCTATGCGGTCCATGCATCTCTGGCCTCATGTGTTCCAGACTTAGTGCGTCTCGTGCGTCTTTGGCCACGTGTGTCCTAGATTCCACATCGACCAAGTCTTGTTGTTAAAATTGAGTGGTCCTCTCTAACTAAATAGCGGTCACGTGTCCATTTAACCAAGTTGCGTCTACTCAGTTGAGAATTGCCTACAAATTCAACAAACAACAAAACCCAAAAAATGTTAACGTGGCAGCAGAGTCCGGATTTTCGGGCACAGCTGTAGTACCCTTCCATTGAGAGGGGACACGTGGCAAACCTCGCCACCCATGCGGCCCAAAATCTATGCAGCCACAAATATGACTATAAATAGTAGGGTACCATACCCATGTAAAAAGATGGCTATTGGGGAATCAACACTCAAGGGAGAGACAAAATCTGTCGCACAAGATCGTCCACAGAGTAAAGAGAATTGCTACACTCCTAACCCTCCATCGTCAACCCCCAGAAAACAAATGTGTTCTTAGATTATCTCCTAGGACTCTTCTTTATACTTTCTTAGTTTGTTAAATCAAATCCAGTTCTCTCAGTTATCGTTTTGATATAAAATGACAAACATTATGTTAAGGTAATGTGATCCTTGGTTTTGCGAGTGTCTGTTAGTTTAGTAGCAGCACTAGCTTAGATGTGGGTTAGCATCAACTAACTCTGGGTATCAACTTGAGGAGTAGTAGATGTTTGGAGTTGTGGTATGAGATGTCTGATACAACTTATTATCAGATATGGTAGGTAGGTGAGGGGATAGATAATGTGATACTAATACTAGTTAGGAGGGATTATTACCTATTATTTAAGTTAGCTAGTATATAATGCTATGTATTGATAGGCATCCATGATACCAAGTTATAACTAGATAGTGTAGGAATCAGTGAAGATCTTTAGTGTAGGAATCAGTGAAGATCTTACTTATTTACTAAGGTAATGACCTAGTATAGCTAATATAAGCTAGTGTTAGCTAGTTAGTGGCTAATATAGAATAATTACCTATGTGTGGACCTTGAAACTAGTATATTACTTTAGTTTGATTAGTGTGACCTAGTATTGACCTAGAAATCATACTTTAACTTATTTTAGCTTAATTATCTTCATTACACCCAAGTGACATAATATTCATTTATAGGGTTGTGTGATACCAGCTCGGACACCGAGTTATACCATTTGTTCAGGATCATATGCGAGTACATTCTCTGATAGTTTTCTTATTTGATTGCCTCTAAGTTTCATGTATTTAGTATTTAGTATTGAGTTACTAATTTCTGACATGATGGTTACATGGATTGGTATACATGGATCTTGGTTATGAGATGTTATTGATGTGATTACTCAGTGATCGCCGTGTCATACTTCGTGATTACTCAGTGATTAACATAATAACTTATTGATTATATATACCATGATCATAGTGAATGATATTATAGATCGTGCAGTGTGATATACGTGTTATAACGTATCGTGATTTGGATCCGTGTACTAGTCGAGGGTTGGAGGAAGTATTAGTGGATATGTGATCATACCTTATAACCCGTAATTTACTGTAGCTCGTGATAGCTAGCAGATTATGCAACTCACGTGTGAACATGCTATCTCACCTTTTTATATAGCCCGTGTTAGGCCCAAGTCGATCACATTATCTTACTAATATTTCAAGACACATTTTTTATATTGTTTATGTTATTCCAGTTTATTATATTGATGTTCCTCACCATATTATTCTCAGTTTATTGCCATTATCGACCATGATGCTCTTTCTTGTGATATTTAGTCGTTCAATTACTTCCATAATTTATTTTCATTGTTATTGTTGTTTCATAGTTTCTGTCAATTAATGGACCTGCTATTGTGTTATACTTCGCTCCAATCATGATTGGATATATTTTTTATATGATTCATTAGAGGATTGGTGTCCTACGCACTACAGGCCACAAGATGGCCAGCCAGTTGAGTTAGCACCTGTAGAGCCTATTGAGTTAGTACCAGTTATCGATGAGACTTAGCTAGTTTATTTATGATATTGTATATATCAGTTAGACACTTTTGGTATTATATTAGTTTTGAGATCATTGTGTTGAGATTAGACTTGGACTTGTGATATATTGCGACTTTATTTCTTCTTTCTATTCTATATCATGCCATATCTTCCTCTAGTTTATTATTGTGATTGAGCATTGTTTACCATTATTATATTATTATATTATCCCCCATTTGAAGTTGAGAAATCTTGACAGGTAAATTATATATTGTGTTAGATATTTAGATAGTATTATTGACCTAGACTGTTATACCCCATGCTGCATGATAGGATGGATGTACCAACGTACTCGTGCCTTTATACCGGGTGCGGGTCATGAAAAACACTACCATTCTAGGCTTCAATGCTGGAAGAAGTAAACCGCTGGGAAACATATGCCTATAAATTTAGATATATGATCTACGCACTGATGTCAAATGCTATATGATCGACTCTGACATATCCTACAATATTTTGCTGGGACGGCTATGGATACACGAGAATAAAATTTTACCCTCCACCCTGCACCAATGCTTCAAGTATTTGGACAGTCGAAGACAAGTCAAAGTAGAGGTAGCTGACCCCAACCCATTCAAAGGTGTCGAAGCCTATTTCTCTAACTCTGTACTCTATACACTAGGGTACATGAAAGGAGAGGCTGATCAAGATGTAAATGAAGGCAAAAATACCTCGAAAAAAGAAGCTAATCAAGCTGGTGATGAAGCTGAGAATACCCCAAAGGAGAAACCTTTGATGATCCGTGTCAAAGGACGTACTACTCGTCCAACTCCTTTGAAGCCTCTCGACATCAACCTATACAAGTTTTCTCTATTGGTTATCAAGCTTCGATGCAATGAACAGCCAACACCAAAGAATGAGCCATTGGTTATCGACTTTTGTTGTAAAAAGCATCCAACATAAGTAAATAAACTCTTGGTCATCAATCTTGCCAATCCTTCTATCAAGAATGAAGTTTCTATTGACTACGTGGAAGAGGAAAAGATCTTATATTTCATCAATAAATAAGACACTACTTCGTATTAAATTGATGTCAAATCCTTTCTTAAAAATTTTTTAGAGGCCCTTCATCTTTACGAACCTCTATCCATACCAGTGGCATCTCCATTTCAATATAGTTCATATATGAACCATATGAGGATGCATACTTCATAGACCCTACAAGAAAGGACAAGCAACGTCAGATAATTTTTGACAAAGCTAAAAATAAAAGAGTCACACAGACTAATAATTTTGACGAAGATATTGAAAAGATACAACCATCTTATTACAGCCAACCAGCCAAGAATCTTATGCAAGGGATGGACTACAACTTAAAGTCTGGTTTCAGACTGAATTATGGAAAAGGCAGAGGGAATCCTATACGCCACTTCTCTCCAAAAGGTAAGTCGGAAGCATACTACCAATGGACTGGTCATGGTTTGGGATATGTTACACCACCAACAAGTTCTGAAGGTTCAAAATCGGAAGAAGAGATGCATTCTCATTCCTCTGACTCATCAATATGGGATTCTGACGAAAGTATGGGTGATGTATTCAAACATGATTTTTCTATAAATATGGTGTTAAATGCCCTAGATGATAAATACGTTGATGTCACTACCACATTCCGGAAATAGGGGTATTTTCGACTTTTTATAATATTTAATATTATTAGTTACAATTTATTAATTGTATGATAGTATATTTGATTTTAAATATATGTGTGATGTGTAATTTAAATATAATATTATATACAGTGTTCATTTATTTTGAGCTAGTAGTCTTGACCTAGAAGCCAGTAGATGAACACCTGTTGGAATTATAGAATTCTGTATTTAATTATTTTATCTAGAATTTATTTATTGGAGTTTGTATTTAATTATCGTATTTTTATTTAATATTTTTGCGCATTGCCTTTGCTTCGATATTTGGAGCGCTATCCTGACTTTTGTCTTCCAACAAATTTCACAATCTTGACCTAGATATGCCCGCCTTCCATTCTGCTATTTTTTGCAACTCGTAATTATGCTCCCTGTGCCTTGTTTCTAGCCGCACAAAAATCGTCGCGGACGTTATTTAATAAATCCCTATTTTGTATCGTTGTGCGTTCCAATTTAAATTGGAGGCAAATCTTGACCTATTTTTCGTGCGACCCAAATTAGGGTAATATTTTGTTCTGAGTCTACTTCATTATTGGTATTGATGACCGGACCTAATTTTGGCCCCATGTACTCCTAATTAATTTTAGAACTGTCACGACCCGCACCCAAAATTTGGGCATGAGTCGTGGGTACGTCCAGCCTACGCCGCAGCATCAGCGGTAGAACGCTGTCTAGGTCTCAACATAATATATATCCTGTCAATAGTCTCAACTCCGTACGGAGGACAATGATAAACCACAGTTCTATAAATATACTCAATCACAAGCTATAAGAAATAATGGGCACGATGGGAATAGAAAAGAGTTCTAATGAAAACAACCACAATAATCCAACTCAAATCCTGGGTCTAAATGACCTCACAAAGTCACAAAATAATAAATACAACTCAGTCTTGTCTAAAACAATACATGCAGAAAAATAATCTAAGAACAGCCAGGTAAATTCTCCTCTAGGCTAGGCAACTCCTCTGGGGTTTCTGGAGTGAAATCTCCCTCTAATCCTGGGCCGTAATGAGTGGGGCAAAGATCGTCTAGGTCCTCTGAAAAATGTTATCCAGTCAGGATTTGAGCGAAGCACAAGCACTAACAGCAGTTTCATTAAATTGACAAAGACTATAAACAGTATAAGAAATACAAGATGGAAATAAATGCTAGAAATGTAAAGTACTGGAGAAATAGAAATAGGCAATAGAGCATCTAGAAATGAACAATAAACAGTGAATGCTAGAACAAGTGAATCTGAATAAAATAGACATCTAGCTAAGTGTTTGAATTATCAGTTTATTATGTGATCGGCTTGGGACTTGATCAGGCTGGTTATATATGATTAACTATGATTCTTGTAGGTCAGGCTAACCATATGGTTAGCTATGATGCATGTAGTGGTCAGATTAATCATATATAACAGCTATGATGCATATAAGATGGTCAGGCCGCACCCAACGTGAGAAGTGGGATGAGCTATGATGCATGTAAAGGATTTGGATATGATCACATAATCTACTAATAATTCCCCATCCCCCAGCTTGCACGATGGATTCCAATCATGACTCCTCATGATGGGGATCTAGGGTGCTAACCCGTGTATCCATAGTGTCGGAATCAAGTATGTAATACAACTAGATTATAGAAGTAATCAACAAAATAAAAACTGTCAGAGAATGTACTCGCCTGTGGTCCTGAGCAAATATGAGGATCGATGTCCAAAGTGAGATCACAATAACCTATTTGTGGAATATAAATGTTAAATAAAGAATTAAAAGAATAACATGTTTAACTTATTAAATACGAGGTTTCTAGGTCAATTCTAAAGCCTACTGGTCAATACTAGTCTAACACTAGCTAATTGTGTCATCCCTAGTTATAAACACTAGGGTGTACTCATAACACCTCAATCTGGGTTCAAATCTAGTTTCTAGGGTGATTACAAGTATAACTTAGCTAATGCTAAGTGATACAATATATATATATAATAGTTAATCTATCATCTAATAATATCTTAAGTTTAATACTTTAATACCTATACTCAACTCTACATATTAACCCACACCAATACCCCATATTATTTCCTAACTGCTAACTGATACCCTTGTACTAGTGTATTTTCCCACATCTAATACCTTTACCTTACATTGAACCCATACATCCTATTTACTTACCCGCACTCTCTAACTGATCTCAACTCCCAATACACTGCACACACAAAATCCTAACTGACACTCTAATGCAGTTAAAACTCACACAGATACACAGATACTGAACTATCCTCTCTTAAACCCTTAACACAGGGACACTGAGAATCACTTCTCAGTGCAAATGCACAGATCCCCCCTCTCCTCTACACTTCACTAACTCACTGACACATAACAACTACACACATATACAGTTCTGTTCTTCCCTCCTTACTGAGGACACACTCACCTAGCTATCTAACACAGTACACTGAACACACATATACATAATTTAAACTAACTACTAACACTAGTTCCTAACACACAAGTTCTGAGACACATATAGGTTCTACACATTCAGGTACTGCACCTAATACACAGCTCAGACACACACAATCTGCACACAGCACAGCACAGCAATCTGCACGCACATAGGTCCTATCTCACCTCCCCATCCTGAACTAAAACACACACTGCTAGCTGATGCACAGCATCAATCCTATACTGCAATTTACACACAAACTCACAAAACTGCTACACAGGTACTGGAACACTCATACACTCTGAGAAACACACACACATAATTACTGACCCGAATATCAGGGCCCCCAAGTGATCACACACACACACATGCAGGTATCTCAAATAATTCTGCATAAAGAACCTTGTAAATAGAACATCAGGCCAAGTATCAGGGCTAAGTGAGAGTATCAGTAACAAAGGGTATCAATATCACACTGATACTGAAATTCACAAAACAAAAACTTTCCACTGCTACTCAAGAATACACACTAAACAGTATACATTAGGACCTGGGAATTGCTGAGACACACTGACATTAGGAATTGCTGAAAATGTTCAGACTACACACCCATAGCTAAGCTCACAGATACAGCCTGAACAAGGACACAAACACACAGATAAACTTTCACCTAACTGATACACATCCTGAGAATTTATTCCCTAACACCCTGATGTTTAATCCTATGCACACAACACATATACACTGATACTTCCTGCCCAGTTAACACACTGATTTCTAACCCAGGCCCACAAACCTACACATTTATACAGGTATTCACATACATTCATTAATACACTGACATGAGGATACACCCTAGATTAATCACACCGGTAATCACAGACACAGATACTACTACTCATCTACCCCTCCCCCAACATACTGACACAGATAGACACATAGGTATTTGGGATACACACACATATACTAAACTGATACTAATGGAAACACGGATACTCACTGCTCAAATACCCAGGTTCACTCATAATGCCCCCAACCCGACTGTTCAGGGGCTCTCAAACACTCTGCACAGTAAAATCCCAACTGTGCTCAGAATGTTCCAAACCCGACTGCTCCCAGAACTTTCCCCATCGATGTATTCCACTCTTCAAATAACACAACAGATCTATATACATATGTATAAATATATATATATACATCATACATCATACATCAAAATCAGATAATATTAGAGTAGATTAGATAGGTGTTCATCCTTCTTGGCATTTCATCAAACACGTAATGTGCTGAAATCAGATTCCACCATATTACTCATGAACCCAAACGTAAAACCCTAAAATCATAATCAAATCCATATGTATATGATACAACCATGCAAGAATGCATATTCCCATAACTAGGGCTCACGAAAATTAGGAAAAAACCATCATTAGAACACCAAAACCCTAGTTCTCCTAAATCTCTATGTAGAATCCCTAAAATCAAGATCCAAACCATAGGGGTTTTCCTAATGGTCAACAATCAACAGAAAAATAGAATATAAAGAATAGAAATAGGGTTTTACCTAGGAAGATGGCTTCTTCAATGGCTTCTTGACCCAACCCCTTGCTTCTCTTGCTTTGGAGGAGGAAGATGAAATCCTAGGGTTTTTAATTCCGAATTTGGGGTGGGGAGGTGGCTTTCTTGATGGAGGCTAGGTTTTAGGTTTTTTTCATGAAGGAATGGGTTCCCTTTTATATTAAACTAGGTTAGGGCTTCATAAGCATAGTTTTATGTTAACCCCCTATGTTAGGTCATGTAGAACCTAATTAACTAGGGTTTAGGCCTTCTAGGGTTGAGGTTCCATCCAAAAATTAGAATTCTAGGGCTTCTCTAGAGTTGGTTTTCAGTTTAGGGTTTAGTTATTAGGGTTTGTCCTAATGAGTTCTAGGGTTTGACCTAAAACCAAATATCACTAACAATATATAAATAGTAAAAATCTCAGCAGATTAATTAAACACATAATTATCCAAAATAGTAAAATTACACAAATGCCCTTATTTGGAAAAGTGGTAGTTACAAGTCTACCCTCCTAAAAGAAATTTCGTCCTCGAAATTTGGACTGAACAGAACAGGAATAAATCAGAAAAGAAAATATACCTCAAGTCTAGAAGAGGTACGGGTATTGCTCGCGCATTTCGTCCTCTCTCTCCCAGGTCGACTCCCCTGGAGAGTGATGTCTCCATGCAACACGAACCAAAGGAATAGTTTGGTTGCGCAACACCTTCTCTCTGCGGTCCAAGATTTCTACGGGCTGCTCAGGGTAGCTGAGTGTCGGACCAACCTCAATCTCCGAGTGGTCAAGTACGTGACTAGGGTCTGCCATGTACCGTCTCAGCTGCGACACGTGGAACACATTATGCACTCCCTCTAATGCAGGCGGCAAGTCCAGTCTATACGCCACTGCACCTACCATCGCAAGAATGCCAAAGGGTCCGATGTAGCGTGGGCTAAGCTTCCCGCCTTGACCAAAACGAATCATGCCACGCGTCGGAGAAATACGTAGGAATACTAGATCGCCAACCTAAGACAAAACAGTCTCAACACGCAGTCTAAACAAACAACACAAACCAGAAAAATAATAATCTATACCTGAAACTCAAGGGGTCTACGGTGGCTGTCGGCCCAATGCCGCTGTCTGTTCTGCGCCACTCGCAGTCTGTCTCTGATGAGTTTCACCTTTTCTGCTGCATCCACGACCATTTCTGGTCCTAGCAAGGCCCTCTCTCCAACGTCGTCCCAAGATAACGGTGTACGACACCTCCGTCCATAAAGATCCTCAAATGGTGATATCTCGATGCTGGCCTGATAGCTTTTGTTGTAAGCGAACTCTACCAGGTGCAGATGATCCTCCCAAGAACCTCCGAGATCTAGAACGCAAGTGCGTAGCATATCCTCGAGAGTCTGAATAGTCCGTTCAGACTGCCAGTCTGTCTGGGGGTGATATGCGGTACTGAACTTGAGCTGAGTGCCCAAGCTAGCCTGCAGACTCCTCCAGAAGTGGGAAGTGAAATGACTATCCCGATCCGAGATGATGCTTACAGGAACTCCATGAAATCTAACGATCTGACGCACGTACATCTCTGCTAGCCTCTCTGTCGACGTGCCCACCTTGAAAGGTAAGAAATGGGCTGATTTGGTCAACCTGTCCACGATGACCCAAATCGTGTCCTTCCCTCCTGGAGAACGTGGAAGTCCTGAAACGAAATCCATGGTCACGTGCTCCCATTTCCACTCTGGAATTGGTAAAGGTTGAAGCAAACCACCTGGCCTCTGCCGGTCTGCCTTTACCTGCTGGCACACTAGACACCGGGATACGAAGCGTGCTACCTCGCGCTTTATTCCATACCACCATACGTGCTCCCTCAAGTCTCGATATATCTTGTTGGCACCGGGATGCATCGAGTACTGAGAGCGGTGTGCCTCCTGCAAAACCTCCTCGCGCAGCTCCCCGCTCGGCACACACATCCTCGTGCCGTGCCGTAAAGAACCATCATCTGCGATAGTAAAGTCGTCCGACAATCCTATCTGAACCTGTGCTCTGATACTCCTCAGAGCCTCATCATCGTACTGCGCAGCTCTGATCCTGTCCATCAGTTCGGACTATATCTGCAATCCCCACATCTGAATCTCAGTACCGGGAACTAACACCTCAATCTCCAAGCTCTCCAAATCAGCCAACAAATGTCTATCAGTCATCAAGTACATAGCCATCGGATACCTGCTCAAGGTATCGGCGACTACGTTGGCCTTCCCTGAGTGGTACTGCAATGAGATGTCAAAGTCCTTCATCAACTCTAACCACCTCCTCTGCCTCATGTTTAGTTCCTTCTGTATGAACACGTACTTCAAACTCTTGTGGTCTGTGAAGATCTCCACACGCTCTCCGTATAGGTAATATTTCCACAGCTTTAGAGCGAAGATAACTGCTGCCAACTCCAAATCGTGGGTGGGGTAGTTCTCTTCATGAGGGCGTAACTGCCTGGAAGCATAGGCAATTACCTTTCCGTGCTGCTGAAGAACACATCCCAGACCCTTCCCTGAAGCATCACTGTAGATGGTGAAACCACCTGTCCCTGCTAGCAACGTCAAAACTGGAGCTGTCGTCAACCTCTTCTTCAGCTCATCAAATGCAGCCTGGCACTCCTCCGTCAAGACAAAATCCACATCCTTCCTAGTCAATCTGGTCATCGGCGCTGCAATCCTGGAGAAGTCTTGTACAAACCTCCTGTAGTATCCTGCTAGCCAGAGAAAACTCCTGATCTCAGCTACCGAACTGGGGGTAGCCCACGACTCCACTGCCTCGATCTTCTGTGGGTTAACCAAGATTCCGTCACCCGATACCACATGCCCAAGAAATTCAACCTTGTCAAGGAAGAATTCATACTTAGAGAGTTTCCCGTACAGCTTCTCCCTCCTAAGAGTCTCTAAGACCAACCTCAGGTGCTCTTCGTGCTCCTCCGGAGTCTTGGAATACACAAGAATATTGTCGATGAACACCACTACGAACTTGTCAAGGTACTGGTGGAACACCTTGTTCATCAGGTTCATGAATACTGTCGGTGCATTGGTTAAACCAAATGGCATCACCATGAATTCAAACTGGCCGTATCTGGTCCGAAAAGCTGTCTTCGGCGTGTCTTCTCTCTTCACCTTCACCTGGTGATAGCCTGACCTCAAATCTATCTTTGAAAATACCCTCGCCCCGCTCAACTGATCGAAAAGATCATCTATCCTCGGCAGCGGGTACTTGTTCTTGATAGTGATATTGTTCAAAGCTCTATAATCAATGCACATGCGCACCGTGCCATCCTTCTTCGGTACGAACAATACTGGAGCTCTCCATGGTGATGAACTGGATTTGATGAAGCCTTTGTCCTGCAGCTCCTCGACTTGCTTCTTCAGTTCTGCCAGCTCGCTGTTGTTGACTCTATAGACATGTTGTGAAATGGGCTCCGCTCCTGGAACCAAGTCTATAGAGAATTCAACATCTCTGTCTTGCGGTAAGCCTGGCAACTCCTCTGGAAATACATCCAGGAACTCCGCTATCAGAGGATGTGGCAACTCCTCTTCTTCCGCCCTGGCTCCGTAAAATGTGCTCCTCCTCTGTTCCGCTACTCCTCTGACGACCTCAAACTCTGGCCCTCCTGGTGGTCTAAACAAAACTCTGCCTCTATAACAATCTATAGTAGCATGATGCCTACTCAACCAGTCCATTCCGAGTATAATATCATACCCCAGAAGTGGCATGACGAGTAAGCTCACGCTTAACTCTCGGCCTCCTACTGACACCCTTCGATCCTTACAGTGATCACGGACTAGGATAATACCTCCACCAGTCGTGATCTTACAAGTCCTAGCTAATGGTTCTGTGTCTAAATGATGTCGAAGTGCATAAGATACAGACACAAAACTATGGGAAGCGCCAGAGTCGAATAAGGTAAATACGGGAATACAATCGAGAAGAACCGAACCTGTGATCAAGTCTCCTGCTGGCTCGATCTCCTCGACTGCCATGGCGTACGCTCGCCCTTGGGGTACACCTCTCTGCTGCTGGTGCTGGGCAAACTTCTGATATTGTGGTGGAAGTGGTCCCCTCTGTTGTTGGCCTCCTGGTACAGCCGGTACCTTGCCTGGTCCTCTCTGGGCGGCTGCTCCATCCTGACCTGAACGAATGGTAGGGCAATCCCTCAGCTGGTGTGTCGTCGATCCGCAGGACAGACATGAGCCCAATCTCTTCCTGCAGATATCTCTAGTATATCCTATCTTTCCGCAGTACGCATACTGGATGGCGGGTTGAGTTTGTCTCTGTTGCTGCTGCTGGACCTGCCCTCGGGCTGGTGCCTGATGCTGCTGCTGAAAGGGTCTCTGCTGTGGCTGCTGAAAGTGTGGACGCTTGCCCGGTCCCGCACTACTGTTTGCTCCTCCGGAACCATCGCGTCCCCTCTTGGGCCTGAGGTCCAAGTCGTCCTCGGCCACCTGGGCATCCATCAATATGCCCTCGTAGGTAGCTGTGCGACGTCCCGACGTGCGAGACTTGATCTCCCTTGTCAGCCCCTTTCTGAACTTCCGGGCCCTGTCCCCCGGATCTTTAATCATCGACGGTACAAAGCGGCTCAGGCGAGAAAACTCTGCGGCATACTCATCAACGGACAAGCTCCCCTGGGCTAAGTCATGGAACTGACTCTCCAAAGCTCCCAGGGCGACATCAGGAAAGAACTTTTCTTTGAAGAGCTCCTTGAAAGCCTCCCAAGTGAGTCCCCTGCGTAAGAGTCTCGGCTCCGTGCGAAACTACGACAAGGCAATGTCGAACATCTGGCTGCCAGCGGCCTCGATCTGGAGGGCCTCTGGAAGCTGTGCCAAGCGCAAGTTCCTCTCGATGTCCTCTAGCCAATCATCGGCGTAGAGTATCCCTTCTGTCCCCTTGAACTCCCGAGGCATCATCCTCTTGAAATCCACAATGGTGCCTGGCCTCTGGTGGTGCTGATCAGGACGCTGCTGCTGTTGAGTAACTCTCTCCACAGCCTGGAGAGCCACTTGATGAGCGTTCTCTATGTTCACCCTCATCATCTCTGTCTGGGCCTGGTGTGCCTCAGCCTGCACTCTCTGGGCCTCTGCCGACGTCCTCTGGGCATCGACTATGCCCTGAATCAAGGCGAACATCTGTGCTCCATCGACGGGCACACCTCCTGGATGCTGAGCTGGTGGTGGTGGTGGAGGCGCCGTCGTAGCTGTGGGGACCCTCTGAACAGGTGGTGGAGGACCCCCGAATGCTGCAGACACTCCCACATGTACTGGAGATGTAGGAGGTGCTGCAGATGTCTGTCCGGCAGGGCGAGAGGTGGCAGACCTCTCTGAATCTGCTGCTCCGAGTCTCTGGGACCTCCTCGGCGGCATCATGAAGACAGATCGAAAGATTTAATTAAGGAAATAGATACGATATCATCAAGGAAGGACAGTAAATTTCCAAGGGAAAAATCATTAAGAGTAATGTCATAAGAATCAGAATTCCCTAATTGTGATTGAGCATATCCTCGGCCTAATTCCTAATTCCTAAAACAGGCTCGTAGTAATACTCTAAGCGAGCACCACTACAATATTGCTCTAATGCGAATCTAGGACTCGACCTGCATGGGCCACCACTAAAATGTGTCACGACCCGCACCCGAAATTTGGGCATGAGTCGTGGGTACGTCCAGCCTACGCCGCAGTATCGGCGGTAGAACGCTGTCTAGGTCTCAACATAATATATATCCTGTCAATAGTCTCAACTCCATACGGAGGACAATAATAAACCACAGTTCTATAAATATACTCAATCACAAGCTATAAGAAATAATGGGCACGATGGGAGTAAAAAAGAGTTCTAATAAAAACAACCACAATAATCCAACTCAAATCCTGGGTCTAAATGACCTCACAAAGTCACAAAATAATAAATACAACTCAGTCTTGTCTAAAACAATACATGCAGAAAAATAATCTAAGAACAGCCAGGTAAATTCTCCTCTAGGCTAGGCAACTCCTCTGGGGTTTCTGGAGTAAAATCTTCCTCTAATCCTGGGCAGTAATGAGTGGGGCAAAGATCCTCCAGGTCCTCTGAAAAATATTATCAAGTCAGGATTGGAGCGAAGCACAAGCACTAACAGCAGTTTCATTAAATTGACAAAGACTATAAACAGTGTAAGAAATACAAGATGGAAATAAATGCTAGAAATGTAAAGTACTGGAGAAATGGAAATAGGCAATAGAGCATCTAGCAATGAACAATAAACAGTGAATACTAGAACAAGTGAATCTGAATAAAATAGACATCTAGCTAAGTGTTTGAATTATCAGTTTATTATGTGATCGGCTTGGGACTTGATCAGGCTGGTTATATATGATTAACTATGATTCTTGTAGGTCAGGCTAACCATATGGTTAGCTATGATGCATGTAGTGGTCAGGTTAATCATATATAACAGCTATGATGCATGTAAGATGGTCAGGCCGCACCCAACGTGAGAAGTGGGGTGAGCTATGATGCATGTAAAGGATTTGGATATGATCACATAATCTACTAATAATTCCCCATCCCCCAGCTAGCACGATGGATTCCAATCATGACTCCTCATGATGGGGATCTAGGGTGCTAACCCGTGTATCCATAGTGTCAGAATCAAGTATGTAATATAACTAGATTATAGAAGTAATCAACAAAATAAAAACTGTCAGAGAATGTACTCGCCTGTGGTCCTGAGCAAATGTGAGGATCGATGTCCAAAGTGAGATCACAATGACCTATTTGTGGAATATAAATGTTAAATAAAGAATTAAAAGAATAACATGTTTAACTAATTAAATACGAGATTTCTAGGTCAATTCTAAAGCCTACTGGTCAATACTAGTCTAACACTAGCTAATTGTGTCATCCCTAGTTATAAACACTAGGGTGTACTCATAACACCTCAATCTGGGTTCAAATCTAGTTTCTAGGGTGATTACAAGTATAACTTAGCTAATGCTAAGTGATACAATATATATATATATAATAGTTAATCTATCATCTAATAATATCTTAGTTTTAATACTTTAATACCTATACTCAACTCTACATATTAACCCACACCAATACCCCATATTATTTCCTAACTGCTAATTGATACCCTTGTACTAGTGTATTTTCCCACATCTAATACCTTTACCTTACATTGAACCCATACATCCTATTTACTTACCCGCACTCTCTAACTGATCTCAACTCCAAATACACTGCACACACAAAATCCTAACTGACACTCTAATGCAGGTAAAACTCACACAGATACACAGATACTGAACTGTCCTCTCTTAAACCCTTAACACAGGGACACTGGGAATCACTTCTCAGTGCAAATGCACAGATCCCCCCTCTCCTCTACACTTCACTAACTCACTGACACATAACAACTACACACACATATAGTTCTGTTCTTCCCCCCTTACTGAGGACACACTCACCTAGCTATCTAACACAGTACACTGAACATATACATAATTTAAACTAACTACTGATACTAGTTCCTAACACACAAGTTCTGAGACACATATAGGTTCTACACATTCAGGTACTGCACCTAATACACAGCTCACACACACACAATCTGCACACAGCACAGCACAGCAATCTGCACGCACACAGGTCCTATCTCACCTCCCCATCCTGAACTAAAACACACACTGCTAGCTGATGCACAGCATCAATCCTACACTGTAATTTATACACAAACTCACAAAACTGCTACACAGGTACTGGAACACTCATACACTCTGAGAAACACACACACATAATTACTGACCCGAATATCAGGGCCCCCAAGTGATAACACACACACACATGCAGGTATCTCAAATAATTCTGCATAAAAAACCTTGTAAATAGAACATCAGGCCAAGTATCAGGGCTAAGTGAGAGTATCAGTAACAAAGGGTATCAATATCACACTGATACTGAAATTCACAAAACAGAAACTTCCCACTGCTACTCAAGAATACACACTAAACAGTATACATTAGGACCTGGGAATTGCTGAGACACACTAACATTAGGAATTGCTGAAAATGTTCAGACTACACACCCATAGCTAAGCTCACAGATACAGCCTGAACAAGGACACAAACACACAGATAAACTTTCACCTAACTGATACACATCCTGAGAATTTATTCCCTAACACCCTGATGTTTAATCCTATGCACACAACACATATACACTGATACTTCCTGCCCAGTTAACACACTGATTTCTAACACAGGCCCACAGACCTACACATTCACACAGGTATTCACATACAGTCATTAATATACTGACATGAGGATACACCCTAGATTAATCACACTGGTAATCACAGACACAGATACTACTACTCATCTACCCCTCCCCCAACATACTGACACAGATAGACACATAGGTATTTGGGATACACACACATATACTAAACTGATACTAAAGGATACACGAATACTCACTGCTCAAATACCCAGGTTCACTCATAATGCCCCCAACCCGACTGTTCAGGGGCTCTCAAACACTCTGCACAGTAAAATCCCAACTGTGCTCAGAATGTTCCAAACCCGACTGCTCCCAGAACTTTCCCCATCGATGTATTCCACTCTTCAAATCACACAACAGATCTATATATATATGTATAAATATATATATATATATACATCATACATCATACATCAAAATCAGATAATATTAGAGTAGATTAGATAGGTGTTCATCCTTCTTGGCATTTCATCAAACACGTAATGTGCTAAAATCAGATTCCACCATATTACTCATGAACCCAAACGTAAAACCCTAAAATCATAATCAAATCTATATGTATATGATACAACCATGCAAGAATGCATATTCCCATAACTAGGGCTCACAAAAATTAGGGAAAAACCATCATTAGAACACCAAAACCCTAGTTCTCCTAAATCTCCATGTAGAATCCCTAAAATCGAGATCCAAACCATAGGGGTTTTCCTAATGGTCAACAATCAACAGAAAAACAGAATATAAAGAATAGAAATAGGGTTTTACCTAGGAAGATGGCTTCTTCAATGGCTTCTTGACCCAACCCCTTGCTTCTCTTGCTTTGGAGGAGGAAGATAAAATCCTAGGGTTTTTAATTCCGAATTTGGGGTGGGGAGGTGGCTTTCTTGATGGAGGCTAGGTTTTAGGTTTTCTTCATGAAGGAATGGGTTTCCTTTTATATTAAACTAGGTTAGGGCTTCATAAGCATAGTTTTATGTTAACCCCCTATGTTAGCTCATTTAGAACCTAATTAACTAGGGTTTAGGCCTTCTAGGGTTGAGGTTCCATCCAAAAATTAGAATTCTAGGGCTTCTCTAGAGTTGGTTTTCAGTTTAGGGTTTAGTCATTAGGGTTTGTCCTAATGAGTTCTAGGGTTTGACCTAAAACCAAATATCACTAACAATATATAAATAGTAAAAATCTGAGCAGATTAATTAAACACATAATTATCCAAAATAGTGAAATTACACAAATGCCCTTATTTGGAAAAGTGGTAGTGACAAGAACACAACTTGCATTTATTTCTAATTAAATTGAGGATACTATTTAAACCAATTCTGAAATTCCAATTTAATTCCAGTGCCCTGCTAATTGAGCCAATACCGATCATACAGCGCCCCCTGACCCTACAAAACATCTGACACCGAATCGCTCGCCAAATTTTCGTTATTTTATGTGTTTGTGCAATTTCCCGAATTTAAGGGGCCAAGTTGCAATTATTCAATTGTAGGTGTCATCACCCCATTGTCCAAGACCAAATGGAAAGGTTATTTATTTGTGGACAAAATTATATTTTTCCCCACTCTACTTTACATGAAAATAATTTCCTTCATGAACAATCATAGCCACTCATTCTAGGAGTTTAATCACCACCCTCCATCAACACCCTCTCTCCCTATTTATGTCATGTCACCATCAAACCCTAATCCCTAGAAAACCTAGGTAGCCCCCACCTCTCTCTCTCCTCCCTCCTCAAGCCTCCACAACCGTAGGCTACATTTCTTTCTTCCCTTCTCCTTCTCTTTTCTTCTTCTACTTCCTCTTCTTCTCCTTTTCATTTATTTGATTTTTTTCAAATTTAGAGAAGGGGGGAACTTGAAGTTACTGTTCACCCACCCCTTCACCTCTGAGAACCCCGACGGCCCTTGTCGACTCCGGCGGCCCGGCCTAGCCCCCTCTCTGCACCCGGCGGCCAACCCCCTCTCCCAGGCCGACTCCCTCCCGGCGGCCGAGTCCCCGCAGCCGGTCCCCTAGCCGCTGTCCACCCGGCCAGACCAAGCAGCCCGGCCACCCGGCCGAGCCCCAGCTTCCCGTCCAGCTCCCCTTCCGCTGCCAACAGCCTTCCTCCCATTCTCTAACACCACCTCCACCACCCTGCACTCCGCCGGACAACTCCCCTCCCCTTTCCGACCTGCTCCGGCGTCCGGCGTCCTGCCACCAACACTCTTCCTCCCCGCTGCCCAGTCCTCAGGCGGCCGAGCCCCGCAGCCCCTGCTGCTCTTCTTCCTCCGGCGGATCAGCCAAGCAGCCGACCCGCACGGCCTCCTCCGACTACCTCCTGCAGCCACCCCGACAGCCGCTGTAAGTTCCTTCTTCTTCTCCCTCCTTCTTTCTTCCTGTATATATATATATATGTATATATATATACTTATATACGTATGAGTATATATAATATACGTATATGTATATAAATAGTATTATTTAATTAGTTCTTTAAATACATGAAATGTGTATAGTATATAAAGAAAACTGGTAATGTATAATTTAATAATGTGAATGTCTATTATTTATTTAAATTATGTTTAATACATGTATATGTATAGTATTTATTTAGTTAATACTATATACACGTATGTATAGTATTTATTTAATTCATGTTTAATATGTATAAGTATAGTATATATATATACTTAAGTATAATGTAATGTATGTATTAATGTATAAATATTGTGTATTAGTATATATAGTATATTTTAAATTAGTATATGTATATGTATAGCATTTAATTGATTAATGTTTAATATGCATATATGTATATAAATACGTATACGTGTATTTGTGTGTGTATATGTGTATATATATATCTATAAATATATAGTATATTTTCTCTAATTGTATATAGTGTACGTGCTATTTGGTATATGTGCAAACACATATATGTATGTATTTTGGTATAATTATATATTGGTAAAATATATTAATTTAATACATTTTGGTATGAATATGTGTACCTATATATATATATATATGTATAAACATATTTTTGGTATGTAAAAATATATAGTATATATATATAAAACTGTATTGATATATATGTACTTATAGAACACATTTTGGTATATTCACCTGTATATAGTATTGTATTATTTTGGTATGTATGTATATATATATATAATATAAGTTAATATATATTTTGGTATATGTATATTAGTTTATATATATGAGTGATGTATAATTTTCACATAAATAAAATATATTTCCACTTATGTACATACAGTTATACCTATTTTGTATATACTTTGGAATAACTATATATATGTATTATATTTGATTATTAATAATACATTTAATTGGTGAATGTACTAGATGACCCTAGTTGACTAGTGCCCTGTCTGGCATGGCCCTGAACTCAGTGTTTTTAGACTGTGTTAGTGTAGCATCTGATGCAAATATGGTTTTGCTTGTGAAATGTTATAGGACTGTTGGTTTACCCAGGGGATACTCTGGAACAGGACATCCATAAATACCAGCTAAGGACCCAAGGCAAGTACAATTCTCTGATAATTTCCAATTCCTTGATAATTTCTATAAATTCAATAATCATAAAATGTTACATCTGAATCCTTGACACTGTGTTACACGGACTAGTATAGCTTGGATCTGCAGTCATGAGATGTTACATTGATTATCGTATTGACATTGTACATGACATGTATATTAGACATCGTACATGATAGATTGGACTTGCTCGTGTATCATGACGTGTCATGGTTGGATCCACAGTACTAGTTGGGGGCGGGGAAGTAGTTAGTAAGAAATGTGATCATAACCTCTTATTGTAGTATAGAACAATGTAAGTGTTAATCATACTCTTCACCCATGATTAGCCAGGCCCTGTAGCTATCGTACATGTTCCCAAGCCGATCACATTTTGAAACTACTATTTCAAACACTTAGAATAGATTACAGTTCCCTATTTAAATCATATAC
This sequence comes from Iris macrosiphon, assembly GCA_036927795.1. Lineage (NCBI taxonomy): Eukaryota > Viridiplantae > Streptophyta > Magnoliopsida > Asparagales > Iridaceae > Iris > Iris macrosiphon. The sequence goes on along the minus strand of JAYESA010000020.1, from coordinate 103,887,968 downwards.
TACACCACCCGTATATGATACTGTTCCTTGTTCTTTTCATTTTCATACATTCACTGACTGTATCATATTGCCTATTGCCTGTCTCTTTACATTACTTGCCTCTCTTTTATTGCCACTGCATTTATTTCACTGTCTTCTCAGTAGCTAGCATCACATGTTTATTACTTTATAGTCCTTATCAATTAAATGGAACTGTTATTTGAGATTGTGCTTTGCTCCTTCCTGACTGGAAACATTTTTCCAGACTATGCCTTAGAGGACCGCTGTCCGACGCTTTATGGACCATATGGTGAGTAGCTGCACTTGGGATTGATAGTTAATTATGATTCCGGGAGGTCTAGCCGGAATCACCGATCTTCTAGTGAGTTCTTTTAGTAGACTATTTGGTACCGGATTTATCTCCGGCATTTTTATTGAGACTTGAATATTGTTGAGTTTGATTATTACTTTAGACTTGTGTTATAATTAATTTTGTTTCGCTATCTTATCGTGCTGTAATCCTGTGATTGAGTATGTGTTTATTTTATTTGTGACATCCGTGCCTCCTTATGGAGATTGGATGCTTGTGTGAGATTGGCTAGATAGTATCAAGACCTTGACAGCGTTCTACCGCCGATGCTGCGGCGTAGGCTGGACGTACCCACGTACTCGTGCCCCAAATTCCGGGTGCGGGTCGTGACAGGTTTTTAGTGGTGGCCCATGCAGGTCAGACTTCGTGAGTTGTGCGATATCGTAGTAGTGTGGCATCTTTGTTACACTATTGCGTGCCTGCGATAGGATCTAGGACATAGGGTACTAGGACGAGAGCGAATACTCAATCACAATTCCTTGAGAGATTCCTGGGATGACCCCTGAGAATCTTATTTTAATTCTAATTTAAAATCATTTCCTTGTTCCGTCCATTATCACTTATTGATGTTGAATTTGATTGTTGTTAGGTATTAAATTAGGATTTTGGTTTCATGGTAGGTTTGATTTCATATTAAGATGAATTTACAGACTGATTTATGGTATTATTTGATGATACACGTCGATGAGGACAGTGAGAAAGATTAACACTAGGGCTATTGGATTACTAGATATGGATTTAAATTTTAATTCGAAGCTTGAAAATGGATTGCATTTTTGAATTTTGAGAAGTCAAGATATTATGTTAAAAAAAAATTTATTTTTGAGGAATTCAGATTCAATTTGATGAACCTAGACAAGCTGTAAGGATTTTTAGGTGATTAAGTTTTTATTTCAGTATTTAAATAATTAACCTTGAGGAAAGTATATACATTTTACTTAAAATTTATTCAAGGAGTTATTTTTGAGGAATTTTATTTTGAGGATAAGATTTTATAGGGGGAGAGATATACTAGTATATAATAGATGAGATACATGTGTAAGGATATGTTGGCTTGAGCATGATTGAGATTTTACTGCCAACTGGCTTAGTTGTTCATCTAGGAATGTATTGGAGAGAGCAGTACTTAGTATGGTATGTTGCAATTGATATGCACTTGAGTGACAAGGATAACTAGTATCAACGGTTGTAGTAGGTAAGGAAGCTAGCAGTGAGTATGTTTCTGGTAGAACTGTGGTACTTAGAGGGATAGAGGTATCAGACCATGGATGTATCCTTGACCTGTGCAATCATAACTAGGATTTTCTTCCAAACTTTTATCTTGAATGTTGCTTCTTTAGAACTGTATTGTCCTTCCTTGATGATATCGCATTTTGCCTTAATTGATTCTTTGGGATCTGTCTTCAGGATGTCGCCGCAGACACGGTCTATGAGAGCGGGAACGTCAGCTTTAGAGGGTCTGCCACCTCTCCACCTGAGGGACAGACAGCCGTAGTTTCTCCTATATCTCCGATGCACTTAGGAGTATCTGCACTTTTCGGGAATCCTCCTCCCCCACCTGCTCAGAGGATTGCCGCAGCTGTGACGGACAACCTTCCTCCTCCACCGACTCCGATTCCCGAAGGTTTGCCCATTGACGGAACACAGATGTTTACCTTGATCCAGGGCATGGTAGATGCCCAGAGAGTGACGGCAGACGCTCAGCGAGTTCAAGCTGAAGCTCAGAGGGTGCAAGCAGAAGCGCACCAGGCACAAACCGAGCTGATGAGAGAAAACATGGAGAATGCTCATCAAGTGACTCTCCAAGCTTTGGAGAAAGTAGCACAGTACCAGCAGTTTCCTGGCCAGCAGCAGAGATCAGGCACTATAGTGGATTTCAAAAGGATGATGCCTCGAGAGTTTAAAGGCACCGAAGGGATACTCTACGCTGACGACTGGCTAGAGGATATAGAGAGGAGCCTGCGATTGACCCAGATTCCGGAGAACTTGCAGATAGAAGCCGCTGGCAGTCAGATGTTCGATATCGCACTCACGTGGTTTCGTACGGAGCCGAGAATTGCTGCGCAAGGACTTACTTGGGAGACTTTCAAAGAGCTCTTCAAGGAGAAGTTCTTTCCCGACGTGGCATTGGGAACCTTGGAAAGTCAGTTTCATGACTTAGTTCAAAGAAATATTTCGGTCGACGAGTACGCTGCAGAATTCTGTAGATTGAGCCGTTTTGCATCGTCTATGATTCGTGACCCAGGAGATCGAGCCCAGAAATTTAGAAAGGGCTGACGAGAGAGATTAGGTCACGCACTTCTGGTCGTCGTACCGCTACCTTTGAGGCTATCTTGATGGATGCTCAGATTGCAGAAGAGGATCTGGATCTCAGGCCTAAGAGGAGTCACAATACTTTTGGAGATACGAATGGTAGCACAGGACCAGCCAAGCATCCCCGTATTCAGCACCAACAGCAGTACCAAGTACCATTTCATATTCAGCAACAACCAGGGACATTTCAGCATCCACCGCAGTACCTAGCACCAGTTCCTATCCAACAACATCCATGGGCGTATCAGTATCAACAACAGTACCAGACACCAGTCCGTGTTCAGCAGAATCAACAACAGCCTCCGAGAGAGACACAACAGACTTGTCATTTCTGTAAGAAGTCAGGTCATCTTTGGGAGAGCTGTAGAACAAGGCTAGGACTTTGTTTGCACTACGGCGCTGCGGGACATCGAGTAAGGGATTGTCTTCTAGCCCCTTATCTTCCCGGCCAGCGCGCAGCTTCAGATTATAGAGATCCAGTTAGGCTACCTGTGGAACCGTATAATGCTCAGCACCCGCGTAGGGAACCATCCCAGCAGGGCGGGGCATTTGCGATGACGGTCGAGGAGACCGATACTACAGGTAATGTGTTAGCAGGTTCTGTTCTTTTCTTCCTTCTGTTCCTATCTACTTGATTGATTGATTGATTGATACCTTAGTACCGTAGCTTGTATGCATGATTCTTGTTATAATGTAGTTAGTAGTACACCTTGATATAGAGACTGCAATACCATGACAAAAGACACTATGACCGCACATATTTCCCTTAGATTGCATGTTGTATGATTGTAGGAAGATTTTCTTTGACCGGGATTATTGGGGTTTGACCATGTCGATGATTCATAAAGGAGTTATGACTTGACAAGAGAGGCAAGATGATTAAAATTCGAGGATAACCATTGATTTAAATAAAGGGCCAAGAATTTAACATGGCATAATTTATGATTTATTAATTCCAGGAAGATCATGACCTGATTAAATTGGTTATAAAAATTTGAAAATTTGGGAGATTATCATTGTATTTATTTGGTTACAAGTTATGAATTTTAGAATTTTATAGTTGGATGTTGCATTTGGAGAATCCTTAAGTATCGTATTTGTTGAGTATTTTGAGGAAGAGAAAATCAAGAAATAAAATTTTGATGAATAAACTTGTGAGACGAGATTACATTTTATGATTGTGCATTGATAAAAATTAAGTTAGAGGAGTGGATATTAAATTCTGAGTATTGAATTATTAACTAAAAACTTTCAGGAAAATTTTTAATAAAAAGGGACTTTGATTCTATTTCGAGGATTTTTTTCAGGAATACAAAGAATTTCAAAAATTTTGAAAAATCGTGAAAGGACATTGTGGAAAATTACCTAATCTCATGGATGATGAATTTAAAATTGAGGGAAATAATAAGGTGTATGATTAAATGCTACTTTGAGGATTTGAATTTCGAGGACGAAATTCTTTTAAGGAGGGTAGACTTGTCACTACCACATTCCGGAAACAGGGGTATTTTCGACTTTTTATAATATTTAATATTATTAGTTACAATTTATTAATTGCATGATAGTATATTTGATTTTAAATAAATGTGTGATGTGTAATTTAAATATAATATTATATACAGTGTTCATTTATTTTGAGCTAGTAGACTTGACCTAGAAGCCAGTAGATGAACACCTGTTGGAATTATAGAATTCTGTATTTAATTATTTTATCTAGAATTTATTTATTGGAGTTTGTATTTAATTACCGTATTTTTATTTAATATTTTTGCGCATTGCCTTTGCTTCGATATTTGCAGCGCTATCCTGACTTTTGTCTTCCAACAAATTTCACAATCTTGACCTAGACATGCCCGCCTTCCATTCTGCTATTTTTTGCAACTCGTAATTATGCTCCCTGTGCCTTGTTTCTAGCCGCACAAAAATCGTCGCGGACGTTATTTAATAAATCCCTATTTTGTATCGTTGTGCGTTCCAATTTAAATTGGAGGCAAATCTTGACCTATTTTTCGTACGACCCAAATTAGGGTAATATTTTGTTCTGAGTCTACTTCATTATTGGTATTGATGACCTGACCTGATTTTGGCCCCATGTACTCCTAATTAATTTTAGAACACAACTTGCATTTATTTCTAATTAAATTGAGGATACTATTTAAACCAATTCTGAAATTCCAATTTAATTCCAGTGCCCTGCTAATTGAGCCCATACCGATCATACAGCGCCCCCTGACCCTACAAACCACCGGACACCGAATTGCCCGCCAAATTTTTGTCATTTTATGTGTTTGTGCAATTTCCCGAATTTAAGGGGCCAAGTTGCAATTATTCAATTTTAGGTGTCATCACCCCATTGTCCAAGACCAAATGGAAAGGTTATTTATTTGTGGACCAAATTATATTTTCCCCACTCTACTTTACATGAAAACAATTTCCTTCATGAACAATCATAGCCACTCATTCTAGGAGTTCAATCACCACCCTCCATCAACACCCTCTCTCCCTATTTATGTCAAGTCACCATCAAACCCTAATCCCTAGAAAACCTAGGTAGCCCCCACCTCTCTCTCTCTCCTCCCTCCTCAAGCCTCCACAACCGTAGGCTATATTTCTTTCTTCCCTTCTCCTTCTCTTTTCTTCTTCTTCTTCCTCTTCTTCTCCTTTTCATTCATTTGATTTTTTTCAAATTTAGAGAAGGGGGAACTTGAAGTTACTGTTCACCCACCCCTTAACCTCTGAGAACCCCGACGGCCCTTGCCGACTCCGGGCGGCCGAGTCCCCGCAGCCCGTCCCCTAGCCGCTGTCCACCCGGCCAGACCAAGCAGCCCGGCCACCCGGCCGAGACCCAGCTTCCCGTCCAGCTCCCCTTCCGCTGCCAACAGCCTTCCTCCCATTCTCTAACACCACCTCCACCACCCTGCACTCCGCCGGACAACTCCCCTTCCCTTCCCGACCTGCTCCGGCGTCCGGCGGCCTGCCACCACCACTCTTCCTCCCCGCTTCCCAGTCCTCAGGCGGCCGAGCCCCGCAGCCCCTACTGCTCTTCTTCCTCCGGCGGATCAGCCAAGCAGCCGACCCGCACGGCCTCCTCCGACTACCTTCTGCAGCTACCCCGACAGCCGCTGTAAGTTCCTTCTTCTTCTCCCTCCTTCTTACTTCCTGTATATATATATATGTATATATATATACTTATATACGTATGAGTATATATAATATACGTATATGTATATAAATAGTATTATTTAATTAGAGCTTTAAATACATGAAATATGTATAGTATATAAAGAAAACTAGTAATGTATAATTTAATAATATGAATGTCTATTATTTATTTAAATTATGTTTAATACATGTATATGTATAGTATTTATTTAGTTAATACTATATACACGTATGTATAGTATTTATTTAATTCATGTTTAATATGTATAAGTATAGTATATATATATACTTAAGTATAATGTAATGTATGTATTAATGTATAAATATTGTGTATTAGAATATATAGTATATTTTAAATTAGTATATGTATATGTATAGCATTTAATTGATTAATGTTTAATATGCATATATGTATATAAATACGTATACGTGTATTTTTGTGTGTATATGTGTATATATATATATATAAATATATAGTGTATTTTCTCTAATTGTATATAGTGTACGTGCTATTTGGTATATGTGCAAACACATATATGTATGTATTTTGGTATAATTATATATTGGTAAAATATATTAATTTAATACATTTTGGTATAAATATGTGTACCTATATATATATATATGTATAAACATATTTTTGGTATGTAAAAATATATAGTATATATATATAAAACTGTATTGATATATATGTACTTATAGAACACATTTTGGTATATTCACCTGTATATAGTATTGTATTATTTTGGTATGTATCTATATATATATATGTAATATAAGTTAATATATATTTTGTGACATGTATATTAGTTTATATATATGAGTGATGTATAATTTTCACATAAATAAAATATATTTCCACTTATGTACATACAGTTATACCTATTTTGTATATACTTTGGAATAACTATATATATGTATTATATTTGATTATTAATAATATATTTAATTGGTGAATGTACTAGATGACCCTAGTTGACTAGTGCCCTGTCTGGCATGGCCCTGAACTCAGTGTTTTTAGACTGTGTTAGTGTAGCATCTGATGCAAATGTGGTTTTGCTTGTGATATGTTATAGGACTGTTGGTTTACCCAGGGGATACTCTGGAACAGGACATCCATAAATACCAGCTAAGGACCCAAGGCAAGTACAATTCTCTGATAATTTCCAATTCCTTGATAATTTCTATAAATTTAATAATCATGAACTGTTACATCTGAATCCTTGACACTGTGTTACACGGACTAGTATAGCTTGGATCTGCAGTCATGAGATGTTACATTGATTATCGTATTGATATTGTAAATGACATGTATATTAGACATCGTACATGATAGATTGGACTTGCTCGTGTATCGTGACGTGTCATGGTTGGATCCACAGTACTAGTTGGGGGCGGGAAAGTAGTTAGTAAGAAATGTGATCATAACCTCTTATTGTAGTATAGAACAATGTAAGTATTAATCATGCTCTTCACCCATGATTAGCCAGGTCCTGTAGCTATCGTACATGTTCTCAAGCCGATCACATTTTAAAACTACTATTTCAAACACTTAGAATAGATTACAGTTCCCTATTTAAATCATATACTACACCACCCGTATATGATACTGTTCCTTGTTCTTTCATTTTCATACATGCACTGACTGTATCATATTGCCTATTGCCTGTCTCTTTACATTACCTGCCTCTCTTTTATTGCTATTGCATTTATTTCACTATCTTCTCAGTAGCTAGCATCACATGTTTATTACTTTATAGTCCTTATCAATTAAATGGAACTATTATTTGAGATTGTGCTTTGCTCCTTCCTGACTGGAAATATTTTTCCAGACTATGCCTTAGAGGACCGCTGTCCGACACTTTATGGACCATATGGTGAGTAGCTGCACTTGGGATTGATAGTTAGTTGTGATTCCGGGAGGTCTAGCCAGAATCACCGATTTTCTAGTGAGTTCTTTTAGTAGACTATTTGGTACCGGATTTGTCTCCGGCATTTTTATTGAGACTTGGATATTGTTGAGTTTGATTATTACTTTAGACTTGTGTTATAATTAATTTTGTTTCGCTATCTTATCGTGCTGTAATCCTGTGATTGAGTATGTGTTCATTTTATTTGTGACATCCGTGCCTCCTTATGGAGATTGGATGCTTGTGTGAGATTGGCTAGATAGTATCAAGACCTTGACAACGTTCTACCGCCGATGCTGCAGCGTAGGCTGGACGTACCCACGTACTCGTGCCCTAAATTCCGGGTGCGGGTCGTGACAGTTGAATTATTAGAACCATTCCAGAATGATCCATGGGCACAACGGATAGATACTCAATAGGAGCTTCGATTTGAGCAACGTAAACCACCTACAGAGGATGAAGTGGTCTAAATTAATATAGGAGAACAATCTTCCCCATAACCAATCTTTTTTAGCAAGAGTCTTCCTAAAGAAGATAAACAATCTTTAGTCCAGCTAATAAAGGAGTATATCGATGTCTTCATCTGGAGTTATGAGGACATGCCTTGCCTAGACCCTCAAATAGCCACACACAAGCACAATATTCTTCTGAATGCTAAGCTAGTAAAATAGCAGCAACGATGATTCTATCTGGATATGACGGATGCAATTGAAGTAGAAGTCAAAAAACTAATAGCATATGGCTTCATTCGAGAAGAGCAGGATCCCGACTGGGTAGCCAATATCGTACTAGTTATGAAGAAGAATGTGAAGGTCTGGGTCTGCATAGATTATCCAGATATAAACTTTGCCTATCCAAAAGATGAGTTTTCTCTACCAATCAAAGATGTCATGATCGACAATACACGTGGCTTTGAACGTATATTTTTTATGGAAGGATTCTCGGGAAACAACCAAATTAAAAGTTCTCCTGATGAAAAAATATACCACTTTTCGTACACCACTGGAAGTATATTACTATACAGTCATGCCCTTTGGCATTAAGAATACGGGAGTAACGTATCAACGATCCATGAGTATAATTTTCCAGAAGTATTTATAGAAGACAGTAGAATGCTACGTGAATAAAATTGTTGTCAAGAGTCTTCTTAAAGATGACCACCTTCAAGATTTAAAGACTATGTTTGAATTGATGCACTACTGTTCGCCATTAAAACGGGTTTGAACAAACTCTTGGTGTTTAATTCATGAAAAAGATACAAAGAAATCCTAAACAAAAAATCTAAGTACAAGTTTTTTTTATTCTGGGAGTTGGACGATGGAGATTGAGTACTGTAGTGGCTCTTTACTCCGTTAATGATCTGACTGAAGGAGGGAAATGTTTTCTCTCTTTTGCTTGTGTGTCTACCTCTCTTTTCCTGCCTCTGCCTTTCCATATGTGGGTATACCACCCTGATATTTATCGCCATCATGTTATATGACCATGCCGCACATATACCATAGGCATATGGAGGTTGGACTCTGCAATGTATACATCCATAACAGAATGCAGTTCCAACCATGGGAGCGAGTCCAGGCCGAGCTACCACGTGGACATTTGTTGCGATTTGTTGTTGCTGAAGATCTAGACGATTTTTGTCTTTTGTGTGTGTGACTTGGTCAGCTTGACACGTGGTCCGCACTTAGTAGGAGAGAATAACTTTAGTCATAACAAAAATATTTTATTTTAGGGAACCTTTAAATATTGGATGCATGGAGTCTGGGACATATGTGACTCATGTAACACATGAAGTCTGAAACTCTTAGTGCCAGAGACACATGGAACACATGGAATCTGGGATGCATGGGGCCAGAAATGCATGGGATGCATGGAGCCTTTGTCGTCTTGTACTCCTGACGCTGCATACCCGTCAGGAGTAAAGTTTATGCTGACGTGAGGTTATGTCGTTATACGTGCTCATATTTTCTAAGGCATTTTAAAGTGCCTTCTTGTCAAGATTTGGTGTCAAACGCAATCTTGGTATCAGGATGCCACCTCAAATCTGTATGCGGCCATAGTTTTCTTCAATATATTGGGGCGCATGGATGTTTTCTTTCTGGGCCGCATGGTGACTCTATAGCCTAATTTATTTTGAGTTTGGCTTTGGGACACATGGTTGTTAGGCACATAGATCCATATTTTACAAGCTTCTACAGCCACAACCAATTGAAGATGAATCCAACTAAATCTTTTTTAGGAGTCTCCAGTGGCAAGTTTCTCGGATTTGTTATAACCGCCAATGGTATTCATGTTGAACCCGATAAAATCAAAGCTATTATCGTAATGCGGCCTCCACACAATCTCAAGAACTTCGTGGTCTGCAAGGCTATCTAGCATACATTAGGAGGTCCATCTCCAATCTCTTGGGATGATGCCGACCCTTCACTCAGTTAATAAAGAAAGACTTGTCCTTTGTTTGGAATAAAGCATATCAACTGACATTTAATGACATCAAACGATATCTCATAAATCTGCTAGTTCTAGTATCTTCGGTCGTAGTGAAGCCATTTTTGCTGTATGTTCGAGCAATGGATCACTCTCTAGGAGCTCTTCTTGCACAGAAGAGTAACGAAGCCCATGAACAGGCGATCTATTATCTTATTCGTATAATGGTCGGTGTTGAACATCGATACAATCCTATAAAAAAAGAATGCCTCGCCTTGATGTTTGTTATTCAAAAGATGTGACACTATGTGTCGGGTCAAACCATTCATGTTATATCTAGAGTGAATCCACTCTGGGTATTAATGACCAAGCCCAGGACACTAATTTCTTAGTTAGTTACATGGCCAATGCTGCTAGCGCCTTATGGCATGGTATATGTCCCACAAAAAGTTGCGAAGGGTCATACGCTAGCTAATTTCCTAGCATCTCATCCTAGACCGAAAACTTCCAAACTGTACGATGATATCCTAGATGAAGTCTTGGAGTCTAATATGGCAATGGAAGATGACACCTGGCAACTATTATTTGACGGCGCATCATAAATAGGACCCAAAGGCAACATAGTAGCTAGTGTGGGCATAGTCCTAGTATCTCCTGACAAACTACTCATTCATCGAGCATTTTTCTCAGTGAACCATGTTCCAATAATGTGGCAAAATATAATGCTCTACTCACTGGTCTCCAATTTGCCAAAGAATTAGACATATAATAACTTGAAGCCTATGGAGATTCCAAGTTGATAGTTAATCAGAATAAGGGACCGTAGTTCGGCATGAAGACCTCATCCATTATCATCAGGCGGCAATCAGAATATGGAAGCAGGGAGCCTATGGGGATTCTTCATTAAGCATGTGCCTCGGTTACAGAATATGGAAGCCGATGATTTAGCTCGCCTAGTAGCATCATTGCCTTTCCCCTAAAGAGACGACACTCAATTATGCTAACAGGTCAAGAGTTGTTCTGTACCAAAAATAATTTGCACATTGAACAAAGTTACTTTATAAATTTAACTTTCATGGATAAATATTGGAGAGACCTTTTTATAGACTACGATGCTTATGGGTTTCTTTCAGAAGATCTGAAAGGAGCTACTTCTATTAAAAGGTGCTCACTCCGATTCTATTATGATGCCTTATCCAAAATATTATATTATCGTTATTATGAGAGATTCCTTTTACGTTGTCTTTCTAAACCTGAAGAAAGTAAATTACTCTGGGAAGCTCATGATTGCATCTGTAGGGCACATCAGCCAAGTCCTATATTAAAATACCGCCTTAAGAGAATGGGTTATTATTGGCCCACCATGGTGGCAAATATCATAGATTACGATTGTAAATACAGATTATGTCAAATCTATATAGATTTTATCCACCAACCGATAGAGTTCTTACACCCTATAACTGCCTCCTAGCCTTTTGAAGTCTGGGGAAAGGATATTATTGGTTCGATCAGCCCATCTTCTTCTAGAGGACATCAGTTCATACTATAATCGATTGCTTCTCCAAGTGGGCAAAAGCAGTCCTGCTCATAGAAGTGAAAATGTCTAACGTAATTAGTTTCGTCAAACACCATGTTATTTATCATTTTGGCCTTCCCCGAAGGATAATATATGACAATGGGTCATAATTCGCCAGTCAAACTTTTTATCGATTCTATGACAAGAATCGAATCTAGAATGTAGCATCAACAGCCTATAATCTAGTAGCCAACTTCTTAGCAGAAGCCTTCAACAAGACCATAATCAAACTCCTTAAAAAGTTTGTCTCATCCAACAAGCGCGATTTGAATGAGAAGCTTGGGGAGTGTTTATGGGCTTATCGTACAACAATTCAAACTCTAACTAATTATACACCATTCACTCTGGTCTACGGATATGAAGCAGTTATTCTGTTCAAAATCCAGATACCTTTTCTCAGAATAGACATTGCTAATGAGCTAACAGTAGAGAATAATGATCGACTGCGTCTGCAAGAATTAGAAGCATTGGATGAAAAATACATGCATGCTCAATAGCGTATTGAGCTATACCAAGAATGCATTTCTAGAGCTTTTAATCAAAAATTCTAGGAAAGAATATTCCAAGTCGGTGAATTAGTCCTTACAGTAAGGAGACTTATGATCACAACCCATAAGAGGAAATGCAAATTCCAAGCTAAATGGGAAGGTCTTTATGTGGTTGAGACAGTATTCTCCAACGGAGCCTATAGGCTCTCTAAGCCTAATGGAGATTTGATAATGATGCCTATCAACTGCAAATTCCTTAAGAAATATTATGTCTAGACAAGACATATTATTCTCCATCTTCAGCAGATCAAAATAAGATGTACAGAAAATATAATTTTTTTAATCCCCAACAACTTGTAGCCTACACGGTATCTCAAACTATTACCTATATTCATTCTTGAATAAAATATGGGTAATAGGCCCTCAAAATTTCCTAATGAGTGTAACCCCCATAGCCTAAATTTTAGCTTAAATGTTATTATTAGGTTAATTTGGGGCTATTGGAATTTTTTTATAATTTTTGGTTAATTAAAAACTAGTAACACTAATTTTTTTAGGCTTTCAAGAATTTATTTTATTGTCAAACATAATTAAAATGTCCTAAACTTTTATTTTAGGTTTTAAATAATAAAATATATTTTTTAGAATTTTTTGAGAATTTTATTTATTATTCTTATCATTTATTTTGAGTTAATTTTGCAAAACTGAATTAAAATTATTTTCTGAAAAGAAAACCCATAAAAGAAATTACCCTGCCTAGTCAGCCAACAGGGGCCCGCCCATCAGCCTCCCACAGCATACAGGGTGGGGCCCGTCTGTCAGCGACTCGTGAACATGGGTGCGGGTGCAACCGGTCCATGCGTTCGAGCCGGGCCGAGTCCGAATTTGACTCAGACTCAGCCGAGCCAAGCCGGGCTGAACCCTGGCCGTCCGATGTGGGCAGGAGTGCCTGGATGGATGCCACATGGCAAGGCAGAGCATCTGGCTTTCTCTCTCTCCCCTATATATATATATATATATATATATTATTATTATTATTATTATTAGATAAGTTTAGGGTTATTTCTTCTAGCAGATTTTGAGGAGTTGTCATCTGGGATTTCCTTCATCTTCCAGAAGCCATTACTCATAGCTCTGGACTCCAAACACATCCCTGTTTCTTATATTGGAACCATATTGAGGTTAGTTTTCTGAATATATAAATTGTTTCACAAAATTCTTAATATTAAATTCTAGAAAATTCGTAGAGCCAGCATGTCCAAAAATAGATGCGTCTCGCTGTTTTCGTGATTTTGGGAGAAACAACAATTAGAATCATGAACTGTTTGAAGTTTCAGAAAGCTGACACGACAAAGTATAACATATGTGTTTCCAGAATTTAATTTTTTTAATTTTTATGCTGTTAATTCTGTAGAACATCTAGGTTAGCAATCAACTACCGTTGCATAATACGGTTTTGTATGTGCAATAGTTTTCAAATGAATTTGAATCCGGATGAGCCATAAATCCCAGCATATTTATAATACTGAAATCTACAGAAAATCATGCATAAAAGTTGATTTTGTATCAGTTAACTTTTCTGTCAATAAGATCGTCTCGATTTGCGTGCCATAAGTTTCAAGTTGATAAAATTGGGTTCTTTTGATAAAATTTAGGAATTTACCTAAAATTTTAGAATAAAAATTAAAATAGAATTTTATAGTATTTATTCTAGAATTAAATAAATGAAAATAAATTAGCTTTTGACATGGTAAATCATAATACATAGTCTATTTGGACTCTGACATGGATTCTGACTCGTACAGGCTAAGGACCACAGGCGAGTACATTCTCTGATAGTTTCTATTATTTGATATTTTTTATGATGCATGTTTATATTAATATTTTACCTGATTCTTGACACAATGGATGTGTGAATTGGTATTATATGGATTTATTTTCATGAGATACGTATTTTTAGGCCTATTAACTATTTTCTGGGCTAATGAATTACTGAACTAATGTATTTTCTAGCCTGTTGATATCTTCTGGACTATTAGGATTATTCGTGTCTGGACTTGGATCCAAGAGTACTAGTCGAGTGGAGAAATACCTAGGAGACGCGTGAATATTCTCTTTTTATCCTATGGTCTTACTAGAATAATAGCAGCCACACACGATACGTGTGGTTTGCTGGATATTACCCCCAGCCGTTCACATGTCAACATGGTATTTCAAAACACTAGTTAGATACAGTCATTCTGGATTAATCTATACTTGCTGATTGTACACTTGCATGACAGGTTTTCTAGTGCACATATCTGTCTATCTTTACATGCTTCTCTGTTCTTCTTTCTTGTCTTTCATTATTTTTTATTTAACTGTTCCTCTATTATATACTATATTCCATTATTATATGCTCATCAAGTATTTTATAACTATTTACTGTTCATAGTACTTGTCAATTAACTGGAAGTGCTATGGGGTTATACTCATTCCATCATGACTGGGTAAACATTTTTAGGTGACTTGCTATATTGCTCATTAGATTTTGTTGGAGATCGAGATGCTTTTAGAGGCCAATATTAAAATATAGATAGTTTAGCAACTTCTTTGGATTTGATGTTTAGCGAGTTTGTTCCCGAGTTATGATTTAATTATAAATTAAGAATCTTGTAAAACTATGTAAATGTTGCGAATGAGCAATAGATTTGAATTTGTGTTTAAATATTATCTATTTGGATTGATGGACTAATGTTATCATAGACAGCGTATTACTGTCAATGTTAAGGCGTAGGCTGGACTTGCCCACGTACTCGTATCCAAAAAGCGGGTACAGGTTGTGACACTGGGACAATCCTCAGGTCCAACGAAATACTCTTGTTGGGTTCATCTAAACGATTCTCTCCAATAAAAATATCCTATTCTTAAAACCCAATTATTTTAAGGATATTATATTCCTGATCCCTAGTTGGATTTGGAATAATCTCACATTTTTCTTCATCAGTCAATAAGTATAATATGATTCATGTCCATATTACCTCTGAATCATATTCTATTTAATATGCCCAAGAAAAGAAGACAATAGTTCGCCCTTGAACTACTCTTTCTTCTTTTCCCCAGCGGAGTAATCTAGCAAGCTATTATGTCCATATCACCTCCGATAGTATTGCATCCTGTAAAAATTTTTATTTCTACTTAGGATGAGTACGCCACTTTGTTTGAGATTTTATCGTAGAGCTTCGAGGTTTCAAGCACTGGGTGAGAGGCCAATGCTTAGACTTTGACTGCCTTCGGCGGAATGAATACCATAACATATGGCGACAATAGTATCACCCATGAGGCTAGGCAAGAGTCGAGCACTTAGTCATGAGAACCCTGAGAGGGTTAACTCGCGAGATCACAAAAATATATTGCCCGGCTCCGTAATATCGAGTCTTATGGATAGCAAAGACCAACAAAGTAAGACACTCTTTCTTAATGGGGTTGTATCTGTGCTCCGCTCTGACCATTATTTTGCTGAGGTAATAGATGGCCTTCTCATTACCTATATCATTTTTCTAGGCTAGTACATATAACAAGAAGGGTCTTTCCATAATTGGGGCCACCGATACTGGGGGTTTGAGGGATACTCCTTGATGTCGTCGAATGCACGCTGGCACTCTTCATTCCAAACAAAGGAAACTCCCTTCTTCATAATCTAGGCGAATGGTTGGTAACGTCCAGAGAGATTTGATATGAATCTTCGGATGTATGCCATCCTTTCTTGAAGGCCGCGAAGTTCTCTAAGGTTCTTTAGTGGATGCATCTCCAGGATTGCTTTAGTCTTATCAGGGTCTATATGGATGCCTATTGATGTTATGACAAAATACCAGAACTTGCCGCTAGAGACTCCCAAAAAAGATTTGGTTGGGCTCATCTTGAGCTGGTGTGCACACATCAGGTCAAAGATGGTCTTTATATCCCGGAGATGGTCACTTCAAAAGCGACCCTTGATGGCGATGTCATCGATATTGCATTCGACCGTCTTGCATAGATGTCTACGAAAAACTGTGATCATAGTTTATTTGTATGTAACACCCACATTCTTCAGACCAAAGGGCATGACTGTGTAGGAGTAATCTTCTATTGGTGTTCTGAACGACGTATGATTCTCGTCGTCGGAAAATATTTTTATTTGATTGTAACCTAAGAATCCGTCCATAAAGGACATTCGCTCGAAGTAATAAGTGTTTTCAATCATTATATCTGTGATCGAGAGGGAAAACTCGTTATTTCGGTATGCCACATTTAGATCGTGAAAGCCAATACAAATTTGGATCTTTTCGTTCATTTTTACGATGGACGTGATGTTGGCTACCGAATCTGGATATTGTTCCTCGTGGATGAAGCTACTGGCTATCAGTTTATTTATCTCAGCTTCAATGTCATTCATAATATCTGGACAAAACTGGCTCTGTTGTTGCTTTACTAGCTTAGCGTCGGGCAGGATGTTGAGTTTGTAGACCACGATCTGTGGGTCCAATCCTGGCATGCCTTTAAAGCTTCAAGCAAAGATATCGATATACACCCTTACGGTTGTAGTAGGGATTCATGATCTTCACCGGACAGACCTTTGATGATGAATATAGGTTTATGGGAGGATTCATTACCTAGATTGACTTGTACAACTTTAACCTCAATAGGAGATTCCCTTTGCTTGAACCACAATTCCTATTGTGAGTCTAGACATTGGGCCCACGAGTCTACTTCAAAGATTTTAGGTGGATCCTCGTCATCTTCCTCAAGGTCAGCTGACATCATGTTGGTAGATAACGTCTGTTTGAGCATCTCCCCTATACTGATAATGGAGTCCTAAGTGAAAGATTATGAATAATGATAGTATAATTCATCCTCTTCTTCCGAGGCATCGGGAGTTGACAGAGGTATGACTTACCCCAACCCATACCGGGTTTTCTGGTAGTATGCCTTGGATTTACCCACAGGGACATGGAGGCACAGAGGCATTCGCCGACCTTTGCCATAGTTTAAGCCTTTTGCAGCCTACATATCGTAGCCCACCCTCTTGATAAGGTGCTGGGCTTGACCATTGTACCGATAAAGTTGTATTTTGTCGGTATCGGGTTCTGGCACTTGTTCTTCTGGAATAAAGGACTGGAAATATTCCACTCTACCAAAGATGATAGTTTTCCCCCCTCCTCCTTGCTGGCATTATAAAGTAGGAGTCTCAAATACGGAGAACTCGGTTCGCTGCATAGGTGGTAGACACCTGTATATGTAGTTGAAACTCTAGGCCTTGTTATAAGGAGTATATTGTACTTAAGTGTGTGACATCTAAGTAATTCAAAGATAACCCTTTATTCATGAAATAAGGTACTTTATCCACCGGGATTACATCATCGAGAGAGGGAGTATCAGCATAAGCAGCTATGTATTCCTCTAACTTGTCTTTCTCAGAATTTGCTTCCAGTGAGAATGATGGCTTTGGGGGCCTCCTCCAGAGTTTAACAACTAGGGGTTCAGGTGTAGGAGCCGATGTTGGGTCCTCCTTTATTGGTTGGCAGGGTCTTCGCAATAGTACGGTCAGAGGTTTTGGTTCCTTCCTTTGAAGTTTTATCACCATGAAAGAGCGGTGTTTCGAGCACGTCCTTTGAGGTGAATTGTCAAAGGCTTGTCCGTATTTATGGCGACCTCTGCTTTATCATTAACATAGTGTCCTCCTTTGTCTTATTGACTTTGTTTATACAAGATTGAGTAGGAGTAATATGCCTTGACTCCTTTAAAGGGATCGACATAAGTGAACTCGGTCTTGACGACGCATCATGGTCGACATACTTCAGGCACTAGTATAAAGTTGAAGGCATGATCATTATTCATATATCCATGGACGTCCGAACAAGATATTGTAGGATACATCTCCGTCTATAACGTTGCAAGTGACCTCTGTTCATAAGTCACCAATCTGGCATTTCAAGCGAATCATTCCTAGATGGTAGCTTCTTCCGACATTGAATGAACTAATGAGGGTGTTGGTCACCGCTAACCGATGCATTGGGATCTCGAGAGTTTAAAGCAGGTTGCGGGGGATGATGCTGATAAAGGAACCATGATCGATGTACATTCGATCCACCTTGATGGCCCCTATGTAACCAGTGTAATAAAGAGGGCGATCATGCATGTTATTATTTAGAAACATTTCCTATTATAAAAATATGATGTTTTGTATTGCTTCTATCGCATTGTGGTAGTGGGGAAATGCAACGAGTTCCTCATCCAGCGGCTTGACCTGGGACAAATAAGAATTGGCATTTTGTAATGCCTCTCTTAGAGCTTCCAGAGTATCTTTGTTGAGTCGGAGGAGCTCTTAGAGTGATAACTTCACCAGAGTATTGGCAAGCTGTACCAATATGTCAAAGTTATAGGGTTTGTCGAACCCCTGAGCCATTTTCTTGTGCAATAACTTATTGAAGCAAGACTCCTTCTGCTTTGGGTTGTCTACTGCCGGGGGGTGGGATGGACCCAGATCAGATGCAGCAGGTGTAGGTATAATATTCGGTGAAACATTATCTTTCGGTTCTTTGTAGTCCCGTTGGTAGGCCAGGCTTAACCGAGTTGCCCCTTCCATGGCTTATTCGGTAGTAGAAGAAACCATGTGACAAGACTTGACCTTCCATTCCTTAGACTTGGTGGCGGAAGGTGCTGCTTGTTTTATCATGTCCGGAGCAAGGTCTGGATGGACCCACATGACCTCGTCCCGAGGTGTAGTAAAAGGTATCAACCTGGTTTTTTGGTTATGAGCTGGGGGGGTGACAACCTCCATTGTTGCTTTAGGATCGGGACCACTCCATCTTGGGCTTCCATTGCTGGAAAATTACCGAACTGAAGGGACACTATGTTGGCAGCAACTTCCATGTCTTCAATGTTTAAGTTGAGAGCTTTGGTGTTAATTAGACGCTAGATATATCTCGTCAACACGTAGCAATCCCATGTCGGGTGGTAGACGTACAGGTAATAATGGCAATATTTGGGGTCATCGAGTTTGCCTGCCTCATCCGAACGTTTGATATAGGGAGACGGAGCTTGTTCCCCTTCATTAGTACGTCAAAGATTGCCATGATATCATCATCTTCGAAAGAGTAGGTCTCTTTCAGATTTGGAGCCTCTACGGGCTTTTGCTCAGGCTTCTTGGTTATATTGGCGACAAAGGCCTATTTTCTCTAGACATTTTAGGCATTATTGCCGCTATTGTTGTAAGGACGTTTTCCCCTATAATCAACGATGGGGATCTGTATTCCCAAGTGGTGGGCGTCCTTCACTTTCTTCTCATCACATATAGCATTTATGATAAACAACGTCTAGTCTTTGAACTGAGTGTCTCCTATCCAGAGTCTGACCGTGAAAAGGATATTTCTCTGGCAGGTGTCCATCAGCGTGGACTCAGGATTACGTGGAGGTAACTTTCATGCAGCTTGACTGTACCTCTCGATGTACTCCCATACAGACTCTTTATCTTTTTGCGTGATGTCGATTAGAGAGGACATCATCATGCCATTTTTCCCGTCATATAATCGAGCGAGGAAAAGACCCTTAAGATCGTCAAATGACGAAATGCGGTTGTCCTGGAGGCTACAGAACCAATCGAAGGCTACTCCAGACAATGCCCCACAAAGAGCTTGGTAAGGATTGAGTCACTACGAGGCAGATGCCCCATTGCCTTCTCGAAGTAACTCATGTATTGATGAGGGGATGTCTTTTCGTCAAATAGAGTCAATTTAAAGGGCTTGTACTTGGTCGGGTATGGTACATCTCTCCACTCGAGGGGATACGGTTGTCGAATTCCGAGCTCGTACGGTGAGTCCCGACTGCCCATTGAGTCTAGGCGGGCCCAGAGTTCTCGTACCTCTCATATTTCTTCTCAGGCTTCATCTACTGCGGAAGGAGCAGACGATCCGGGTAGGAGATGATTACCACCAGCGGGTAGAGCAGTTATATTGGCAAGGGAACATATTTGATTTAGACTCCTATGACCATAACACCCCACAAGTCTGAAAATACAGACCTGTATAGGCCACCACTAAAACCTTATCACGTCCCAGTACCGTAATACAGAGACATACATGGACAATTACCCCGTACAAGGTATAGAACATCGTACAGCAGTCACGGTTGTAAATAGACAAGGGGTACATTATACAAGTAAATCACTTAGCGTTACACAGAACATATAATGTTTCAATCATTCAAAAAATGATAGTAAAGATAGAACATATATGACAAGGAAGTAAGTTGTCCCAAACGTCCTATCAAAATATTCTAGAAACCAGCTGTACAAAATAAAAAGATGGCGGAGTAGCAAAAGTACATGAACATGATCAGCTACAGTCTGATTAATTATATTCATGTAAGGAAACTAAATATCCAGATTTATGGTTAACAAGTACCGGTGGCTAAACGCCCAAAAGAGAAAATGTACAATAACAAGCAGTAATTAAGAAACCCACTCGTGTCCCTCAGCGTCTATCCGTCTGGTGCGCACCATTGTTCAGAGGAAAGTAAGTTGGATCCACTACTATTACTGAAATATCATGGCGTGGTCTCATAATATTTCCCTTATATATCGTACTGTAGTACGAACACGCTAGATATGAATCCACTTTGTCACTTGGCAGTCCAATTTAGATTCACCCCATCATGATGCAACTATCAAACAAGTCCTAGCCACGCTTGAAAATTGACTAAACAATTTTGTCCATGCTTGGAGGAATCATATTATATCGTATGTCACATAACACTTAGGTTCTTCTCAATATAAATATGTAATATAATCACGTAGGAACACCTAGCACATAGGAACATATATCACGTAGTAAGTGTATCAGCACAGATACTAGTATTCGAGTCAAGTCACCAATCACAATAGATCATATGAGTTCTATCATATCGCAACACTTAATTCAAGTCATGAACATAGGTGGTGTAGTTACTTGGCACATGGTCGAACTATATACATGGTCGGGTCAGGCACACAGGTGGGTCTAATACTCTCACAGTCATCAAGATTACATATATGAATCAAAAGTCCAATGGAACATTCAAACCAAATTAATTCAATAAATGTGTGTAGGGAGGCGCATGCGCACATGAAGATTAAGGTCGAATGGTCGATTAGGATGTATAAGAATTGGGGGCACATAGAATATGGGGCATATGGACAGGCAAAGTCCACTCATCGGAGCAAGTGCTAAGTGACGGACAATAAATACAAGTCAGAGAAGTGACTGGTGTGACTTGATATGACAAGCCAAAAATGCCAGGAAGATAAAAAAAGCATGAAAAGCTGTTTAGAGTCACAAAAGTCTTGCAGAGGCATGTGCCCAAAAGAAGAGATGCATGGGTCGTGGCCACATAATCTCCTGGCCGTATGGGCGCATGGAGTCTGGCCTTAGTGAATTCCTATGCGTCCAAGGTACTATGTGTCCGACTTTAGAACGCATGTACAGAGCAGTCATGCGTCCAACAAGATGGGCGCATGCTGGAGGGGCGCATGTTGCTGGGTCGCATGGTACTCCATCGTCCCATAACAAAAAGTTCGGCCAGGAAAAAGCTACAAGAATCGAAAACTTGTTCCCTTCATAATAACTTTATTTTAACTCCAAATCAAGTTAACCAAAAGCCAAAATGTCTTAAATTGAATACTCTATCACCTAGGAAAACTGGTTTTTTAAAATACCTTATTTTAATAGATCAAAACTACGAAAAACTTATAGAACCCATGAAAACCCTAAACTAAAAATGTCGATCTACTCACATCCACCCATCAAAACCGAAAACTCCAAACATTAAAAGTGTTTAGAATCATAATGTACATAAATTAGACTAATAAAATACAAAAAAAGATCAAGGATTAAAATATAAAGATTTTTTTATATCATGCAAGGAGTACTTGCCTAAAATGAAAGAAGGAGGAGAAATGAGAGAATAAGGGAAGAAAGAGAAAGAAGGGTTATATAGCTAGGGTTTGAGGTTTATACCATGGGTTCTCTCATAACTCGAACCAAACCACAAATTAAATCATGAACCACACTAAACCAAAAAATGCATCTAGTCTCCATACAACCTATAACCTCCGATTTCCAAATTTCCGAAATATTTAGATTTTTATTTTATTTTAAAATATCAAGTTTATAAGATATTTCTCCTTGAATTTTAGTATTAGATTTTTACAATGTTTGATTTTGTAAGTGATTTAAAATCTTTTATAAAAATCATTTTTTCCTAAATGTCGATTTCTTATAAATTAAATAGATAAATAATGATACATATATAATACTCTAGCTTCGAATATTTATTGGCTTGAAATCATAAAATTATTTGTTTAATAAAATTATAGAAGGACTAGTTGTTTTCATAATAAATTTTTATATCCATTTTGGATTAGTAAATAAATAAATTACATAAATTAAGATTTTGGAATATGGGTTAATTAGTGGCTAATTGGGAATCAGTTAGCTCTTAAAATATTTTCTTAAATTATAATATTTTTCTATTAAATTTACCAGTTTACCGTCTCCCATTCACACCCTCATTTTTCCACATGAAAAACTCATTTATATATAATCTGGGCCATTCATTATTGGGCCAATCCTAACCCTTCATCCCACAACCTCTTTCCCTATTTAAAGTCTCTCACCACACCATTCCCAAGAAACCCTAGCTAGCCCTCACAAATTCCCACAAGCCAACAAGCCATCACCACCATTTTGTGTGCTCGTGTCCGTGTGTCCAGCATTACCGTGTCAGTCGTGTTGGCCTCGGGTCCGACCCCGGGTGTCCTACCGTATCCATTCATTTCCTGTGTCCAGATTTATAACATTACAACCAGATTTTCGTGTCCGACACACCCGGACACATCCACCTCCACCACAGCAAACATCATCCTCGTGTCCACCATCTGGACACATCCCTACCACAGTACATCATTTCTGTATCCACCATCTGGACACATTCATACCACAACACCACCATCGTGTCCAGCCTCGGACATGATCCACCCCGACACAGCAAACCCAAAACCCTAACCTAGATTTTGACCGCCGCCGGCGACTGAGATCTCCTCCTCGGCGTCGATCGCCTGTGGCCGACGAGACGAGCGGATCCGTCGACCGCCACCACAGTAGAACACTCCACCGCCGCCGCCTCGGACCTCCTCACCCGCGTCGAGCCGTGGCCGCCTCAGACCCGTCGGGCTTCGCCGCCGCTTTCCTCACCGGAGCCGACGCCGTCGCTCTCGAGCTTCGACCGCCGCCGCCACAGCAGATCCGGAGCCGACGCCGCCGCCTCGAGCCGAGCACCGCCACCTCCTCGATACGACCACCGACCACCGCGTGACCGGCGGACTTCCCCGTGCCGACGCCGGAAACCCCATGTGAGCCTCCCTTCTCTGTCCCCTTTCGATTTCTCAGGGTGGGGAGTGAGTAAAGAGAATTAGGTTAATTATATAATTAGTTTATTAATTATATAATTAGTTTATGAATTATATATAATTAGTTTATTAATTATATATAATTAGTTTATTAATTATATGTAATTAGTTATATAATTATATTAGTTTAGTTTAGTAGTAATCAGTAGTTAATTTATATTAGTTATAATTAATCAGTTAATTATTTATTAATCAGTTAATTAAGTTATTAATCAGTATTAATTTATTAATCAGTAGTTATTTGTAATCAGTTAGTAATTTCTTAATCAATTAGTTAATTTCTAATTAGTTTAGTAAATAAAATATAATTAGTTTTATTTTTTTTTAATGTATGAATTTAGTTAATTATTATGTGAAAATTTTAGTTATGTAATAATTAAAAGGGTTTTTGATTATGTAAAAATAATAAATCTTGGGGTTTATATTGTTAATTAAAAATATAGTTTCAACAATAAAAATTAGTTCAAAATTTGTTTATTGGACTAGTAACCGATTTTTAGTATAGATATAAAAATATATGATGGCTTTTACATAAATTCTAGATTTTTATAAATAAACTTTTATTTGTAATTATTGTTCAAAATAAATTTGAAATGATTTTCATTAAATTAAGGTGTTACCTTAATAATGAACAATCGACCATTTTCTCTTATTAGCTAACTTGTAAATCTTAACCTTAGCTAAACCCCGGTAGGTTTCTCTATGTATTGAGGACTCGGTATCCTTATCTCGATTTTTGTGCCGAACTCCGATCTTGGACTTCTTTATATAGTTTCTAGCTATTTGGACTACTCCAGACCCATTGGAACTAACTGCTATATCATTTGGGATCACCTTGAGGAGGGTGGCATTATATACATTCTTTGATTAGTTATATATATATATACAATGTTTGATTGATATATATATACAAATATGTATTTTGGTATAAAAATATATATTTATATACATCTATTAATGTATATACACAAATACGTATTTTGTACAATTACTAATAGACACTTATATATATATATTATATACGTTTTTATTGGTATATACTCTGAGTGTAAATGTGTATTATATACGTATCCCTACTAAATGACCCTAGTTGACTAGACCCATGCCTGGCATAGCCCTGAGGCCAGTGTATTTCTATTGTGTGTTAGTGTAGCATCTGATACAAGTAATATTATTATATGTTTATAGGACTGTCGGATTCTCCAGACGATACTCTGGGACAGGACATTGGTATTGACAACTAAGGACCCAAGGCGAGTACATTCTCTGATTAGTTTTTAATTTATGATATCTCCTATGTTCACTGTATCTAGTGTAGATATACATGCTCTTGACACGTTGGTTACACGGATTGGTATACACGGATCTCGTCATGAGATGTTATTCCTTATTCATGGTGTATCTTGTACAAGACTTGTTTCCTTGTTATCTTGTGCATGTACAGACACTGATTCCCGGGGAGATTTGCTACCTCCCTAGGAAATCCCGTGCCATAGCGTACCATGATTGGATCTACTATACCAGTCGGGAGAGGGAAGTATTTTAGTATAGATATGTGATCATACCCAACTCTACATGCATCATAGCTCACCCCACATCTCACGTCGGGTGTGGCCTGACCATTTACATGCTTCATAGATGTTACGTGTGATTAGCCTGACCTCTACATGCATCATAGCTAACCAACGGTTAGCCTGACTTTACATGAATCATAGCTAATCACATGTAACCAGCCTGATCAAGTTCCCAAGCCGATCACATATTAAAGCTAGTACTCATACACTTAGTCATAGGTTCTTGCTCATGCACATATTGTTTCTTCTCCTGCATTTACTTACAGTATTTCCAGTATTTCTTTTATTTCTCGTACCTATACATGCTTCTCGTATATTTCCATCTTGAACTGCTACATAGTTTATATCATTAATATAGAACTGCTATTTAGAGATGTACTTTGCTCCTTCCTGACTGGAAAATATTTTTCCAGACTGTGACCTTAGTAGACTGGATTCTGACACACTTGGAGATTGGATGTTATTAATTGCAGGTATGATTATTTTGTTGTTTAGACTTGTCTTGTATTTTATTTGTTTGCTTCGATATCTTATCGTGCCTTAGCTTATGTGATTGAGTATATTTCCATATTATTTTGTGATATCTGCGTCTCCTTATGGAGTTGGATATTCATGTGAGATTGATTAGATAGTTACATGACCTAGACAGCGTTCTACCGCCGATGCTGCGGCGTAGGCTGGACGTACCCACGCTCTCGTGGCCCTTTACCGGGTGCGGGTCGTGACACATTTTTAGTGGTGGCCCATGCAGGTCAGACTTCGCAAGTTGTACGATGTCGTGGTAGTGCGACGTCATAGTTGTACTACTACGTACCTGCTATAGAATATGGGACATAGGATACTAGGATGAGAGAGGATGCTCAAACACAAAATTCTTGAGAGATTCCTGGGACGACCCCTTGAGAATCTTATTAAAATTTCTAATTTTAAATCCTTCACCTTGTTTCCGTCCATCCTCACTCATTGATATTGAATTTGATTATTGTTGATCAATTATTAAAATTTGAATCTTGGTATCATTGTTGAGTTTGATTCTTGTTGACCAGTTGTTAAATTTAATTCTTGGTATCGTTGTTGAGTTGATTTCATATCGAGATAAATTTTATGGGCTAAAATTTACGGTATCATCTGATGACATATGTTGATGAGGACAGTGAGAAAGGTAAAACGTCTACTTTGGTTATGGACCCTAGAGTTTATCGCAGCCATATTAGCTGTCGTGACGAGAACGTAGGAACCTGACTTGGATGTACATACTATAGTTATGAAACTTAGAGTCTCTCGTAGCCATATCGGTTGGCGTGGCGAGGATTCTAGATGACATGATTATAGAGTTGCGTACCTTAGTTACGAAACCTATCGTTTATCGCATCTATGCTTACTGGCGTGGCAAGGATTCTGAGTGTCATAATTTCAGACAGACGTGTATGATTATCAGGTTGTATCTTAAATTGGTTCTTAAAGTATCATCTCAAGACTTATCTATTTCTGTTACTCCAGGACTTTATTCCATATCTTCTTTTCTTTACTAGCAGTAAAGATACCTTCAGTCCTTAACCCAGTTCTTTTGAGCCTTATTTCTTTAAGGATCCTTGTTAGTGTGATAATTAGTGACTTGTAATTATGGCTGTGTCTTGAGTGTTAGTATTGGTTGAGTGTTGTTAGTAAGTTATAAGTGTTTCCTAGTTGGACATGTGAGCAGTAGGCTTTAATCTAGAGTTAGCCCTTAGCATAGTACCTTGTACCACTGGTTCTGGGATAAGTGTCATTAGAGTAGAAGGAGAGTATAAAGCATCAGTGATAGTTCTCAGAGTTAGTATCAGAGCCAATTACCCGTCCTGGAAAATCCTGGTTATGTAATTGAGTGATCTATGTAAACAATTAAGTATCCAGGAATTGTGTTAAGGATTAATGGAGCATGATGTTCAATTTGATGATTGATACCCGGTGTGTTAAAGGTAAAGAAATTTATATGCATGAGGAGTTATAATGAGGTGTCATGAGTAGAGAAATATCAGAATTAGTAATAAGAATGGTGAAGCGTATCACGGATTAGTTTAACAGGCTATAAAAGGTTAAAAGGAAATACATATACATCAATTGAGATGAGAACCATATACTTGCCCATGAGAGTAAAGAAACATGAGTGTTATAGAAGATACATGTAATCATGAGTTATAATGAGCTTGATGGGATGATGCATTAATGAAGCTAGTGATATAATACCAAGAGTGCTAATGATTCTATATCGAGAATTAGTCGAGAATAACGTTAATAACAGTAAGCACCCTGTATGATGATAATTAAATGATATACCAGTTGACATAAATTGAAATCATAAAAGAAAATACAGGTGATGATAACTTTGATCATTGGAGGTAATAGTACAAGTGATTCAGGCAGTACAATTTTAGTACAAAATTATAGACACTAGGTGCATTGAGTGCACCTTGAGTATCAGAGACCGTGAGCACTAATAGGTATATTTGGATATATAAATTAAAGAGTGGAAATGAATTTTTACTTTGAGAATAATTGAGGAGTTGAGATTATGTCATTAAATTTTTAAGGATTTCAATTATTGATTCAATAAACATGGTTAAGGCTACAAAGATTTTTGGAGTGATTAAATTTTATTTCGATGTTGAGTATCTGATTTTGAGGAAGTATATACAATTTATTTTAAGTTGATCGAGAAGTTAAACCTTGATGATTATTTTTGAGGATTAAATTTATGGTAGATGAGAAATATGAATATTAATATATGAGTAGATGATATACACATGTAAGGATCTGGTGACTTGAGCATGATTGAGATGGCACCGCAGACTGACTTGGGTGTCCATCTAAAAATTATATTGGAAAGAGCAGTATTTAGTATGGTGTTGCACTTGACGTATATTTGAGTGATAAGAACGACTAGTATGAACAATTGTAGTAGGAACGGGAACTGACAGAGGGTATGGTACTAAAGAGATAGAGGTATCAACTTGGATGCATTATTGAATCAGGGTTATATTAGAGATTCTTGGCATCATATTTTTGCATTAATAGACAGGTGTATTCATGGATCTTGTGGATTAATGATTAGTTGATATGGGTACTAGTGTACATGAATAGGAATTAGTTAGTAAATATGCTAGAGTTAAGTGTTGTTAGAGATAGTAGATACTACAAGTAATATGTTAGCAGGTTCCTTCTTTCCCTCCTAATGATTCCTTCTTCCATCTTTCGATTGATTGATTTTCCTAATACTGTAGTTTGTATTCATGATTTTCTTGTTAGGATATAACTAGTAGTACACCTTAACAGAGACTGAAATACCATGACAAAAGATACATGACCTATATATTTTTCTTAAATTGCATGGCTGTAGGTAGAGTTTTTTAAACCATGATCATTAGAGTTTTGACCATAGCAAAGATCTATGACAAGGTTATGACCGACAAAAAGAGACAAGAGGATTAAATTTGTGGATGAGCATTAATAAAAGAATTTAGGGGTTGTTATAACAGAGTTGATGGATCATTGATTTTGCGAAAATCGAGGTATGATTGAAATTCGAGGATAAACATTAACTTAAATAGAGAGTTAAGAAATTCACAGGGCAAAATTGAGGATTTATTAAGGTCTTGATATGATTGATTATTAAAATTTGAGAAAATTTGGGAAATTATCATTATATCTAATTGATTGCAAGGTAGAAATTTTATATTATGAATGTTGCATTGAAGATTTCGTAAATATCGCATTGTTGAGTATTTTGAGGAAAAAAATGAGATCAGAAAATAAAATCGTTAATGGAATAGTGTCAAATTTAATTCTCGGGATGAGAATTTAGATTGAATAAGCATCAATTGAATTTGAGTTAGAGGAGTAAGAGGATTGATGGATTAGTGTTTAAAATTTAAATTTTGGGATACGATTTTCATAAATATACATTGATTGGAATTCAATTGGAGGATTGGATATTAAAATCCTTGAGTATTTAGATACGAACTTAAATTTTTTTGAGGAGATTATGACAAAGGGGATTTGATTTTTTAAACTTGAAGATTTTCAGGAATATGATGTTATAAAATTTTGAAAGGTTGTGAAATAGCAATATGGAATTACGTCATGATTATTTGGGTTGAAATTTAAATTTTGATAGAAATAATATGATGAGTAAAGGCAATTATTGAGGATCTTAAATTTCGAGGACGAAATTTTTCTAAGGTGGGTAGACTTGTAACCTCCGATTTCCAAATTTCCGAAATATTTAGATTTTTATTTTATTTTAAAATATCAAGTTTATAAGATATTTCTCCTTGAATTTTAGTATTAGATTTTTACAATGTTTGATTTTGTAAGTGATTTAAAATCTTTTATAAAAATCATTTTTTTCTAAATGTTGATTTCTTATAAATTAAATAGATAAATAATGATACATATATAATACTCTAGCTTCGAATATTTATTGGCTTAAAATCATAAAATTATTTGTTTAATAAAATTATAGAAGGACTAGTTGTTTTCATAATAAATTTTTATATCCATTTTGGATTAGTAAATAAATAAATTACATAAATTAAGATTTTGGAATATGGGTTAATTAGTAGCTAATTGGGAATCAGTTAGCTCTTAAAATATTTTTTTAAATTATAATATTTTTCTATTAAATTTACCAGTTTACCGTCTCCCATTCACACCCTCATTTTCCCACATGAAAAACTCATTTATATATAATCTGGGCCATTCATTATTGGGCCAATCCTCACCCTTCATCCCACACCCTCTTTCCCTATTTAAGGTCTCTCACCACACCATTCCCAAGAAACCCTAGCTAGCCCTCACAAATTCCCACAAGCCAACAAGCCATCACCACCATTTTGTGTGCTCGTGTCCGTGTGTCCAGCATTACCGTGTCAGCCGTGTTGGCGTCGGGTCCGACCCCGGGTGTCCTACCGTATCCATTCATTTCCTGTGTCCAGATTTACAACATTATAACCAGATTTTCGTGTCCGACACACCCGGACACATCCACCTCCACCACAGCAAACATCATCCTCGTGTCCACCATCTGGACACATCCCTACTATAGTACATCATTTCCGTGTCCACCATCTGGACACATCCATACCACAACACCACCATCGTGTCCAGCCTCGGACACGATCTACCCCGACACAGCAAACCCAAAACCCTAACCTAGATTTCGACCGCCGCCGGTGACTGAGATCTCCTCCTCGGCGTCGAGCGCCTGTGGCTGACGAGACGAGCGGATCCGTCGACCGCCGCCACAGCAGAACACTCCACCGCCGCCGCCTCGGACCTCCTCACCCGCGTCGAGCCGTGGCCGCCTCAGACACGTCGGGCTTTGCCGCCGCTTTCCTTACCGGAGCCGACGCCGCCGCTCTCGAGCTTCGACCGCCGCCGCCACAGCAGATCCGGAGCCGACGCCGCCGCCTCTAGCAGAGCACCGCCGCCTCCTTGATACGACCACCGACTACCGCGTGACCGGCGGACTTCCCCGTACCGACGTCGGAAACCCCATGTGAGCCTCCCTTCTCTGTCCCCTTTCGATTTCTCAGGGTGGGGAGTGAGTAAAGGGAATTAGGTTAATTATATAATTAGTTTATTAATTATATAATTAGTTTATCAATTATATATAATTAGTTTATTAATTATATATAATTAGTTTATTAATTATATGTAATTAGTTATATAATTATATTAGTTTAGTTTAGTAGTTAATTTATATTAGTTATAATTAATCAGTTAATTATTTATTAATCAGTTAATTAAGTTATTAATCAGTATTAATTTATTAATCAGTAGTTATTTGTAATCAGTTAGTAATTTCTTAATCAATTAGTTAATTTCTAATTAGTTTAGTAAATAAAGTATAATTAGTTTTATTATTTTTTTTAATGTATGAATTTAGTTAATTATTATGTGAAAAATTTAGTTATGTAATAATTAAAAGGGTTTTTGATTATGTAAAAATAATAAATCTTAGGGTTTATATTGTTAATTAAAAATATAGTTTCAACAATAAAAATTAGTTCAAAATTTGTTTATTGGACTAGTAACCGATTTTTAGTATAGATATAAAAATATATGATGGCTTTTACATAAATTCTAGATTTTTAT
The DNA here is from genome assembly GCA_036927795.1 of Iris macrosiphon. Taxonomy (NCBI): domain Eukaryota; kingdom Viridiplantae; phylum Streptophyta; class Magnoliopsida; order Asparagales; family Iridaceae; genus Iris; species Iris macrosiphon. Next base: position 103,856,576 of record JAYESA010000020.1, on the reverse strand, counting down.
AAATAAACTTTTATTTGTAATTATTGTTCAAAATAAATTCGAAATAATTTTCATTAAATTAAGATGTTACCTTAATAACGAACAATCGACCATTTTCTCTTATTAGCTAACTTGTAAATCTTAACCTTAGCTAAACCCCGGTAGGTTTCTCTATGTATTGAGGACTCGGTATCCTTATCTCGATTTTTGTGTCAAACTCCGATCTTGGACTTCTTTATATAGTTTCTAGCTATTTGGACTGCTCCGGACCCATTGGAACTAACTGCTATTTCATTTGGGATCACTTTGAGGAGGGTGGCATTATATACATTCTTTGATTAGTTATATATATATATAAAATGTTTGATTGATATATATATACAAATATGTATTTTGGTATAAAAATATATATTTATATACATCTATTAATGTATATACACAAAAACGTATTTTGTACAATTACTAATAGACACTTACATATATATATTATATACGTTTTTATTGGTATATACTCTGAGTGTAAATATGTATTATATACGTATCCCTACTAAATGACCCTAGTTGACTAGAGCCATACCTGGCATAGCCCTGAGGCCAGTGTATTTTTATTGTGTGTTAGTGTAGCATCTGATACAAGTAATATTATTATATGTTTATAGGACTGTCGGATTCTCCAGACGATACTCTGGGACAGGACATTGGTATTGACAGCTAAGGACCCAAGGCGAGTACATTCTCTGATTAGTTTCTAATTTATGATATCTCCTATGTTCACTGTATCTAGTGTAGATATACATGCTCTTGACACGTTGGTTACACGGATTGGTATACACGAATCTCGTCATGAGATGTTATTCCTTATTCATGGTGTAGCTTGTACAAGACTTGTTTTCTTGTTATCTTGTGCATGTACAGACACTGATTCCCGGGGAGATTTGCTACCTCCCTAGGGAATCCCGTGCCATAGCGTACCATGATTGGATCTACTATACCAGTCGGGGGAGGGGAGTATTTTAGTATAGATATGTGATCATACCCAACTCTACATGCATCATAGCTCACCCCACATCTCACGTCGGGTACGGCCTGACCATTTACATGCTTCATAGCTGTTACGTGTGATTAGCCTGACCTCTACATGCATCATACCTAACCAACGGTTAGCCTGACTTTACATGAATCATAGCTAATCACATGTAACCAGCCTGATCAAGTTCCCAAGCTGATCACATGTTAAAGCTAGTACTCATACACTTAGTCATAGGTTCTTGCTCATGCACATATTATTTCTTCTCCTGCATTTACTTACAGTATTTCCAGTATTTCTTTTATTTCTCGTACCTATACATGCTTCTCGTATATTTCCATCTAGAACTGCTACATAGTTTATATTATTAATATAGAACTGCTATTTAGAGATGTACTTTGCTCCTTCCTGACTGGAAAATATTTTTCCAGACTGTGACCTTAGTAGACTGGATTCTGACACACTTGGAGATTGGATGTTATTAATTGCAGGTATGGTTATTTTGTCATTTAGACTTGTCTTGTATTTTATTTGTTTGCTTCGATATCTCATCGTGCCTTAGCTTATGTGATTGAGTATATTTCTATATTATTTTGTGATATCTGCGTCTCCTTATGGAGTTGGATATTCATGTGAGATTGATTAGATAGTTACATGACCTAGACAGCATTCTACCGCCGATGCTGTGGCGTAGGCTGGACGTACCCACGCTCTCGTGCCCCTATACCGGGTGCGGGTCGTGACACAACCAAATAAATATACAAGCAAGAAATAATATGTCCCAAATACGTATATCGAGAACGGAGAGTAATAACGCCTTTGAAATTCTAAGTATAAACTTCTTAAGGGCCAAGTCTGAATTCCTTTGCATTAAGTGACTCATTTTACTGAGCAAGGCGAGATGGGTCATCGTATTTGTGTTGTTTGAATCGGCTCTTCGTATTGAGCGGAGCGGGTCGTTACACTAATTAGGATTTGAGAATATACCTCAGAAATTTCCAGAATATGGTTAATAAAGGGATGCTTTCTTATGAGAATATAATACCTGGATACTATGGAGGATTTGAGAGAATATGCCTCAAAAATTTGTTGCTGACTATTAATACCGACCGTATTTGTGTTAGAGTTGGGTGGGATTCCCAACTTATGTGGAGAATATCCCAGAATACGATGAGTGCCATCCTTGTATTGAAGAAGCTCGAGGTGTGAATCGAGCAACCAATAACATATATGGTAAGAAAATCTATGATTGGATTTCTATTTATGGCTTTGACCATATATTTATGATTGGATCTTTCATATAGTAACTTTTTATATAATTGGACTTGCAATATATGGCAAGAAAATATATGATTGGATTTCTATTAAATATATGATTGATATATATTGGACTTCTATATATAGATTTCCAAAATATGATAACCCTAATTCATGCAAGGGTTTATAAAAGGCTGATGTAAATTGATGAATATAATATATCAAGGTTACAACTTTTAAGAGAAAAAAGGATTGGAGACAATGGTGAAGGAGAGATCATTTCGGGTAATTTTTCTCGCCATCTCTTGTTCTTCGGAGTCTATAATCAGGTTTTATTCTTTTAAGTAGTTGTGGTAACCCATTTTGGATCAGTAAGAAGTCTATAAGGAGTTGGTGTACTTTTTTATTCTATTAGTAGAGGTTTTTCAGGGTTGGACTCTGATCATCCCATAATTTTTTATCTAGATTTTCCATATAAAATTGCTCGTTCCTGCGTTTGACAATCAAACCAAGGAGAAGAGATAGACGCAAAGTAGGTACATATGGTAAACCTAAACAGTACAAATTATCACTAATTGTAGAGCAATATGAGAGATTTGTTATTTGTCAAGAAGCTACATCTTCCGGTATTTTCTTTTGAGAAGCCTAGTAATAAATTCGAAGAGGGTTAGAATTTTGAGTATATATAGGTGTATGTACATACGATAGTTCATTGATAAGAATGTGTACATTCACGTTGCTAGTAGAGAGCACACTAGGATACTTTGAGAGAAGCTAGAATCTTTGTATATGAAGACGATGGGGGTAAACAAGTTGTTCCTAATGTGAACGATGATGGGTCTGTGGTACAAAGATGGTACATCTATCATGGATTACTTGAGTGTGTTTCAGTTCATTAATGACCAGTTATCCTCGATAAGATTCAAGTTTAACGACAAAGTTTAGGGGCTATGGTCGGTGTATACTTTGCCAGACTACTGGGAGACCGTATGAGTGTCTATGATCACTTCTTCTCCAGAAGACGTGGTCAGTCTGAGGTTCGCCAAGAGCAGGGTGATGAATAAAAAGATGTGGAGAAAATATCAGGGCATGTCTTCTTTATCCCATCCAGTGGCACTGGTTTTAGAGAGACATGGAAGAAGTAAAATTAAAGCAGGGGTCCGGACGGTGGCAGAGACAGGATCAAAGGGAAGCCCAAGTGTCGGTACGAGGACTCCGAGTGCTACTAATATGGAAAGAAGGGCCACATCAAACAAAACTATTTTGCTTGGAAGATAGAGAAGAAGGGTGACAAGGGGAGCAGAGTCAGAATACAATAACGACTGCCTCAATATATGGAGGAGATGCGATTATTGTAGATGATAAGGTACTCATGAACCTCACCTGTGATGATACTTCTTGGTTGGTGGACTCAGGATCTTCAGCGCATATATCTTATAATAGGCGATGTTTGCAACTTACACAATATGAGACTGCAGAGTATTGAAGATGGACAACGGAGATATGTCGAAGGTTGTTGCTATTGGAGATATGCATGGAAGAACCAAGATGGGTGCAGTTCTTGTTCTTAAGTATGTTCATTATGTCTCCAATATCTATTTCAATTTGGTATCGATTGGAAGGTTGGATGATGAGGGATTCTTCAATCTCTTCGGGATGGTAAGTCGAAGATTTATAAAATTTTGATGGTGATTGCCAAAGGAAGCAAGATGTCTGGTCTCTATTATATGGAAGGGAGCACACGTGGGGCACAAGAGGTAAATATAGTTACTGGTGCATTTATCGAGTTGTGGTACAGGAGGCTCAGCCATATCAGCGAGAAGGGAATGAGCTACTTGTTGAACATGAAAGTGATTCCTAGACTTAAGTCTGCAAAGTTGGAGATATGCACACACTATTAGGCAGGAAAGAAAAATAGGGTATCTTTCCAAATTCACCCAAGTTCAAAGAAGCCGGCGTTGCTCTAGTTGGTTCACTCAGATGTCTACAGTCCTATAAAGGTAAAATCTATTGGTGGTGCTTCTTACTTTATAACTTTTATTGATGACTTTTTCAGGAAAGTTTGGGTCTATGCTTTAAAGACCAATGATCAGGTGCTTCCCAGTTTCAAAGAGTTTCAGACCTCTGTTAAAAGGGAGACAAGCAAGAATTTGATATGCGTTCGGTCTGCCAATTGCAGCAAATACATCGATCCCTTTGATGCATATTACAGAGAGGAAGAGATATGACACCAGAAGACTCCGCCAAGGACACCTTAGCTCAATGGTGTAGCGAAGCCATAAACATGACTATGATAGATAGGGTAAAACTTTTCTTGTTTGAAGCAAACTTATTGGACAGTTATTCGGGTGAGGCTCTTAACATGCTGCTTATGTTATTAATTTATCTCAAACTACTCCTTTGCAGGGAGATGTGCCTGATAGAGTATGGTACCGCAAGGAGCCGTAATTGAGTCATCTTCGAGTGTTCGGTTGTAAGACCTTTGTGCATGTATCGAAGGACGAGAGATCCAGACTCGAGCCAAAGATGAGGCAATGAGATGAGTTTTTTTATAGACTATATGACTCGGTGGAAAAAAATCTCTATAAAAATAAGGATGTAGTATTCGTCGAGGATCATACCATGACCAACACTCAAGATTCTGAGAGGCCTTCTGAGGCTGAGGAATTGCCGGAGTTAGAGTCATTTTGTTTTGAGCCATTTCCAGAGAAAACTGTAAAGGATCTAGTTATAGGGGAACAAGTACATGGAGATTGTCACTCCCCGTTCCCGATATACCTATTTGGAATGTATTTTTATTTTAGCATGGTTGCATGTGCATGGAGAAATGATCCATTCTTTGGTTAAACCTAGCTTATGGTTTATTTTGTGGGTTGGTTCAACTCATGAGAACCTTTGGTTCAACCCTCAACCCTACCATATATAACCCAACATTTTTTCTCTCTCTCTTCACTTCTTTATTACTTCCTCCTTCTTTAGTTTTCTCTCCCAATTTCCGTAGGCAATTACATCTCGCATGAGAAATAGAGAAACCCTCTATATTATTGTTCCATTATGTTGATTATGTGTTTCTAAGCACTATTAGTTCTTAGATTTTTCTATTTTGATGGATGAATTAGTGTATTTCTATATTTCTAACTTAGAGTTTTTATGGGTTTTAAGAGTTTTTCTTGGTTTTGATCTATTAAACTTTTGTCTTTGAAAACCATTTTTTGCTACATGATAGAGCTTTTAATTTAGAGTATTTTGGCTTTTTATTCACCCGATTTGGACTTAAAATGAGAATTTTATGGACAAAACAAGATTTTAATTTTTGGGGCTTTTCTGCCGTGGCCGAACCTGCTATTGGGGAAGACGAAGTATCCATGCGCCAGCGAGCATATGCGGCTGAGAGTGCCATGCGACTTGAGAGGATTATGCGGCCTAAACTCTTACCACATACTGACAACATGCATCTATCTTGTTGGACGGATAATTGTTGATTTACATAAGTATCCTTGAACACCTTGTGCTTTCACTCGCTGAACGAAAGAGAAATTCACTAAAGTCCAAGAGAACTCCATGCGGTATTGAACCCCATGCGGCACCAACACTCATGCGGCCTGGAGAGCAAGCTGCCACTATTTTCTTGGACGCATGTATCAGAACCGTTGGTACTTATTTCTATGGTTTTATCTTTTCTTCCGGATACACTTTATGGCTTGTCACATCAATCACTTTATGTCACATCACTGATACTTTATTTATTGCCTGTCACTTTATCACTTTTTCCAAGGAGTAGACCTTAACCCTGAGCAGGCGGCCAAGTGGTTCATGCGACCTGACTTTTCATACGGCCCTAACTTTATATGCGGCCAGGATTGTCATGCGGCCTAACTTTCCATGCGGCCTTGCTTGTTTTGATCGAATGTTTTCTTGATTCATGTGACCCAATGTATAATTGGTAATTGGATTCGAATACTGTATTCGTGTTGATACCACTATTGCTTGATAATTATTCATGATTTAATGTGCGCCAAGGTGCGACACATCGTGTCACATGTTAAGTAATTATATTTGGGTTGTTTATCGAGAATGCCTCCAAATTCCTAAACGCATGATATTATAAATATATATACATTATTTCTCCAGTACGGGCAAAACAAGCAAGTCAACTACTAAAACGTAGCTAGGATATTGATTGTCTGAATGTTGCATTCAAGCTCGGGTGAATCCAGATTTGACTTCCATGGATTCGTATCTAGCGTGCCCGTACTTTGTACGATATCTTAAGAAAATTTTTTATGTGACCGCGCCTTAAGATTTCAAACACAACCTAGGGCTAATTAGGTAACTAAAAGTGGTAGTAATACTGGAGGGAATGATTTTTTGAGATCATGCCAACGAACCTTTCTACAGAGATTCATTGTACGTACGCTGTGGGTTGGGCACCACAGATATTGTATATCATCTGCCTTAGTGGAGTATAGTATCTGACTATTATTATGTCGAGCCACTATTTTAATATAGGAATACTGGAACCGCTAATACCGTATTTTTAGCGCAATGGCCCTACGGGTGGACTGGTGCATCCTGGAAGTTCTTATTTTATTTATGTGGCTCGGTTAGCTCATGTTCGGCACTGACATTATCTGAAGATACTTATTATGCATTATTCTGAGATAACCTCAGACTCTACAAAATAGCAAGCCATATTAATGATTGGCCGATATAAGAAATGGACTTAGTTGTGATTGTATTATTCAGTTAATAGCCTAGAGAAGTGGACTATCATATTGTGATAGTTTAACCCTTATCCTTGTTTCGTGGTAAGGTTGAGCCTTAACGCTAGGATGTGCCATGGACCTAAGTTACGACACTGTACCTATGTATTATTATATATTTTCCCTGGGTTTTTTTCTCTATTTTGCGCTCCACTTGTGGTACTTGCTATTTGGTGTTTAACCCCACTGATTTTGTATAGCCAGGTTTTGCACCAGCACCATAGTATCCAACATACTTTCCTCCAACTCATGGCGCATACCAGGAACATGGCTGCAGGGGTTAGCAAGTAGATTTTTCTTCTTCCCTGCTCGTCATGCATATTTATTTCCTTTTGGCGTTTAGCCACCGACACCTTTTAGCCGTCTCATCTGGATATTAGTTTTCCTAAATGATTGTATTAAATCAGACTGGAGATGTTCACTGTTATGTACTTTTTTTACTTTTCCAGCTTCTTATTTTGCACAGTTAGACTCCAGAATATTTTGAGAAAGCGTTTGGGATACCTTATTGCTTATTATATATGCTCTATGCATACTGTTTCTTATTTGAATGATTGATCAATATAAGTTATTGACCATAGAAGACCTGATTGTAGCATCCACCGTGTCTTGTACAGCTGTGATCGTCATACGACGTATAACACCTTGTATGAGATAACTGGCCATGTCCGTCTTCGTATTTCGGTACTAGGCATGATAAGGTTTTAGTGGTAACCTATACAGGTCTGTTCTTCAAACTTGTGGGGTGTCTTTGTCATAGGAGTCTCAATCAAACATGATCCTTCTTAAAATTCAGAATTCGTCCTCTTCGATACTCATCTTAAATTTTTTCGGATTGGTTGCTTTATTGTTCCTTCTCGTCCTGTGCTTATTGTTTCTTATGCTTTTCTTTAGGGTTTCTTCTTCCTCCGATACTGCAGCAATAAGAAAGGGTGAGTTTCCAGTGGAATGAGATCCTGTGGAAACCCAACCAAGGATCCGAGTTAAGCCCGCGATGAATGGGATAGAGCAACAGGCTCCAAGTGTTCCCATATCTCCCGCAGTGAAGGCAGTACTGGATACCCCGGCCTTACTAGAGATTATCCGTGGATTATTGGCTGTCCAACAACACCAGATGCTGGTGCAACAACAACAACAACAACAACAACAACAACAACAACAGCAACATCAACAACAATGGCTCTAGCAGCAAGAACAGAATGTCCTATTGAACTAAGGATTACGGACAACCCTGGAACAAAGCGGGAGAACATATTCTGGGGCATTTATTAGCTTTTGAAAACTAAACTCCTGATACTTCGATGGCATAGAGGATACAATTACGGTAAATGATTGGCTCCAGGATATTGATACCATTCTAACAGCGGCTAAAGTTTTGGCCGAGGAAGAAGTTATCCTGGTTCGCCTACAACTCCAAGATCTGGAAAGAGATTGGTGGGCTAGATGGACGTAGGATTGAGGCTTCCTATTTTATGGGAGGATTTTAGGACCCGATTCATGGCAAAGTACTTTGGAATTATGGATCAGTGTGAGTTGCAACAAAGGTTCATTAACCTCAAACAAGGTGGAAGGATGGTAGACGACTATGCGGTAGAATTTTATCGACTTAGCAGATTTGCTCCAACTATGGTGGCAACAGAGTTGGAGAGGGCAATGAGGTTCCAACAGAAAATTCACTTGGAGATCTTGCATATGGTAGAGGTGCATGACTACCAAACCTTCGCAGCGGTATTGATAACAGCCAAGAGGGTTGAGCTTACTTCTCAAAGGATGGCATCAAGAAGTATGGATCAAAAGAGGCATCATGGATAGAACAATGAGGGAGGAATAGTACCCCGAACGTCAACACCATCACCTGGTATTCGTATACAAGAATCAGCACCGCAGAGGATGACAGTTTCAATAGTAACGGTACCAACTTGGCAATAACAGCCGAGACAGCAATAGCAACAGTAGTAGCAACAACGATGAAGAGCGCCGATAGGTTATACCTACTGTGGCAAGGGAGGTCATACCTAGGATATTTTTAGGGTAGCTAACAAAATATGTTTGAGATATGGGAGCCCTGATCACAAGGTTACCATATGCCCATTGATGGAGAGACCAGGAGGGCCAATACAACAGTTTCCTACATTGTCAGCTCCAAGGGCAGTACAGCAAGGAGGACCAGCAGTAGCAGCACGGCCTTTAGCTTAGCGTTCGTTGCCGACACATGCCCAGCTTTATAGGCAGGAACGACAGAATCAGCAGGGGCCACAACAACGACAGCAAGGAAGATATCAGTCTCACCAAGGCCAAGGCCAGGCACTCACCTAGTCTTCGTAGGAAGCAATGGCATCGAGCGACGTAGTGGAAAATAATATTTTTGTTATAACCTTTTCTCCCATTGATTTAATTAATTCAGGAGATTCACACTCATTTATATCAGCACAATATATGACACATATTGGATTGAAGTTTGAGGCATTGCCAGCAAGGCTGAATATACTCACTAGCAATGTAATCGTAGAAGTTAGTAGGGTATGCCTAGCATGTCCAGTCGTAGTATGTGGGCATTTATTACCTATAATATTGGTCGAGTTCCCTATGGGTAACTTTGATATTATCTTAAGCATGGATTGGTTGAAAGATAGTCATACAACGATAAACTGTCCAGAGGGTAGAGTATTGTTTAGAATTCTCGGTCTAGAAGAATTTGCCCTTAGAAGAATAACAAGAGACCAACATAAGAGAGGAGTCGCATCAGTAGCAAAGAAAGCAAACCCGCTGCCCAAGATAGTTGAAGATTTTATGGATGTCCTTTCCAATGATCTTCCTGGATTACTCCCAGTTAGAGCAGTAGGGTTCTGTATATAGTTGATGCCAGAAGCAGAACCAGTATCTCAGAAGGTATACCTTATGTTACCATCAGAACTTGATCAGTTATATCGACACGTGGAAGAACTAAAGGCGAAGAAGTTTATTCGGACCAGTGTATCATCGTGGAGAGCACCAGCAGTATTGTTGAAGAAGAAGGATAGATCGACGAGTGTGTGTATGGATTAAAAAAATTGAGTGAAAGTGAAGAACAAGTACCCATTACCAAGGATTGATGATTTATTTGACCAATTGAGGGGAGAAAGAGCCTTCTCTAAGATAGATTTACTGTCAGGATATCATCAGGTACGAGTCCAGCAGCAGGATATACCGAAGATAGCATTTTGGTCATGATATGGGCATTACGAATTCTTAGTTATGCCATTCGGATTGACTAATACTACAGCGGTATTTATGGACTTGATAAACCATATTTTTATGTCTTACTTAGACTGATTTGTGGTAGTATTCATCGATGACATCCTAGTATATTCTCGTAATGAGGAGGAGCATGAAGAATATCTCAGGATAGTTCTGCAAACTTTGAGGAAGCACCAGTTATATGGAAATCTAAGTAAGTTTGAGTTTTGTTTGGATCGCATATCCTTTCTTGGGCATATTATTTCTAGAGCAGGAGTGTCAATTGATCCCAAGAAGGTAGAGGCAGTTGAGAACTGGCCAGTTTTAAAGACAGTAGCGGAAGCGCGTAGTTTTCTGGGCTTGGCAGGATACTACAGAAGATTTGTGTCAAATTTTGCTAATATCTCGGCACCGTTAACTCGGTTGATGCACAAGGAAGTTAAATTTGTGTGGTCAACAGAATGTCAGATAGCCTTTAAAGAGTTGAAGAAGAAGTTAATCTCTGCACCAATCCTTACTTTTCCAGCAGGCTCCGGAGGATTCACAGTGTACTGTGATGCATCAGGCAAGGGACTTATATGTGTTTTGATACAACAAGAAAGAGTGATAGCGTATACTTCTCGGCAGCTAAGAGATCACAAGAAGAACTATCCGACTCACGATTTGGAGTTAGCAGCAGTAATATTTGCACTTAGGCTATGGAGGCACTACTTATATGGTGATCAAGTAAAAATATTCACAGATCATAAGAGTTTAAAATATGTGTTCACACTGAATGACCTGAACATGAGACAGAGAAGATGGCTAGAGTTATTGAAAAATTATGACAAGGAACTTCAGTACCATCCAGGCAAGGCAAATATAGTAGCTGATGCACTTAGCAGAAGAGGTAAAAAATTTATGTTGACTACTCAGAAGCACATTCTAGAAGACTTACGAGAGATGGGTATCGAGATAGTACTTCCAGAGAGTACAGGAGTTCAGGCTAGCCTACAGATTCAGTAAACTTTAGTAGATAGAATCAAGCCAGCTCAGACAGAGGATCTGAAGATTCTAAAGCTATGAGAATAATGTGAGTCAGGCCTTTGGAAGGAGTTGACAATACATGCGGATGGAACACTAAGGTTTGGGAATCATCTATGCATACCAAGCGAAGAAATTTAACAAAATTTATGACTGAAGCACATAGTTCCCAGAAATCTATTCAACTGGGGGGCACGAAGATGTACCAAGATATCAAGCAACACTTTTGGTGGAACATAATGAAGAGGAAAATAGCACGCTTCGTATCGCGATGTCTATGTCATCAAGTGAAGGCAAAATAACAGAGACCGATAGGATTATTGTATCCATTTCCTATTCCAGAGTAAAATTTGAAATACATCACAATGGACATTGTGATTGGTATACCACGATCACCGACTGATCGAGATACAGTTTGGGTGAAAGTAGATCGTCTAACAAAAGTAGATCACTTTCTTTATTTTTTTGTAGGATATTCTACAGAACACTTAGCTGAAATATATATATGACAGATAGTGAGACAACACGGTATCCCAGTAAGTATCGTGTCAGATCGAGATACTCATTTCACTTCACATTTTTAAAAAAATTTGAACCAGAGCTTGGGCAACAAGTTAAGATTCAGAACAACTTACCACCCCAACAAACGGACAATCAGAGAAAACCATCCAGACCTTAGAAGATATGATACAAGCATGTACGCTAGATCTTGGTGGATCTTAGGAGAATCACTTTTACTTAGTGGAATTCTCGTATAACAATAGTTATCAGGCCAATATTCATATGGCACCTTTCAAAGCACTGTACGATAGAAAGTGTAGGTCACTATTGGCTTGGGACAAATTGGTGAGCGAAAGATGTTAGGCCCTGAAATGATCACGCAGACTGTAGAGGTTGTCAAGCAGATCAGAAAGTGACTTCGGGTTGCACAAGATAGGCATCATTATTGGGAAGATAAGCATCGTAGAACTTTAGAGTTTTGTATCGGCGACCACATATTTTTACAGATTTTTCCTACCCGTGGAGTCATGAGATTCGGGGTTCATGGGAAACTTAGTCCCATATATGTAGGTTCATTCGATATTCTCGAGCGTGTAGGCAATGTTACTTTTCATCTTGCCCATCCACCTTCACTACGTGAGGTACACGATGTATTTCATATGTATCAGTTGCGTAGGTATGTCCGAATATGAGTCATATCCTTGATCACTCTGAATTAGTCGTTGGTACCAAATTATCATACGAGGTGCAACCCGTATCCATATTGGACCGAAGGAAGAAGGTGCTCAAGAATCGGACTATTTCTCTTGTTCGAGTTAATTGGGGTCATCACTCTCTTGGAGAATTGATGTGGGAGTACGAGAACGATATTCGATCCCGGTACCCGCACCTATTCGATTCAGAAGGTATATTCTTTCTTACGCCTTCATATCTCAGATTATGTGATCAAGTGATCACCTTTATGTTGTGATGATATTTCTTGCATTTGTAGTTGCTTGTAAATTTGTATAATGCTTATCCTAACTTCTCTGGCTATAGCTTGGATTCGAATTCCGAGGACAAGATTTTTCTAAGTGGATAGAGATGTCACTCCCGGTTCTCGATGTACGTATTTGGAACGTATTTTTATTTTAGCATGATTGCTTATGCATGGAGATATGACTCATTCTTTGGTTTAACCTGGATCATGGTTTATTTTGTGGGTTGGTTCAACTCATGAGAACCTTTGGTTCAACCCTCAACCCTACCATATATAACCCAATATTTTTTCTCTCTTTTTATTTCTTCATTACTTCCTCCTTCTTTAGTTTTCTCTTCCCATTTCCATAGGCAAGTACACCTTGCATGAGAAATGGAGGAACCCTCCATATTGTTGTTCCAATATGTTTATTATAAATTTTTAAGTACTGTTAGTTCTTAGAGTTTTCTATTTTGATGGATGGATTAGTGTAGATCTATATTTCTAACTTTTGGTTTTCATGGGTTTTCTGAGTTTTACTTGGTTTTGATCTATTAAACTTGTGTCTTTAAAAACTATGTGTCCATCTTGTTGGAGCATTTTGTCTTTTGGTTCACCCAATTTAGACATAAAATGAGGATTTTATGGACAAAATAAGATTTTAGTTTTGGGAGCTTTTTTGCCATGGCCGAACCTACTATTGGAGAAGACAAAGTTTCCATGTGGCCATTGATCATATGCGGCTGAGAGTGCCATGCATCCTAAGAGGGTTATGCGGCCTAAACTTTGATAAATACTGACAGCATGTGTCCATCTTGTTCGACGCATGACTGCTTATTTATATAATTTTCCTTGAACACCTTCTGCTTTCACTTGCTGAACGAATGAGAAATTCGCTCTTGTCCAAGAGAACTTCATGCGGCATTGAACCCCAAGTGGCACCAACACTCATGCGGCCTGGAGAGCATGCGACAACTATTTTCTTCGACGCATAGCTCTGAACTGTTGGCACTTATTTCTATGATTTTATCTTTTCTTCCTGACATACTTTATGGCTTGTCAAATCAGTCACATCAATCACTTTATGTCATATTACTGACACTTTATTTATTGCCCATCACTTCATCACTTGTCCTAAGGAGTAGACCTTAACCCTGAGCATGCGGCCAAGTGGTTCATGCGGCCGAACTTTTCATGCAACCCTGACTTCATATGTGGCCAGGATTTTCATGCGGCCTGACTTCCCATGCGGCTTAGTGACCCATGAAGCCTTGCTTTTTTTTTATTGATTTTTTTCTTGATTCATGTAACCCAATATATAATTGGTAATTGAATTCGAATAATGTATCCGTGTTAATACCACTATTGCCTGATTAATGTGTGCTGAGGTACGACACATCGTGTCACGTATTAAGTGATTATATTTGGGTTGTGCATCGAGAATGCCTCCAAATTCCTGAATGCGTGATATTATAAATATATATACATTGTTTCTCCAGTACGGGCATAATAAGCGAGTCAACTACCAAAGTGTGGCTAGGATATTGATTGTCTGAATATTGCATACACGCTCAGGTGAATCCAGATTTGACTTCCATGGATTCGTATATAGCATGCCCGTACTTTGTACGATATCTTAAGAGAAATTCTTATGTGACTACGCCTTGAGATTTTAATCACAACCTAGGGATAATTAGGTAACTAAAAGTGGTAGTAACACTAGAGGGAACGGTATCCCGAGATCATGCCAACGAACCTTCCAACAGAGATTCATTCTAAGTGCACTGTGGGGTGGCCACCAATGATACTATATATTTTCTGCCTTAGTAGAGTGCAGTATCTGACTATTATTATGCCAAGCCACTGTTTCAATATAGAAATACTGGAACCGCTAATACCGTATTTTTATCGCAGTAGCCCTACGGGGGACTAGTGTATCCTGTAAGTGCCTGTTTTATTTATTTGGCTCGGTTAGCTCATGTTCGGTATTGGCGTGATCTGAGGATACTTATTATGCATTATTTTGAGATAACCTCAGACTCCACAAAATAGTAAGTCGTATAGATAATTGGCAGATATAAGAAATGGACTTGATTGTGATTGTATTATTCAGTTAGTAGCCTAGGTAAATAGACTATCATAGTGTGATGGTTCAACCCTTGTCCAAGTTTGGTTGTAGGGTTAAGCCTGAGCGCTAGGATATGCCATGGACCTAAGTTACCACACTGGACCATTGTATTATTATATATTTTCTTTGGGTTTTTGTTTCTCCATTTCGTTCTTCCTTTGTGGTACTTGCTATTTCGGGTCTAACCCTACTGGTTTTGCATGGCCTGGTTTTCAGCCAGCATCCGAGGATCCAGCATACTTTCCCCAACTCATGTTGCGTACTAGGAACATGGTCGCAGGGGATAACGAGTGGGCTTTTCTTCTTCCTTGCTCGTGATGCACATTTACTTCATTTTGGAATTTAGCCACCGGCACCTGTTAACTGGCTCATCTGGACATTAGTTTTCCCTACATGATTGTATTAAATCAGACTATAACTTATCACGGTCATATACTTTTGTTACTCTTTCAGCTTCTTATTTTATATAGCTGGACTATAGAATATTTTGAGAAACCGTTTGGGATGCCTTATTGCTTATCATATATGCTCTATGCTTACTGTTTCTTATTTGATGATTAAGACAAAGAAGTTCTTAACCATAGGAGAATTGATTGTAGCATGCAACCCCTTGTCTTAAATATCCATGATCTACGTACGACATATAGCACCTTGTATGGGGTAGCTGGCATATCCGTCTCCGTATTTTGGTACTGGGGTGTAACAGAGATTCTTCCAACCTTAATCATCAGCCTACTAATGATGATCAGGATGATCCTCCGGAGGATGAGGATATCGTGAAGACTGTCACTCCTCGTTCCTGATTTACATATTTGAGACATATTATTTCTTGTTTGCATGATAATTATATTGCTTGGAGACTAGACCCTTTCTTTGGTTCAACTTGGTTCAGGGTTTCTTGGTATGTTGGGTTGGATATGATTTGAACCCATCGTCTAAACCTCAAACCCTAGCTATATAAGCCATCATCTTTCTCTCTCTTTCCTCATTATTCATTTTTTTTTTCTTTCTTCTTCATTTAGGCAAGTACATCTTGAATGAGAATGGAGAAATATGGCATTTTCATTTCTTTGATTTTTCTTGTATATTATTAGTCTAATATGCTTACCATAAATTTTTAAGCATGTTTAGAACTTGGAGTTTTCGGTTTTGATGGATGGATTTGAGTAGATCTACATTTTTAGTTAAGGATTTTTATAGGTTCCAGAGTTTATCTTGATTTTAATCTATTAAAACTTGGTATTTTAAAAAACTATTTGTTCCAAGTGATAGAGCATTCAATTTCAGGCGATTTGGCTTTCCGTCCACTTGATTTGGACTTAAAATGAAGGTTTTATGAAGAAAATAAGTTTTTGGATTACTAGAGCTTTTTCCATGGAGTTCTTGTTATTCTGGGATGAAGGAGTCTCATGCGGCCAAGCTTCATGTACCTCTTTTAGCATGCGCTTATCATGTTGGGCGCATGACTGTCTCTACATATGCGTTCCTAAGCCAAATTCATAGAACACTGAAATGACATATGCATCTTTTCTTGCATAAAATATTGAAATGACTGTCTCTACATATGCGTTCCATGAGATTTTTCATGGCTTATGCGGCCAGGAGCTCATGTGGCCAGAGTTTATGCGGCCAAGTGTGCATGCGGCCAACTTGTCATGTGACTTAGAAATGACATATGCATCTCTTTCTTGTACGTCTTTGCATGCATACCTTTTTATGACTTTGCCTTTTCCTCTGACACGCATTTATGGTATGTTACATCAGTCACATCCCTGACATTCATTAAATGCCTTCACTCAATACTTATCCCAATGAGTGGACTTTTCCTTGACTCATGCGCTATCCTGACTTCCATGCAGCTTTGATCCATACGGAAGCCTTATGCGCGAATACAACCCCATGCACATGTTTTGCTGATTTTCCTTGGATTGGGCATTTTATTAGATTTTATGATTTCTTGTGTGATCTTGATATTTGTAAGCGTAAGTGAACTAGGTGACTATGTGTTAGACCTGACTATGTGCATGACCGGGCTATGTGCAAAACTAGACCTTGCGCCAAGTGACTACTGGTACCCATGTGCATGATATGACCTATGTGTTGCAATGTGGTAGAACTCATGTGAATGATTTTTGGTAACTTGAGTCGACTACTCGTATCTGTGATGATACATTTACTTCTTGCTATGTGTTGCTATGTGTTACATGTACACTGAGGTACGACACATCACGCTACGTGCTATGTGTTACATGTTTTGGGTGTGCACCGAGTTGCCACTTGCCTACGCGACATATGATATTATATTACTTCTCCAGTATGGACATGATAGTTAGTCAATAGCCAAGCGTGGCTAAGAATTCTTTGATTGTTGCTTTACGCTCGGGTGAATCCAAATTAAACTATCAAGTAAAAAAGTATATTCGTATCTAGCGTGCCCATACTATGGTATGACATATAAAGGGAGTAACATGTGACCACGCCATGTGATTCCAGATAACTGTAGGGTTAACTCGGCAACTAAAACTTGTAAAGCATTGGGAGGGATGAGATCCCGAGATCGTGCAAGTAAAACACCTTAGACAATCGTCATGACGTGCAAGGATGGCCCCCATGGATATTGTGTTACGTCCGCACTAGTGCACGATAATATCCGAATACTATATTATACAATATATTCTACATGATCTAGCACAATGGCCTTACGAGGGACCGATGCATATACAACATGCTACGTGATTAAAATGGCTCATTTAGCCCCGCATAAAAGCTCACGATCTGAGGATTTCTAGTTATGCATTAATTTTGGGATAACCCAGACTCCACCTAGTAAGCCGTACAAGTGATTGGCCGATTATATAACTGGGCTTGATTGTGTATTGTATCTTCTGTCAAATAGTTTAGGAACATGGACTCTCATGGTACCGTGGTCTAACAATTGTCCTTCTTTGGTTATAGGGTTAGATCGTTGTGTCACGATAGGTTATTGAACGAAACAATGAGACAGAATTGTATATATATATATATATTGCCTTGGTTTTTGTTTCTTCATTCGTGCTTTCTTTGTGGTACTTGCTATTTGGGGTCTAACCCTACTAGCTTTGCATGGCTAGGTTCAGAGCCAGCAGATAACCCAAGGATCCCACTTACTTCCTCCTGAATAATGACACGTACCCGACAGATGGCCGCTGAGGGACACAAGTGGGTTTCTTATTCCCTACTCATTATTGTACATTTTACTCCTTTGGGCATTTAGCTACCGACACCTGTTAGCCGGCATGTCTAGACATTAGCTTCCCTTATATAATTATAATTAATCAAACTGCAGTTGATCACAGTTATGTATAAACTAGCTCCTCATTTTATACAGCAAGTTTATAAAACATTTTGATAGAGCATTTAGGTGCCTTGCTATTTTATCGTACATGTTCTATGTTTACTGCTTCTTGTTTGATTGATTGAGATAATAGATTCTCTATGTAACCCTAAATGACTTAATTGTAGCATGCACTACCTTTTCTTTCTACAACTATAACTGTTGTACGATATTTTATACCTTGTACGAGGGAGTTGGCCATGTCCGTCTCCGTATTTTAGGTACTAGGGCATGACAGAGGCAGTTCCTAAGGAGGAGTTTTTTCGTATATTGCCAACACCAGAGGTTCCATTGAAGAACAGTAGAAGGGAGTGCCGACCATCATCAAGATACTCACCAGAAAAGTATATACTACTAACTGACGGAGGAGAGACCAAAAGTTTTGCAAAAGGCTATAGAAGGCGAACACAAACTTGAGCGGATGAAGGCCATACAAGAGAAGATACAGTACCTACAGGCTAACTATACTTATGAGCTGCTACGGTTGCCAAATGGTCAAAAGGCTTTGAAGAATCGATGTGTGTTCATAGTTAAGTAGCCTGATGATGCTACTCTGTAAACCCCCTCGACCAATTCAGGATTAATCAAAATTAAATCAAGAGACTAGGATTAATTTAGAAATAATTAGGATTAATGTGTGTCAATTATACGTCTTAATACACCTTACCGTTGCTTCGAGGTTGGAGCACCCTACCATTAGTATCTTCCACCAGAATTCACGAACATCTTTTAGACATGACAGACTACCCCTGGCCATTATGCGACCTTAGATACTCGTTATTGCGTCTCATTTTAGCCACGCAATATTCCATAAGAGAACGCCTTGCATTTATTAATTTAATTAAATTCAAGGTTAATTTCACCTCAAACAAACCTAACCAAGCCCACATGCACTCTGCTTCGTGGACCAGCCCTACCCCAATAAGGCCGGATGGGCCCAAGTCCCAAGAGCAACCCACAAATCCCCATATATAAACACACTTTCTCTCCCCTTTGAAATCCTAGATCACCATCATCCTTAACTTCACAAACCTAGCAAATCCTAGCTGAGCCTCACCCGAGCAACCATCCCCATCCCGGCCGGACGACTCCTCCGCCACCTCAGTCTGCCACCTCTACGGCACCTCAGTCCACCGCTCAATAACATCTAATCTCCAAGTATACTGAAAAACAAGTCCTCTAAGTCATAGTCTGAAAAAATATTTCCAGTCAGGATGGAACGAAGTACACCTCTAATAACAGTTCCAGTTAATTGATAATGTCACAACCTGCACCCGGTATAGGGCACGAGAGCGTGGGTACGTCCAGCCTACGCCGCAGCATCGATGGTAGAACGTTGTCTAGGTCACAGTAATACTATATAACTAAACACCTGTCAATGATATCCATCTCCATAAGGAGGATAATATACATCTCACAATATCTCACAATGTAACTCAATCACAACAACTATAAAGTATAAGGCACGATAAAAGATGAGAGGAGTGACATAGTTAACCACCATGTCTCAAAATATAGATAATCCACAGTCTATCTTTCTAACACAAATCCCCACAAGTCTCCAATTAAACTTAACATAAGTCTAAACATAAACTGAAATAATCTCAATAAGTCTCAAATGCATAATATAAAAACTATCTATATAGCTGCAGGTAATATCTCACCTAAAGGAATAGTCTCCTCTAAAATCTCTGGTGTGTAGTCTGCCTCTATACCTGGTCCATAGTGTGTAGTACAGAACTCCTCAAGATCCTCCGGTAAAAATATCCAGTCAGGATTGGAACGAAATACACCTCTAACAGCAGTTCCACATATATTGACAAAAACTATTACACAGTGTAAAGAAATACAAGACATATATGAATAACTAGCAATAAGAAATACTAGAATAAGAGAATGTTGGAATAAAGAAATACTGGAACATCATCATCAATATACATCTAGCAATGAATAGAGATACAAGTACACGCTAGAACAATAAACTGGTATGTAAATGTGTACAAGAACAATAACTAAAACATGTGGAGATGCTAGATCAATATACTAGAGATACATGTCAAGAATCATCTAACTAAGTGTGTGAAACATCAGTATATCATGTGATCGGCTTGGGACTAATAAGACTCAATACATTGATTAGCGATCATCCCTGCAAGGTCAGGCTAACCACATGTAACAGCGATGAGGCATGTAATGGTAAGGCTGCACCGACGTGAGGTGCGGGTGAGCTATGATGTATGTAACGTTTGGGTATGATCACATAAGCTACTAATATTTTCCCGTTTTCTACCAGCTATCACGATGTATTCCAATCACGATTCCTTGTGATAGGTCTTAATGATGCCAACTCGTATAAATAACAGTGTCAGAGTCATGTATGCTATACAACAAGAGTTATAGAGATAATTAACATAATGAAAACTGTCAGAGAATGTACTCGCCTGTGGTCCTTAGCTGGCAATACCAATGTCCGAGTTCCAAAGTGTCGTCTGAAGGATCCAATGGTCCTATTGACATATCATATAACACAATACTGCATCAGACATTACTCTAACACACAATCAACATAATGATCTCAAAGACTACGCTAGGGGTGGTCACGTCTGTCGTTGTTGTGCATAACAGACAGTCAATGGTACGGTCTTGTCAGTACGTCAGTGTACATATGGCAATCTGCTATCATGCTACATGGTCACAGGTCGATGTAACTACGGGGTATCCGTGGTCACATTCAAGACATCTAGTACATATAATACATAGTACATAATATAAACTAACATATATTATAATACTAATTAATTACCCATAATAGATATACATATATACATACCTAATCGAATTTATACTATGCGCAATTTATACATTTTTTAAACATGTACTAGGGGTGCACGTATAATGCATATACGTATGCTTTATGCTAATTGAGAATTAATACAGGTACATATATGCATATTAAACATATTTTAGGGATATATATACAAGACATATACATATGTATATATGCAAATGGAGATATACCAAACATATATATGTGTACCACAATACGTTTAACATATACTAATACATACGTAAATACATACATACCATTTATATACCGATATACCATCATACAAAATACACTACGGCTAATATGTGTGCTATACTACGAGGAATACGCGTATACGTGTATGTGTATATGCATGCGAGGGGGATTCGAACCTGTGTACGCGAAAATGAAGGGTTCTATGTCGAGTTCGTCGCGAAGGAGGTGGCAGCAGAATGCTGCTCGGGTTCACGGCTCGGCTCCGGGACCGTCGAAGTCAGTCGTCAGCAACAGGTCACGGCGGGTTGCTTGTCGGGTTTGACAGGGACGGTCAGTAGGTCCCGGCGGAGTCTCCGGCTGTCGGCAGCATCGTGTAGGCGAGTTAGTGAGAAGTAGACCCGTGCAGCGGTTGGCAGCTTCGTGCAGTCGAGGAGGTCGACGGAGTAGAGTCGAGTTTGGGGTGTGGAGACGGGGAACTCGTGGCGGCTCAGGCAATGGCGGGGTTCTCCGGTTTCAGACGGACGTCATCGAGTTACAGTGGCTCCGGCGTCAGCAGCAGTGCAGGCGATCTCTCGGTCGTGAGTCGAGAAAGACGAGCGGGATGCTCCGGTCGCTGCTCTGCGGCTTGGGCAGGGAAGAACGGGGAGAAGAGCGTGGGGAAGAGGACGAGGTCGACAGGAAATGACGACGGGTCTCAGGCACTACTCTGACGAGTTTCCGGTGGAGGGTGGCGACAGAAACCGAGAGGGGGGATTGATGAACAGTGATGAAAATAGAAGTCGGCTGAGTTATTAGGTTTAAGAGAAAATTGAAGAAGGAAAAAAGGAATATTTATATACATGTAGAGGTTTGAGTTGACCTAGTAAAGTTGACTGGTCAACTCCTATTGGGATTGGGCCTCTCCTATATGATTTCATGGGGCCATGATTAAAATGGGTTCCAAATAAAAGCTAGGATTCAATTGGATCAAGGTTTGGAGGACCATGGTCTTAAGGAGGTTGGTGTTCAATTACATACTCCCAAAAATCATGGAAAATATAAGTGAAGGAGAAATGGGTTTATTCACTTGTCGTGTCCCACGGGGTGGATACCTTAATGCACTTTTGCACAAAAGTGCCCAATAATTGAAAAATTGCACAAAGAGTGATTTTGGTTTTATTTAATTAAAATTAAATGCAATTGGTGTTCTAAAATTAATTAGAAGTACAAGGAACTGAAATTAAGTGGGACACAAGTGTCATGAATAAAGTAGACTTAGAATAGAATATTACCCTAATTTGGGTTGCTCAAAATGGGTCGAGATTGTGCCTCCAATTTTGATTGGAACACACAAGGATACTAGGTTTGATTTTATTAATAATTAAATACAATCGGTTGTGACGAATTTTGTGCGTTTAAAATGAAACACAACAATACATAATTATGAGTCACACAAGTATTAAAATAACAGTCTGGCACGTCTAGGACAAGGGTGTGAAATCTGTTGGAAGACAAGGGCTAGTGTAGCGCTCTAATTATCGAACAACGGTAAAGTGCAACAATCAATAAAAATCATAATTATTTAGATATAATTAATTATCATGCAATCATTTACATATTAATTATAAAAAGACGAAAATACTCTTAATCTGAAAAGTGGGGGTGACAGATAAGGACTATAAAATAATAAATAGATGATGCTATATACTGAGAGAAGACAATAAATAAATGCAATGGCAAAATAAAGAGACAGGCAATATAGTCAATATGGTACAGTCAGTGCATATATGAAATAAAAGGAAAGAGGTACAATATCATATACGAGTGATGTAGTATATGAACTAAAATAGAGAACTCTAACTATTCTAATTGTTTGAAATCATAGTTTCAAAATATGATCAACTTGGGAACTTGTATGATAGCTACATGGCCTGGTTAATCATACGTGAGGTGTCTGATTAACACAAACGATATTTTACACTGTACGATAGGTATTTGATCACATCTCTCACTAGCAATTTCCCCGCCCCCAACTAGTACTGTGGATCCAACCATGACACGTCATGATACACAATCAATGTCCAATATATCATGTACAATATCTAATATCAATTTCGTGTACAATGTCAATACGATAACCAATGTAACATCTCATGACTAAAGATCCAATCTATATACTAGTCCGTATAGCACAGTGTCAAGAATCAGATGTAACATTTAAAATACTTGAATTATAGAAATTATTAAATAACAAAAATTATCAGAGAATGTACTCACCTGTGGTCCTTAGCTGGTATGAATCAGAGTCCAAGTCACAGTCCAAATAGCCTATGTATTACAAATTTACCATGTCAAAAGATAATTTATTTTAATTTATTTAATTCTAGAATAATTACTCTAAAATCCTATTTTAATCTTATTATTCTGATTTTTAGATTAATTCCTAAATTTTTTTTCAAAGGAACTGAATTTTATCAACTCGAGACTCATGGCACGCAAATCGAGGCAAACTTTTGACCAAAAAGTCAACCGACACAAACTTGACCTTCATGCATGATTTCCTGTAGATTTTAGCATAAAAACATGCTAGAATTATGGCTCATCCAAATTAAAATTCGTTTGGGAATTATGGCACATATAAAATTTCGTATTGTGCACCAATGGTTAAATTTAAACCTAGAAGTTCTACAAAATTAACAGTATATAAATATTTCGAATTAATTTTTGGTAAAAATATATGTCAATGATCTTGACATTAGCTTTTCGAAACTTCAAACGGTTCATGATTTTGATTCCTGGTTCTCCCAAAATCGCAAAAATAACGAGACTCGTCTATTTTTGGACATGCTGTGCTCTACGAATTTTTTAGAATGTAATACTCATAATTTCGTAAAACAATTTATATATTCAGAAACTGGGCCTCATTTGGTGTCTAGAGCTATGCACAATGGCTTCTGGAAGATGAAGGAACCCTAGATGACAATTCTTCCAAATTCGGCTTAAAGAAAACCCTAGAAATTAATAACCTAACTATTATATATATATAGGGGAGAGAGGGAAGCCATGGCTCAAAGGAGTGCCACATTGCATCCATTCGACGCTGCCCGCTCAGATCGAACGGTCAGGGTTCGATGCGGCTCGGCTCAGCTCAGTCTGACTCGGACTAGGACGCGGCTCGGCTCCGCTCACTCCCGGTCGGCTGGGCTGCACCCAAACCCACCCCCAGTCGCTGACAGGCGGGCCCCGCCTAGTTGACTGCGGGAGGCTGACGGGTGGGCCCCGGTTGGCTGACTGGGCAAAAAAAATTACTTTTTTGGTTTTTATTTTCAGAAAATAGTTTTTAATTTAGTTTTCCCTAATTAACTCAAAATAAATGCTAAAAATAATCAGAAAATTCCCAGAAAATTCTAGAAAATATATTTGATTATGTAGAACCTAAAATAAAAGTTTAGGATATTTTTAATAAGTTTGACCCTAAAATAAATACTTGAAAGTCCTAGAAAATTAGGGTTACTAGTTTTTAATTAACTAAAAATTATAAAAAAATCTCATTAGCCCAAAATTAACCTAATAACAACATTTAAGCACGAATTTCATGATACGGATGTTACAAGTCTACTCACCTCAAAAAAATTTCGTCCTCGAAGTTTAAAATCCTTAATTTTTTTATTTTTTTATTTATTAGCATCAAAATTAAATTCATCAAATCATATAATCATGAACTAATCCATATTGTTATTTCATAATATTTTTCAAAATTCTATAAATATCACATTCCTGAAAATCTTTAGATATAAAATCAAATTACATTCTTATCACAATCTCCTCCAAAGTTTTAAGTTAATAACTAAATACTCAAAAAATTTAATATCCAATCCTCCAATTGAAATCCAATCAATGCATATTTATAAAATTTAAAATCTCATCCCAAAAGTTTGAATTCAAACACTAATCCATTAATCACCTTACTCCTCAAATTTTAAGTCCAATTGATGAGTATTTATAAAAATTAAAATTGTCATACCAAAAATTTGAATTAAAACACTAATCCATCAGTGATCTTAAATCTCGATTTCTTTTTCCACACAATACTCAAACAATGTAATACTTATGAGATATTCAAATTCAACATTTTAAATGTAAATTTTTAATTTCATATCTTGCAATCAAATAAATATAATGATAATCTCCTTACTTTCCTCTAATTTTAATGACAAATTCAATCATATCATAATCTTCATAAAAATCAATGATTTAACAAAATCGTCCATTCTCCCATATTAAGTTCTCAACTCTTTATTTAAATTAATGTTTATCCTCAAAATTTAAGGCACATCATCTCTCTTTGTCAAATCACAACCTCTTCATTAATCTTCGCTACGATCAAACTTCCAACAATCAAATTCTAAGAAAATCCTAACTATAGTCATACAACACGCAATCTAGATGAAATATGCAATCTAGATGAAACATACATGGTTATGGTCTCTTTTGTCATGGTATTATAGTCTCTGTCAGGGTGTACTACTAACTACATTCTAACAAGAAAATCATTGATACAAGCTATGGTAATAAGAAATCAATCAATCAATCAAATAGACGAAAATAAACAAAAGGAAAGAACAGAACATAACCTTCTAACACAACCATGGTTTAATGATGCATCTAAAGTTTAATACGTTTATTCCTTGGTACCACTATTTCTACTACTAGCACACCCACTGCTAGCTCTCTTACCTACTGTTATTATTTATACTAGTTGTTCTTCTTATCACTCAAGTGCACACCAAGTGCAACACACCATACTAAGTACTACTCATTCTAATACAACTCTAGATGGACACCCAAGTCTGTTTATAGTGCCATCTCAAGCATGCTCAAGCCAATAGATCCTTACACATGCACATCAACCACTCATTTACTAGTATACATTTCTTACCCACCATAAAATTGTATCCTCAAAATAAAATCATCAAAATTTACTTCTCGAAAGATTTAAAATAAAATGCACATACTTTCCTCAAAAGTCAAATACTCAAATATCGAAATAAAATTTTTAATCACTTCCAAAATCTTTATAGCTTTGACTATGTTTATTGAATTGAATTTGAATTCTCAAAATTTTTAATAACATAAAATCTTAACTCCTAAAAAATTCTTAAAAATTTAAATTTATTTCCAATCTTCAAATTATAAATTTAAATCCACATCTAAGTATACATATATATACTCACAGTCTCTAATATTCAAGGTACATACAAATACACTAATTGTCTACAACCCTCAACTGTGTACTAAAATTTTGCACTGCCCGAATTACTTGTACTATTACTTTCAATGATTTTCTATCTATATTAACTGATACACCAATTTAATTATCATCACAAGGTACTTACTGTTACTAACACATTGCTCAACTAATCCTCAATATAGAAATACTAGCACTCTTGATATAGTAACACTAGATTCCTTATTTAGATCACCTAATCACACTCACCAGAACTCATGATCACTTGCACTTCTATAATACACATGTTTCACTTCACTCTCAAATACAGGCATATGGTTCCATATCTCGATTAATGTATACGTATTTTCTCTTAAATCTTTTACAGACTGATACACTAATATGTGATACACTTCATACCTTTCATGATCAATCTTGATATTCCTCTAACCATGGCACAGTCATTAATACCCTTTTATGTGTATACATTCCTTTACTCTTGACACACCCAAGTATCAATCATCAAATTAAATATCATGCTCCATTAATTTTTAATACAATTTCCTTGATACTTAATTGCTTACATAGATCACCCAACTACATAAATTCATGACTATCCAGGACTGGCATGCTGACTCTGATACTTACTCTTGGAACCATCACTGATACTGTTTACTCCTCCTTCTACTTATAGTACCAATATTAACTATAATGGCACCTATTATAGAACATTGCTACAAGGCACTACGCTATGGGTTAACTCTAGGTTGATTCCTTCTTTTCACATGTCCAACCGAGAAACACTTACAAACTAACAAGTCACATTCAGTCAACACTGATACAAGACACAGACCAAATTGTAAGTCACCGATTATTACACTAACAAAGAATCCTCAAAGAAAAGAAGCTCAAAAAGGAACTAGATTAAGGACTGAAGGTATTTCTACTACTAGCAAAGAAAAAGAAGCGATGGAACAAATTCCTGGAATAACAGAAGTGGATAAGTTTTGAGATGATACTTTAAGAACAAATTTAAGATACAACATAATAATCATACACGTCTGTCCAAAATCATGACACTCAGGATCCTCGCCACGCCAGTAAGCATAGCTGCGATAAACGATAGGTTCCATAATTAAGGTATGCAACTCTATAATTATGTCATCTAGAATCCTCGCCACGCCAACAGGTATGGCTGCGAGAAACTCTAAATTTCATAACTAAGATATGTACATCCAAGGTCAGGTTCCTACGTTTCTGCCACGACAGCTAATGTGGCTGCGATAAACCTTAGGCTCCATAACCAAAGTAGACGTTTTACCTTTCTCACTGTCCTTATCAATATATGTCATCAGATGATACCATAAACTTTAGTCCATAAAATTTATCTTGATATGAAATCAAAACTTAACAACGATACCAAGAATTAAATTTAACAACTGATCAACAAGAATCAAATTCAATAAAAACAAGTAAGAACGGACAAAAACAACGAAAAAAGATTAAAATTGGAGATTATAATAAGATTCTCAAGGGTCTTCCCAGGAATCTCTGAAAATTTTGTGATTGAGTATCCTCTCTCATCCTAGTATCCTATGTCCTATATCCTATCACAGGCACGCAGTAGTATAACTAAGACGTCGTACTACCACGATGTCACACAACTTGTGAAGTCTGACCTGCATGGGCCACAACTAAAAATGTGTCACGACTCGCACCCGGATTTTGGGGCACGAGAGCGTTGGTACGTCCAGCCTACGCTGCAGCATCGGCGATAGAACGCTGTTTAGGTCATAATACTATCTAATCATTCTCTCACGAATATCTAACTCCATAAGGAGACACAGATATCAATATAATATGGAATACTCAATCACATAAACTAGAGCACGATGAGATATCGAAGAAAATAAATGAAATACAAGACAAGTCTAAACGATAAAATAACTATACCTGTAATCAATAACATCCAATCTCCAAGTATACTGGAAAACAAGTCCTCTAAGTCATAGTTAGGATGGAACGAAGTACACCTCTAATAACAGTTCCAGTTAATTAATAAGGACAATACAACAATAAATAGTTGATGCTATATACTGAGAGAAGACAATGAATAAATGCAATGGCAAAATAAAGAGACAGGCAATATGGTACAATCAGTGCATATATGAAATGAAAGAAAAGAGGTACAATATCATATACGAGTGATGTAGTATATGAACTAAAATAGAGAACTATAACTATTCTAAGTGTTTGAAAATGTAGTTTCGAAATATGATCAGCTTGGGAACTTGTACTAGCTACATGGCCTGGCTAATCATACGTGAGGTGTATAATTAATACTAACAATATTTTACACTTGTACGATAGGTATTTGATCACATCTCCACTAGCAATTTCCCCATCCCCAAATAGTACCGTGGATCCAACCATGACACGTCATGATACACGATCAATGTCCAATATATCATGTATAATATCTAATATCAATGTCGTGTACAATGTCAATACGATAACCAATGTAACATCTCATGACTAAAGATCAATTATATACTAGTCCGTATAGCACAGTATCAAGAACCAGATGTAACATTTATAAATACTTGAATTATAGAAATTATCAAATAACAAAATTTATCAAAGAATGTACTCGCCTGTGGTCCTTAGCTAGTATGAATCAGAGTCCAAGTCACAGTCCAAATAGCCTATGTACTACAAATTTATCATGTTAAAAGATAATTTATTATAATTTATTTAATTATGAAATAATTACTCTAAAATTCTATTTTAATCCTATTATTCTGATTCTTAGGTTAATTCCTAAATTTTGCCCAAAGGAACTGAATTTTATCAACTCGAGACTCATGGCACGCAAATCGAGGCAGTCTGTTGACCAAAAAGTCAACCGACACAAACTTGACTTTCATGCATGATTTCTTATAGATTTTACCATCAAAAATATGCTGGAATTTACGGCTAGTCCGAATTCAAATTCATTTGGGAATTATGGTACATACAAATTTTGTATTATGCACCGATGGTTAAATTCTAACCTAGAAGTTCTACAGAATTAACAGTATATAATTATTTCGAAATAAATTCTGGTAAAAACATATGTCAATTATCTCGATATTATCTTCCCGAAACTTTAAACGGTTAATGATTCTGATTCCTGGTTCTCCCGAAATCATGAAAATATCGAGACGCGTCTATTTTTGAACATGCTGTGCTCTACGAATTTTTCAGAATTTAATACTCATAATTTAGTAAAAAAAATTATATATTCAAAAATATAACCTCAATATCATTCTAACACAATAAACTAGGCCTCGTTTGGAGTCCGAAGCTATGCGCAATGACTTCTGGAAGATGAAGGAACCCTAGATGGCAATTCTTCCAAATTTTGCTCAAAAAAAACCCTAGAAATTAATAACCTAACTATTATATATATAGGGGAGAGAGGGAAGCCGCGGCTCAAAGGAGTGCCATTTGGCAGCCATCCGATGCTGCCCCGCTCAGATCGAACGGTCAGGGTTCAATGCGGCTCGGCTCAGCTCAGTCCGACTCGGACTAGGACGCGGCTCGGCTCGACTCGCGGTCGGCTGGGCTGCACCCACACCCACCCCGCGGTCGCTGACAGGCGGGCCCCGCCCAGTTGGCTGTGGGAGGCTGACGGGTGGGCCCTGGTTGGCTGACTGGGCAGAAATAATTACTTTATGGGTTTTCTTTAGAAAATAGTTTTAAATTTAGTTTTCCCTAATTAACTCAAAATAAATGCTAAAAATAATTAGAAAATTCTCAGAAAATTCTAGAAAATATATTTGATTATTTAGAACTTAAAATAAAAGTTTGGGATATTTTTAATTAAGTTTGGCCCTAAAATAAATTCTTGAAAGTCCTAGGAAATTAGGGTTACTAGTTTTTAATTAACTAAAAATTATGGAAAAATTCCAATAGTCCAAAATTAACTTAATAACAATATTTAAGCACAAATTTCAGGATACGGATGTTACAAAAAG
This sequence comes from Iris macrosiphon, assembly GCA_036927795.1. Taxonomy (NCBI): domain Eukaryota; kingdom Viridiplantae; phylum Streptophyta; class Magnoliopsida; order Asparagales; family Iridaceae; genus Iris; species Iris macrosiphon. The sequence continues at coordinate 103,826,104 of JAYESA010000020.1, read as the reverse complement.
TCCGGTCGGGTGGTGGTGTTTAAATGAAAAGGAGAAGTGGAGAGAAAAAAAAGAAGAGAAGAAGAAGAAGAAGGAAGAAGAAGAAGAAGAAGAAGGGAGGAGAGGTTTCGGTTTTTGATGTAGGAAGAGGGAGGAGAGAGAGAGAGGGGGTAGGGTTTTCAAGGTTTGGGGATTAGGGCCGGCATGGGGATATGTGAAGTGAGGAGACATTTTATAGGGAGTTGTGTGATGATTGTGTGGTGAGGATGAGCTCCAAATTCAAATGGATGGCTAGGATTCATCATGAGGGAATTGTGTTCAAACAATGGAGAGGGAGGGGTGAGGTTGGACCGGTCAAGGGGGAGAGGGGTAGCTTCTTCATTAGTTTGAACCAATGAGGGGATGACACCCAATGCAATATTTGCAAATAAGCCCCTTAATTTTGGGTATTTGTACAAACACATAAAATAATGGAAAATTTATGGGAGAATTGGTGTTTGGTATTTTGTAGGGTGAGGAGGTGTTGTGTGTTTTGCATGGGCTTAATTCATGGGATATTGGGTTAAGTTGGGATTAAAAATGGGATTAGTCAAAGTTGGTATCCCCAATTTAATTAGAATAAATTGTCATGTGCTCCTAAATTAAATGGGGGGACATGGGGTCACAATTGGGAGTGACACAAAGGTCATGAACGGTGTAGGCTTGGTGTCAGTCTTTGACCTTTTAATTGGTAGGGCTCAACGGGTTGAGTTGGTGTCTCAAAATTGATGGCAAGGACACAGGTGCACGACACGGGATTAAATATGGATTTCGGTTACAGAAAGTTGTGTAATTAAATTAGAGCACAAGCGATTATAATTTTGAGTGACAAAAAAGTCCAACGCCTAAACTGGCGTGTCAAGTCTAGAATGCAATAACTTGTGGGAAATTATCGGCTAATGTTGGACTCCGAATATTGCAACAACGGTAGGGCACACCAAGGGTTTAATTAAATAATTAGACATCTGTAACCTTACTTCTAAACCACAATTTCCTGATTTCAAACCAAAATTTTCCAACCCAAAATCAGTCTATCTATAGAAATAAATGAGGGGGTTTACACATACACACACACTACCTATATAAAATCCCCTTGTACACTGTTAATGCAAAACCTGAGCCCTTATTGCTACTGAACCTGTCTTTACAACCCTGCAACACCTACCCAAACTCTAACTGCCTGCTGCCTGAACGAAGCACTCGACCACACATCACACCATCAACTCCTATGATACTTAGTATCATAAATCTACTCTTATTTTACCCCTCTCATATAACACTTCTCCTAAATAAAGTACACCCACAGGCCTCTCTCCTTGATTGCTATACCAACACTTGGCTCTCCCATACATACAAACTTACTGATACTTACATATATCCTGGACTGTAAGCATTATAGTGATCAGTATATCAGTCTAGTCCTTCCATATTGCTCACTAGCACATGAAGGTTGCCTGCGCACAAGTACCTCATATCTGCACACATCAGGCCCGTAGTTTCCCAAACTGATACCCTGGGCACAGAGCTAACCTCCTGGAGTTCACTCATAAGCATCACACACCCACACACTAATCACTGCCACTGCTTCCCGAGCAGTGCTCTAGCCTGCAACTCGAGAACACCAACCCCTTAGCATCCCTGCAACCTTATCTCTTAACCTTATTACCTCTCTACACTATGAACACACTACACTATCAGTCACCCTCTTCATTCTCATGATTTTTAGCATGCTCCCCCTTCATCACTTGATACTTAAAACTCCATAGTGCACTCACTAACACACTAACATCCCCAACACACCAAGAGTATAACTCCCTCTCCCTAAAATACAAAAACATACACATGGCACCCCACTACACAATAACACAACAAGTAGTCAAACACTTTGGGTGCACTAAGTTATGATACACAATACCTACAAGTAATGCCAAAATTATAAACTTGATGTGCACTTGTGATACACACACGTATCACACTCCAATGCGATACGACCTACCAATAGCCACACCATCATGATACACACCTCAACAACCCATAAAACCCTCACAACATATGTATTGTGATATAATAACATATGTATTAGCTAGTTATATAGAATATGAAGATAAATACACCTGTTGGCTCACAAAACCTAAATCTACCAACACGTATCAGGGTGCGTCATGATACGGCCTATATGTATATAATTGTGGACACGTAGACACTACCAAACCATGAATTAGACTCTTAAACAACCAAGGGATCCTTCCTCAAACACTTAGTGGACAAAAATTTGAATTTTCTCCAAATTGGCCACAAAAACTAGTATAAGTATTAAATTAAAGGCTTCTAGCACCTAATTCTTCTCCATAGGGGTTTTTCTTAGACATGGGTGGGTTCCTACAGGTCCAATATGACAATCTAACCATAAAATCACTAGGAATAGAAAATTATACCTTTTGGGGATCAGATCCCAATGAACTCTTCCAAGCGGACACATAGAGATTGAAATGGACACAAACTCCTTAGCAATCACCTCTCCAATGGTGGTCCTTGCAATTCTAAGCTTCTAGGCCTCCATGATGGTTAGAATGAGTGTAATTAAAAGTGGTTTGAGTAAAATTTGGTAGAAAATTGGGTGGATTGGGGGAAAAGTTACTTTGGAAAAGATGGAGGCTAAGGAATAAAATGAAATGAATGGATAAATCCTAATTAGAATATGCCTCTTATAGTAGGATTTAGGTCATGTTACAATATCAAATTTGTCCCTCTCTATTCTCTAAGAGTTGTCATGAATGTAATCTTTCATTTGGAAGAAAACCTCTAAGTAATCAATAGAAAATATTCTATCCATGCACTAGCTTAAATTAATTCTAAATAACTAAGTTATGACTAACAATAATTAATACTAACTACCACTTAACAATTACTAATTATATTAGTGCTTATATAGCATGCTAACTAACACTAATATAATTATAACTAACATAAAAATAAATACATCTATAAAATTACAACTAATTATGAAATAACAAAAAAATTCCTGTCCCAATTCTAGGTGGTTACAAGTAGGCCATCCATGACCATTCTACGGTGGCTGGAGTTCACTGTAGTACTTAGTTATCATACCATATCTTGGTTTGAGGCATGTCTGAAACTACTAGGCAAGTTTGTTATAACCCGATCCCATTGATAATAGTATCTTGTCTATACCTCAATAACCATAATCGTCAAGTCATAAAAGAATATACTAGCTCATTCAAAATAACTGTACAATTATGATAATGCAAAGACTAAATAACAAAAAAAGAAACATGATAAGTAAAATTTCCAACAAAAGAAGGTCCAATCTCGATAACAACCCCACTAAATAATTAAAAGACTGAAATTCAAAAGTTTTAAAATAAACTAACTAGCTATCATCTAATAACTCTAGGATCTATGATTGGTCTCAAAAGTGTCCATATCTCCTTCATGTGGTCCATAATGTGTAGGATAGATGTCTCTATAGTTTTCATTATTATTTTTCAGTCGGGAATAAAGCAATGACACGCTCGTCTAAGAGAGATTTGCGCTTGTCCTTGCGTCATTTTCATAAAGATAGTCTAACTTCTAGCCTTATCTTAGGCCCTGACTCAACCTCCGTGGACGAACCTTGTGGAGGAACCCTTAGGTTTTCGGGCATTGCATTCTCACCAATATTTGTATTACTCAAGTCGACATTCTCGCTTCCGCTCCGTCCATACCTGCTTGTGCAGGCGCTTCCTTATCCTTCTTCTCTGACTTTCTGTTTGAACGTCGTAAGACAGTTTGGTCCATATTCGGTGCAGATGTTAAAGCATTGAGAGGACCTTTCCCTACTACGAGAGGACCGGATCAAGCTATCCAGAGATTTTTGCTTGCCAGCCCGCAGTGGAGGGAAAGAGTAGCCGCCTATTGACTTGAAAAAAGGCAAAGGGGTGAAATCTCTAGTCGTGCGTGTGTGCCCGCCCACGATTGAAAGAAAATGCATGTGTGATGCGTATGTCATGATGAGGCATAACTCAAAAATATCTTATTATAAACCCTAACCCCATCCCTTGGAAAGAAAAAGGTAGCACCGAAGAAAGGTGGAGCGATTGAGGTTCTGAAAGAATTCTTTCTTTAGGCACGGAGGGCGTAGTAGCAGTACATCTTCTTGAACAACTTAAAAGTCGCTGACAAAGGGGCTAGGGCTCGAGGTTGAGTCATACGAGAGTGAGATTTTAGTAATATAGTATAGCTATGAAATATGATACATACTATCATGGATATGAACAGGAAAGTATCACACCCTAGTTCCAAAATGCAGAACTGAGCCATATGGTAATTGCCAGCGAGCACACTCCGAAGGGTATTCCAATTCAATGGGCCCATTGGAGTGCACCTAAGTTGTAAGTGTCATACCCCAGTCCCAAAATATGTAGGACTAGGACACGTAAGCATGCTAGCCGCATGTATATGGCAACTCTAATATATGGAAACCATAACACATGCGTATGCTGTATTATGAACAATAATTCCTAAGTGGTATAAACTATCACAAGTCACAGGGCATAATCTAAATCTCATCCACGAAAATCAATATAAATAAATAACCAATATCTATATAACTAGATCTCAATATGAATTATCTAAGGATGACAGTCGGATGGAGACAAATCCACTGTAGAACTAGAATATAAAAGCAAGCACAATATAAGTACAACAACTAACAATCACTGAGACTCGAAAAGAAGACCTCCTCAAAGATAAGTAACCAATCTGGATCTGCGCTCCTGCGAATACTCATGCACATCTACACCTGGAAAGGGACCAGGTCCTCAGAGGGACATAACAAGATACATAGAAGAATGCCAATAGAGTACTGAAATAAACATCCAATGGGTAGCCTAACCGTCTATGTGAATGCAGTTTGAGAACAACTTTTCCAACGCGTGGGCTATCTGGCTAAAATAGGATTGGCATGATTCTCTTGGAGATTCAGGGGCCTACAAAGCATGTCGTCTTTTGAACGGCAAGGGCCGCCTGATAATATATAATATATAGTGGTCATCATGACCGCGTTTCTCCGGCAGAGCGTACGGGTTACACAAGGAATGTGCAATAGAGCCCACACGCCTTACTTGTTGTTCTCCCCACCCCATGCTTTAAGCATGTCATATCTATGACACAATAATACCTCTAATAACTGACAAGTCTACTAGCATGCAAAGTTTCTAACAATAGTTATCCCTAACGCACGACCCACACGTATAGGAGGCCAACCCAGTACGCAAGTCCGTGATCTAAATGAGACTCACAACTCGTGTAACAATTGTGTCATGGCCAATGAAACCTAATAATGCTTCATGATAATAGGGCGGTCTCATAAACAAGGTCAATGCATAGACATAATAAAAACAGACAATGATGACACCGTCGTTTTCATTCAAGTTTCCTTGGACGCACAATTTATATATAGCAGTTAAAATACATAAACTAAATGACAAAAATAAAGATGCATGCAACATATGGAATATGAATGACAGTACAATGACAAGGTATACTTGCCTAGCAAGAAAGCTGTGTAGTTCCAATAACTTGTTCCTGAAGTCGCGCAGAATAAATCCAATAGGTCCTCTATATATATGATATAATACAATACAACATTAGTCATTATACTAGCACATACATAACCAAAAACACATTGGACTCAGAGGGTACGCTAAGGGTGGTACTTTCCAACTAACAGGGTCAAATGTGCGTTTCATTACGCGGGTGTCACGTCTTCCAATATTGTGCATAATCAGACAGTCAACTAACAGATGTCTAAGCCAGTATGTTAATGTACACAAGGCGGTCAACTTACAATCATCAGGGTCACATGGTCAATACAGGATATTCGTAATTGAAGAATAAATACATATATAATCATAATTAGCATTATCATCTAATTACCTACTTATACATATATATCCATATATTTATATAACGATATAACCAATAATTTATATACATAACCATCTGGATACATATACTAAATATATATACATATCCCAATAAATATTATACATATAGTAAATTTAGATATATACATACAATATATATCTATATATATATATATATATATATATATATATATATATACCAAGTTGAACAATATACGCATACGCGTACGTATACGTATACGAGTTTGGGTTTACCGACTCAGGGTCTGCAGTCAACTAACAGTCAAAAAGCAATACTCATGTCCTAATAGCATACACACAAGCACACAAAAATTGAAAGGAGAGGAGGGACAAGTTCGAACCTCGGGGTTAGCGTGCACAGGCAAGAGGATTAGGGGTGACTGCTACAGGTTGTCTTCTGCGAGGGTGATAAGTCCACGATGATAACGATTTTGATGATGATGATGACGAGGGTAATGGTGATGGTGATGATTAGATGATGATTATGGGATGCTGATGATGATTGGAGATGATGATGACATCATGATGATGATGATGATGATGATGATGATGGGGTGATGATGGTGATATGGATGATAGTGATGATGAGGGTGTTGATGGTGCTACTGTTCCGGCCAGGGGGAGGTCCGGCCAAGGAGGAGGCTGTGGTCGAGGAGGAGGAGTTCATGAAGGAGGAGGACAGGGAGGTGGAAGAGGAGTCGAGGTCGAAGTCATCGATGGGCTGTGCTGCTCGGTGACGAGGATGAACGGAGAGGATGATCGTGGAAGAAGTGGTGGTCGTGGATGGTGGTGGCGAGTGGCTGAGGAGATAAAGTCAGGGGGAGAACGGGTGGAGATGGTTGTTCGTTCTCGGCGGGGGAGGAGAACGTGGGGGAGAGGTCGACGAGTCGTGCAGTGGTCGATGGCTGCTGTCGTGGAGTCGAGAGCAGCGGGGTCGAGAGGAAGAAGAAGAGGAGGCTCGGTGCTACCGTGGTCCGGTCATGGCGAGGACGTGGAGATGGGAAGATTGTAGCAGTGGCTTAGGCTAGGATGGCGGCCTGGTGGCGTGCTCGTCGAGTTGGTCGGTGGAGGACGTTCAGTCGACGAAGGATGCTGCTGAGGAGCTGTGCACAGGCGGGGATCGGGTGACCGGGCTCCGGCAGCGGGGGAAGCGGAGGAAGAAGACGAAGTGGGAGATGGCAAAGGTGGTGGTGGTGTTTCGTTCAGGCGAGGGTGGTAGAAGAGAAGGAAATGAATAAAAGAGCAGGGCGAAGGTGGTGGTTTAGGTCAGGTCCGGCGGGTCTCTGGCAAGGCTACGGTCGGTGAGTGTAGGCAGGGAAGGAGGTGAACAGGGAATAGGGTGTTTGGTCGGCTAGGAATAGGGTTTTGAGTTTCGGCTTTTAGGAAAATAAAGGAAAATGTGATATATATATATATATATATATATAATTTAGGTTTGGGGTTGACCTAGATAGGTAGGCTTTGTCAACATCCTCTTGGGGTTGGACCTTGCCCTCACATGGGGATGTTTGGAGGGCTAGGATTTGCATTATTTAAAATGCAAGGCTAGGTTTAAGTGAGGGGCGATGTTGCACGTTGCACATTCCGAAAATTATGAGAAAAATTCATGTGAAGGGCAAAATGGGTTTCTTCATGTTTTGTCCAATAGTGTGGACACCTTATTGCATTTTTGCATAAAAGTGCCCAACAATTAGAAAATTGCACAAAGATAAAAATTGGATTAAATTGATTAAAATTAATGTGCAAGGTGTTCTTGAATTGATTAGAAGTGCATGGGGACAAATTAGGTGGGATATAAGAGTCATGGACATAGAGGGCTCAGAGTAGAATTTTATCATTAATTTTGGGTTACACAAAACGGTCAAGATTGTGTCTCCAATTTTGATTGGAACGCACAGGGATACAAAGTCGATTTTATATAGAATTAAATAATAACGTTTGCGACGAATATTGTGCGACTAAAATATAGCACAAGAGAGCATAATTATAAGTTACACAAAGGTCAGAATAGAAGGTGGGTACGTCTAGGACAAGGGTGTGAAATTTGTATGAAGGCAATGGCTAGTGTAGTGCTCCAATTATCGAAGCAACGGTAAGGTTCACTAAGTGATTTAATTGTTGTAAAATTAAATAAAATGTCGTATCCTATTTTTAATTGGATACAAACTAATCCTAGTTTCTCTATCTATTCCAAGTAGGCCTAATTTTGGGTGAGAGAGTTTACAATCTACCCAACTTAAAATAATTTCATCATTAAAATTAAACTAAGGTATAATTTGTCAATCCTTTACGTTCGCATATAAGGCAAGTCAAAAACTCTTCCAAAAATAACATAATCTTTTCAATTTCATCGCAATCACTTTAAATTTAAAATAGCCACTGTTTAAATCAAATTTAATATATTGTAATCTCTTCTCGATTTTTCAAATCATCAACATCCAAATCTAATTCAAATCTATATGACATCCCACATCAAAATTTATATTACAATCTCCAACTATCAAAATCTCCTCTGGAAAATAATTCTAATAAAATATTATTTCTATTTCCAACTTGTGAATTCCGTACTCTTCAAATTTTAGTTTTAATTTACATCCTCAATATTTCAAATAGGTAATCCAACAATCAAATTTTTTTTAATTCAATCATCAAATTTGGAATTCAATCCGTCCATGTTCATGTTTAGAGTTCTATTTTATTTTTCTCAGATTTACATCGATGATTCAACCTTCAGTTTTCAAAATTTAACTCATGTGCTCAAAGTATAAATATTTGGTTCACCATATCAAGGTTTTTAAAATTTATTAAATCATCATCATCTTAATCCTTCTTTTAAAATTTATCAAAATTAAAATGACTTGAATCTCCCAATCTAATCTTACTTGATCACAATCTAAAAATTCTTCTTAAGTTGACAATGCAACTTCTACCCAACTTAGAATTTTCTCATCTATCACATAAGGCTATACGTCTAAGAAAACTATTCCTCAAATTATTTAATCATGTTATTCATTCCTCAAAACTTTTAACACCAAATATATCACCTATCCTTAATTACGAAAAATAATCATCAAGTAATGTGATTGGCCTATGGGGTATATCTAGTACTCTCTGTGTATCAAACTTATACCAAGCACGAGATTTCGTCTTTCCTAAAAAGGGAAGATGAAAAACAATAATAAAGAGTTCAAGGGGAAGATATTAGAATAGAAGTATGGGGATCAATGCGTTTAAAGAATTCAATTAGAAATTGTCAAGGCAGTCGTGGATTGAAATCTTATTTGGTAAATTCTTATTCGCATGATCGTATCAGTATAGTTATGTAATCGATACGATATGCTCAGACATGTCTAGGGGTAAGTATATTCGTCTACTAGTCGACTATATATCTCAATCCACGTAAAGTAGTCATGCGAAGAGCGAACCAAGCGCACTAAGGTTAGCTAGACCTTAATACACTGATTATGAAATATATTAGTGTGTATACCCAATAATACATATATCATGATCAAGCTCGATAGAAGAGTAAGCTTGCAAAACTAGGCTATAATAGCACCATAAGTCAAGGTAGTTTAGAAATTATAAGTACTCTAGATTATGATGAGAGAAATTACAAAATAATTCAAGTTTACCTAGAAGATAAGACTCTACAATCTCTACATTTGTCATACTAACTCCTTATCTAAGTCGATAGTCGTCCAAATAGGGGTATGGGCCTCTAAGTTCTACAGTCTGAATAAACACTATCGTCTTAACATAGTATACAGTTAATGTCATTCAGTTATACTTCCATAATAGGTCAAGGAACTATATGATTATTGGTTGTGAAGCATACTACCCAACATAAAATAATTAACTAAAACTGTAACTGCATTTAGGGGTTTCTACAAAATAATATTGTCCTTGTAAATAAAGTATAAACTCTTATTGGGGTATATGCGGAAAAGGTCTTGGTACTTATTAGGGTATCCTATTGTATTATATAGGTAATGGTCATCTTAAGTCTTAATAATAGTTCTTATAGAACAAAAGTGTCAATAGTAGGAATGGTGAAGTTACTGGCTCTCACGTGGAAAAGGATATAACCTACATTGAGTTATGGATACAAATTACGAGATTTAAAACTAAGGTGTATTCATAAAATCATAATCTAAATGAACATCTCAACTATCAAGTTCTAACTACTAAGCACATAATTTCAAAATTCAAGATTACAACTATAATTCTAGCATACTATATATCCTATCATAAAAGAAATCACTTGGCCTACAATCAGAAGGGTCAGGTGGCACGAATTGAAAAGATGAAGAAAAAAAACATAATTAGTCGTCGTACAAATAGCGAGCGTTAAGGTTTCAGAGGAACAAAATATAAAATTAAATAGAAGGACTCAAGATAACATCATGGTTTTCTCATGGGAACGTGGTAAGCTAATCTCTATGTTCGAGATATGATCAAGAGAATATGTTATATTCATTCCTCTTGGCTTCCTAAGGCACTGTCTGCTAATATCAAGACAAAAAATCTAAATTTATAGTTCTCTAATACTATCTCACTATGAAAGTTATGTTAAGTCCTAATTTTCTACCTTGGATTTCTATCGGTTCCTCAATACTAGGGTCAAATATTATAGTTAAATTTCTAACTAACTCTAGTAGTGTCTATACTACCCTCAAGTCATCCATAATACATCAAGGGATAATGGTAAGTAAATCTATAGGTAAGGGATGCTAGGGTTTATTAGGTATTCTCATTTTAGTGATATGTCTATATTCTAGTTGTATTCGTAGTAGGTGCGTTACCCTAATTATCATCCTAATAATATGGATTTCTATACTTGTCACTACTACGTTCCGAAAACGGGAGTATTTTCGACTTTTTATAATATTTAATATTATGGTAGTTACAATTAAGTAATTGCATGATAAGTTTTTAATTTAAATAATTATGTGATGTGTAATTAAATATAGTATTAGATGCAGTGTTCATTTATTTTTAGCTAGCAGACTAGACCTAGAAGCCCAGTAGATGACCAATCTGGACCACTCATTTAATTGAGTGCATCCTCACCCTCCATCAACACCCTCTCTCCCTATTTAATGTTATGTCCCATCAAACCCTAATCCCTAGAAACCTAGGTTTCCCCACCTACTCACAAGCCCCCACCTCTCTCTCTCCTCCATCCTCAACTCCAACGTAGGAAAACTTTTCCTTTCTTCTTCTCTTTTTTCCTTTCTTCTTCTCTTTCTTTTCTTCTCCTTCTTCTTCTTCTTCTTCCCTTCTTCTTCTTTTTAGTTTTTAAATTCAAAAAGGGGGGGAATACTTTTCATCTACACATCTACTGTTCACCCGGCGGCCCCCTCTCTGCTCCGGCGGCCGTTGGCAGCAGCCCCCGCTGCTCAGCCCTCCGGCGGCCGAGCCCCGCAGCCCCGGCCCGACCAAGCTCTTCCCGGCCACCTCCCCTAGCTGTTGTTCCAACTCGGCCATTGCTCCGGACTGCTCCTCCTCCCTATACTCCGGCGGCCTCCCTACGGAAGCAACTCCTCCACCGGCTGCTGTGCTCGGCCAACTCCCTCCGGCAACCACTGCTACTCCCATCTCCTCCCTCTTCCGGTTCTCCAAGCCATCGACCCGCCGGACAGCTCTCCATTCCTCCCGGCCTACAACCACCCAACGCCACCACCATTTCCCTCCATCTTCTCCTCGCCCCACCGTCAACCGAGCCGACCCCGGTTTAACTCCGGCGGCCCAGCCTAGTCCAGGCCCCTCACGAGCTCCTCCCCACTCTTCTTCCCGCTGCGACTCCCCATTCCACCCTGCTGCTCCGGTCAGCCATTGCTCTGACACCCCTGCTGCTCGACAACCCGAACTCCCCTCCCCTGTGCTCCGTCGGCCGACTTCCTCTGCACTCCGGCGCTGGCTGCCCCGACCACCCGGCGGCTCTTCCCTCCTCCATCTACATCTACCACCATCACCACTTCAAGCCTCCACCACCATCGACCAACTTCGGCCAACCTCTTCTCCGACTACTCCCCTTCATCCCCTCCTCGACCAGCCTGCAGTCCGGCGGCCCCTTGCTGCAGTCCGGCGACCCACAGGAGCTCCACCACTGTGAGGTTTCTCCTCTCTTCTCCCTCTTCCTTCTTCCTATGTATATAAATTAGTATATATATATACATACGTATATACATATATATGTGTATTTAATATATGTATATGTATATTATATAAATACGTATTTGCAGTATATGTATATGTGTATTTTTAAATTAGTATATATATACATGTTTATATATATATAGTGTATTTTCAAATTAGTAGATATGTACATACATAGTGTATATTAGTATATGTATTTAGTACGTATATTAATACATTTTTGGTATATATATATACATATATCTATATATATATATATACCCATATATATATATGTACGTATTTTGGCATATATATTTTGAGGACATATAAATACAGTATGTTAAATTCTATTTTATATAGACATATATATACGTATTGTATCCCTTTTTATGAATAATGTTTATATATATATACAAGTATTATTTTTATTATGTTTATATATATACAAGTATTATTTTTATTTTAAAATATATAATTATACATATATCTATTATCGAAATTGATGGAAATTATATATATGATTAGTTAATGAGGTGTATATTTATATATCTCTACTAGACGACCCTAGATTGACCAGTGCCATACCTGGCATAGCCTTGAGTTAGTATTTGCTTGTGTGTTTAGTATAGCTTCTGATGCAAATATTGTATTATTTATTATAAGTTTCTAGGACTGTTGGTTTACCCAGGGGATACTTTGGAACAGGACATCAATAATTACCAGCTAAGGACCCAAGGCGAGTACATTCTCTGATTAGTTTCTAATTTATGATATCTCCTATGTTCACTGTATCTAGTGTATATATCCATGCTCTTGACACGCTGGTTACACGGATTGGTATACACGGATCTCGTCATGAGATGTTATTCCTTATTCATGGTGTAGCTTGTACAAGACTTGTTTTCCTTGTTATCTTGTGCATCTACAGACACTGATTTCCGGGGAGATTTGCTACCTTCCTAGGGAATCCCGTGCCATAGCGTACCATGATTGGATCTACTATACCAGTCGGGGGTGGGGAGTATTTTAGTGTAGATATGTGATCATACCCAACTTTTCATGCATCATAGCTCACCCCACATCTCACGTCGGATGCGGCCTCATCTCCATGCTTCATAGCTGTTACGTGTGATTAGCCTGACCTCTACATGCATCATAGCTAACCAACGGTTAGCCTGACCTTACAAGAATCATAGCTAATCACATGTAACCAGCCTGATCAAGTTCCCAAGCCGATCACATATTAAAGCTAGTACTCATACACTTAGTCATAGGTTCTTGCTCATGGATATATTGTTTCTTCTCCTGCATTTACTTACAGTATTTCCAGTATTTCTTTTATTTCTCGTACCTATACATGCTTCTGGTATATTTCCATCTAGAACTGCTATATAGTTTATATCATTAATATAGAACTGCTATTTAGAGATGTACTTTGCTCCTTCCTGACTGAAAATATTTTTCCAGACTGTGACCTTAGTAGACTGGTTTCTGACACACTTGGGGATTGGAAGTTAATGATCGTAGGTATGATTATTTCGTCGTCAGACTTGTCTTGTATTCTTGCTTACCTTGATATCTCATCGTGCTTTAGTTTATGTGATTGAGTATTTCTAGCATTATTTTATGATATCCACGTCTCCTTATGGAGTTGGGTATTCACGTGAGTTTGATTAGATAGTTATATGACCTAGACAGCGTTCTACCGTCGATGCTGCGGCGTAGGCTGGACGTATCCACGCACTCGTGCTCCTAAACTAGGTGTGGGTCGTGACACGTTTTAGTGGTGGCCCATGCAGGTCAGACTTCGCGAGTTGTGCGATGTCGTAATAGTGTGGCATCTTTGTTACACTATTACGTGCCTGCGATAGGATCTAGGACATAGGATACTAGGACGAGAGCGAATACTCAATCACAATTCCTTGAGAGATTCCTGGGATGACCCTTGAGAATCTCATTATAAATTCTAATTTTAAAATCCTTCGCCTTGTTTTTGTCTGTCCTCACTCATTGATATTGAATTTGATTATTGTTGATCAATTATTAAAATTAAAATCTTGGTATCATTGTTGAGTTTGATTCTTGTTGACCAGTTGTTAAATTTAACTCTTGGTGTCGTTGTTGAGTTTGATTTTTATTTTATATCAAGATGAAATTTTTACGGACTAGAATTTATGGTATCATCTGATGACATATATTGATGAGGACAGTGAAAAAGGTAAAACGTCTACTTTGGTTATGAAACCTAGAGTTTATCGCAGCCATATTAGCTGTCGTGACGAGAACGTAGGAACCTAACTTGGATGTACATACTTTAGTTATGAGATTTAGAGTTTCTCGCAGCCATACCGGTTGGCGTGGCGAAGATTCTAGATGACATGATTATAGAGTTGCATACCTTAGTTACGAAACCTATCGTTTATCGCATCTATGCTTACTGGCGTGGCGAGGATTCTTAGTGTCATGATTTCTGGCAGACGTATATGATTATCAGGTTGTATCTTAAATTGGTTCTTAAAGTATCATCTCAAGACTTATCTATTTATGTTATTCCAGGACTTTGTTCCATCGCTTCTTTTCTTTACTAGCAGTAAAGATACCTTTCGTCCTTGACCCAGTTCTTTTGAGCCTTATTTCTTTAAGGATCCTTGTTAGTGTGATAATTAGTGACTTGCAATTTTGGTTGTGACTTGTATTAGTTGACTGAGTGTGACTTGTGAGTTGTAAGTGTTTCTTAGTTGGACATGTGAGCAGTAGGCTTTAAACTAGAGTTAGCCCTTAGCATTGTACCTTGTACAAATGGTTCTAGGATAAGTGTTATTAGAGACTGTGAGTAGAAAGAGAGAATAGAGTATCAGTGATAGTTCAAGAGTTAGTATCAGAGCTAACATACCCGCCCTGGATAATCATGATTATCCACTTGAGTGATCTATGTAAACAATTAGGTATCAAGGAATAGTATTAAGGATTAATGGGGCATAACGTTCAATTTGATGATTGATATCGGGTGTGTTAAAGGTAAAGAAATTTATATACATGAGGAGTTATAATGAGGTATCATGAGTAGAGAAATATCGAAATCGGTAATGAAGATGGTGAAGCGTATCACAGATTGGTGTAACAGACTATGAAAGGTTACAGGGAAATATCTATACAACCATAGAGATGAAGAACCATATACATGCCCATGAGAGTAAAGAAACATGAGTGTTATAGTAGACACATGTAATCATGAGTTATAATGAGCTTGATGAATGGTCCATTAATGAGGCTAGTGATATAATACCAAGAGTGCTAATGATTTTATATCAAGGATTTGTCAAGAATGACGTTAATAACAGTAAGCACCCTGTATGATGATAATTAGATGATATACCAGTTGACATAAATTGAAGATCATGAAAGAAATTTCAGGTGATGATAAATTTGATCATTGGAGGTAATAGTACAAGTGATTCAGGCAGTACAATTTTAGTACAAAATTATAGACACTAGATGCATTGAGTGCACCTTGAGTATCAGAGACTGTGAGCACTGATATGTACATTTGTGGAGTTATAAATTAAAAGGTGGAAATAAAATTTTATTTTTGAATAATTGAGGAGTTGAGATTACGTCATTAAATTTTGAGGATTTCAAATATGAATTCAATAAACATGGTTAAGGCTACAAAGATTTTTGGAGTAATTAAATTTTATTTCAATGTTGAGTATCTGATTTTGAGGAAGTATATGCATTTTATTTAAAGTTGTTCGAGAAGTTAAACCTTGACGATTATTTTGAGGATTAATTTTATGGTAGATGAGAGAATATTAATATATGAGTAGATGATATACAGGTGTAAGGATCGGATGACTTGAGCATGATTGAGGTAGCACCGCAGATTGACTTGGGTGCCCATCTAGAGTTGTATTAGAAAGGGTTTAGCATTTAGTATGTGTGTTATACTTGGTATGCACTTGAGTGATAAGAACAAATAGTATGAACAATTATAGTAGGAACGGGAACTGACAGAGGGTATGGTACTAAAGAGATAGAGGTATCGACTTGGATGCATTATTGAATCATGGTTATATTAGAGAATCTCGGTATCAGATTTAAGTATTAATAAGCAGGTGTATGCAATGCGGATGTAATCATGAATGCTGTGGACTAAAGGCTAGTTGATAAGGATATCAGTGTACAGGAATAGGAATTAGTTAGTGAATATGCTAGAGTTAAGTGTATGTTAGAGATAGGAGATACAGCAGGTAATGTGTTAGCAGGTTCTGTTCTTTCCTTCATTCTGTTCCTATCTATTTGATTGATTGACTGATACCTTAGTACAATAGTTGTATGCATGATTTTTCTTGTTAGAATGTAGTTAGTAGTACCCCTGATACAGAGACTGAAATACCATGACAAAAGACACTATGACCGTACATATCCCTTTAGGTTGCATGTTGTAGGATTGTAGGAAGATTTTTTGACCATGATTATTGGGGTTGACCATGACGAAGATTTTTGAAAGGAGTTATGACTTGACATGAGAGACAAGATGATTAACAAGATGATTAAAAAAAAATTCGAGGATAAACATTGATTTAAATAAAGGGCCAAGAAATTAACGTAGCATAATTGGTGGTTTATTAAGTCCAGGAAGATTATGACATGCTTAAATTGGTTATTAAATTTGGAAATTTGGAAGATTTATCAATATATTTATTAAATTGCAAATTATGAATTTTAGAATTTTATATGGGATGTTGCAATTAGAGAATCCCTAAGTATCGTATTATTGAGTATTTTGAGGAAGAGGAAATCGAGAAATAAAATTATTGATGGACTAAATGTTTGAATTTAAACTTCTTGGACGAGATTTCATTTTTATATACGAGCATTGATTAAAATCAAATTTGAGGAGTGGATATTAAATTCCGAGTATTTGAATTATTAACTAAAATTTTGGGGAAATTTGATAAAAAATGGACGTTGATTTTATTTCGAGGATTTTTCAGTAATGCAATAACTTCAGAAATTTTTATTTGTGAAAAGGCATTGCGGATTATTACCTTATTTCATGGATGATGAATTTAAAATTTGAGGGGAAAATAATGTGTATGATTAAACACTACTTTGAGGATTTTGAATTTCGAGGACGAAATTCTTTTAAGGTGGGTAGACTTGTCACTACCACGTTCCGAAAACGGGGGTATTTTCCACTTTTCATAATATTTAATATTATGGTAGTTACAATTAAGTAATCGCATGATAAGTTTTTAATTTAAATAAGTATGTGATGTGTAATTAAATATAGTATTAGATGCAGTGTTCATTTATTTTTAGCTAGCAGACTAGACCTAGAAGCCCAGTAGATGACCAATCTGGACCACTCATTTAATTGAGTGCATCCTCACCCTCCATCAACACCCTCTCTCCCTATTTAATGTTATGTCCCATCAAACCCTAATCCCTAGAAACCTAGGTTTCCCCACCTACTCACAAGCCCCCACCTCTCTCTCTCCTCCATCCTCAACTCCAACGTAGGAAAACTTTTTCTTTCTTCTTCTCTTTCTTTTCTTCTCCTTCTTCTTCTTCTTCCCTTCTTCTTCTTTTTAGTTTTTAAATTCAAAAGGGGGGGGGGGAATACTGTTCATCTACACATCTACTGTTTACCCGGCGGCCCCCTCTCTGCTCCGGCGGCCGCTGGCAGCAGCCCCCGCTGCTCAGCCCTCCGGCGGCCGAGCCCCGCAGCCCCGGCCCGACCAAGCTCTTCCCGGCCACCTCCCCTAGCTGCTGTTCCAACTCGGCCATTGCTCCGGACTGCTCCTCCTCCCTGTACTCCGGCGGCCTCCCTACCGAAGCAACTCCTCCACCGGCTGCTGTGCTCGGCCAACTCCCTCCGGCAACCACTGCTACTCCCATCTCCTTCCTCTTTCGGTTCTCCAAGCCACCGACCCGTCGGACAGCTCTCCATTCCTCCCGGCCTACAACCACCCAACGCCACCACCATTTCCCTCCATCTTCTCCTCGCCCCACCGTCAACCGACCCGACCCCGGTTTAACTCCAGCGGCCCAGCCTAGTCCCGGCCCCTCACGAGCTCCTCCCCACTCTTCTCCCCGTTGCGACTCCCCCATTCCACCCTGCTGCTCCGGTCAGCCATTGCTCCGGCACCCCTGCTGCTCGATAACCCGAACTCCCCTCCCGTGTGCTCCGCCGGCCGACTTCCTCTGCACTCCGGCGCTGGCTGCCCCGACCACCCGGTGGCTCTTCCCTCCTCCATCTACATCTACCACCATCACCACTTCAAGCCTCCACCACCATCGACCAACTTCGACCAACCTCTTCTCCGACTACTCCCCTTCATCCCCTCCTCGACCAGCCTGCAGTCCGGCGGCCCCTTGCTGCAGTCCGGCGACCCACAGGAGCTCCACCACTATGAGGTATATAAATTAGTATATATATATATACATACGTATATACATATATATGTGTATTTAATATATGTATATGTATATTATATAAATACGTATTTGTAGTATATGTATATGTGTATTTTTAAATTAGTATATATATACATGTTTATATATATATATAGTGTATTTTCAAATTAGTAGATATGTACATACATAGTGTATATTAGTATATGTATTTAGTACGTATATTAATACATTTTTGGTATATATATATACATATATCTATATATATATATATATACCCATATATATATATGTACGTATTTTGGCATATATATTTTGAGGACATATAAATACAGTATGTTAAATTCTATTTTATATAGACATATATATACGTATTGTATCCCTTTTCATGAATAATGTTTATATATATATACAAGTATTATTTTTATTATGTTTATATATATACAAGTACTATTTTTATTTTAAAATATATAATTATACATATATCTATAATCGAAATTGATGGAAATTATATATATGATTAGTTAATGAGGTGTATATTTATATATCTCTACTAGACGACCCTAGATTGACCAGTGCCATACCTGGCATAGCCCTGAGTTAGTATTTGCTTGTGTGTTTAGTATAGCTTCTGATGCAAATATTGTATTGTTTATTATATGTTTCTAGGACTGTTGGTTTACCCAGGGGATACTCTGGAATAGGACATCAATAATTACCAGCTAAGGACCCAAGGCGAGTACATTCTCTGATTAGTTTCTAATTTATGATATCTCCTATGTTCACTGTATCTAGTGTAAATATCCATGCTCTTGACACGCTGGTTACACGGATTGGTATACACGGATCTCGTTATGAGATGTTATTCCTTATTCATGGTGTAGCTTGTACAAGACTTGTTTTCCTTGTTATCTTGTGCATGTACAGACACTGATTTCCGGGGAGATTTGCTACCTTCCTAGGGAATCCTGTGCCATAGTGTACCATGATTGGATCTACTATACCAGTCGGGGGTGGGGAGTATTTTAGTGTAGATATGTGATCATACCCAACTTTTCATGCATCATAGCTCACCCCACATCTCACGTCGGGTGCGGCCTGACCATCTCCATGCTTCATAGCTGTTACGTGTGATTAGCCTGACCTCTACATGCATCATAGGTAACCAACGGTTAGCCTGACCTTACAAGAATCATAGCTAATCACATGTAACCAGCCTGATCAAGTTCCCAAGCCGATCACATATTAAAGCTAGTACTCATACACTTAGTCATAGGTTCTTGCTCATAGACATATTGTTTCTTCTCCTGCATTTACTTACAGTATTTCCAGTATTTCTTTTATTTCTCGTACCTATACATGCTTCTAGTATATTTCCATCTAGAACTGCTACATAGTTTATATCATTAATATAGAACTGCTATTTAGAGATGTACTTTGCTCCTTCCTGACTGGAAATATTTTTTCAGACTGTGACCTTAGTAGACTGGTTTCTGACACACTTGGGGATTGGAAGTTAATGATCGCAGGTATGATTATTTCATCGTCAGACTTGTCTTGTATTCTTGCTTACCTTGATATCTTATCGTGCTTTAGTTTATGTAATTGAGTATTTTTTGCATTATTTTATGATATCCACGTCTCCTTATGGAGTTGGGTATTCACGTGAGTTTGATTAGATAGTTACATGACCTAGACAACGTTCTACCGCCGATGCTGCGGCGTAGGCTGGACGTATCCACGCACTCGTGCCCCTAAACTGGGTGCGGGTCGTGACAATACTCTAGGAGAAGATTATACTCAAGGAACTATTAGAAAGTACATGAATCAAGCAGGATACAATTATTTAAATAGAACAGATTGGAAGGAAAGATGAGTCATAGTCAAATGTGGATGAGATCCTATACTCTATTCCTAGGTGCAGCCTTGTTCGATACAGTAACATAACCGAGACAATATACTCTCGACCTGCATGGGCCACTACAAAAACATGTCACGCCCCAGTCCCAAAATACGTAGGACTAGGATACGTAAGCATGTCAACCGCATTTATATGGCAACTCCAATTATGGAAACGATAACACATGCGTATGCTGTATTATGAATAATAAATCACAAGTGGTATAAACTATCACAAGTCATAGGGCATAATCTAAATCTCATCTACGGAAATTAATATAAATAAATATCCAATATCTATATAACTAGATCTCAATATGACGTATCTAAGGATGACAGTCAGATGGAGAAAAATCCACTGCCGAACTAGAATATAAAAGCAAGCACAATATAAGTACAACAAGTAACAATTACTGAGACTCGAAAAGAAGACCTCCTTAAAGATAAGTAACCAATCCGGATCTGTGCTCCTGTGAATACTCATGCACATCTACACCTGGAAAGGGACCAGGTCCTCAGAGGGACATAACAAGATACATAGAAGCATGCCAATATAGTACTGAATAAACATCCAATGGGTTGCCTAACCGTCTATGTGAATGCAGTTTGAGAACAACTTTCCCAACGCGTGGGCTATCCGGCTAAAATGGGATTGGCATGATTCTCTTGGAGATTCAGGGGCTTACAAAGTATGTCGTCTTTTGAACGGCAGAGGCCGCCTAATAATATATAATATATAGTGGTTATCATGACCGCACATCTCCGACGGAGCATACGGGTTACACAAGGAAAGTGCAACAGAGCCCACACGCCTTACTTGTAGTTCTCCCCACCCCATGCTCTAAGCATGTCATATCCATGACACGATAATACCTCTAATAACTGCCAAGTCTACTAGCATACAAAGTTTCTAACAGCAGTTATCCCTAACGCACGACCCACATGTACAGGTGGCCAACCCAGTACGCAAGTCCGTGATCTATATGAGACTCACAACTCGTGTAACAACTGTATCACGGCCAATGAAACCTAATGATACTTCATGATAATGGGGCGGTCTCATAAATAAGGTCAATGCATATACATAATAAAAATAGATCACGACGACACCGTCGTTTGCACCAAAGTTTCCTTGGACGCGAAGTTTATATATAGCAATTAAAATACATGAACTAAATAACGAAAATAAAGATGCATGCAACATATGGAATATGAATAACAGTACAAATGGCAAGGTATACTTGCTTGGCAAGAAAGCTGCGTAGTTCCAATAACTTGCTCCTGAAGTCGCACAGAATAAATCCAATAGGTCCTCTATACATATGATATAATACAATACAACATTAGTCATTATACTAGCACATACATAACAAAAAACACACTGGACTAAGAGGGTACGCTAGGGGTGGTACTGGCCAACTAACAGGGTCAAATATGTGTTTAATTACGCGGGTGTCACGTCTTCCAATATTGTGCATAATCAGACAGTCAACTAACAGGTGTCTAAGCCAGTACGTTAATGTACACAAGGCGGTCAACTTGTAATCATCAGGGTCACATGGTCAATACATGATATCCGTAATTGAAGAATAAATACATATATAATCATAATTAGCATTATCATCTAATTACCTACTTATATATATATATATATATAACAATATAACCAATAATTTATATACATAACCATCTGGATACATATACTAAATATATATACATATACCAATGAATATTATACATATACTAAATGTAGATATATACATACAATATATATATATATATATATATATATATATATATATATATATATATACCAAGTTGAATAATATATGCATACGCGTACGTATACCTATATATATATATATATATATATATATATACCAAGTTGAACAATATATGCATACGCGTACGTATACGTATACGAGTTTGGGTTTACCGACTCAGGGTCTGCAGTCAACTAACAGTCATAAAGCAATACTCTTGTCCTAATAGCATACACATAAGCACACAAAAATTGAAAGGAGAGGAGGGACAGGTTCGAACCTCGGGGTTAGCGTGCACAGGCACGAGGATCAGGGGTGACTGCTGCAGGTTATCTTCGGCGAGGGTGACGGGTCCACGATGATGATGATGATGACGATGTTGATGATGATGATGATGTTGATGGTAATGGTGGTGATTAGATAATGATTATGGGATGATGATGATGATAATTAGAGATGATGATGATGATGGTGATGGTGATGATGGGGTGATGATGAGGATGAGATGATAATGATGATGGGGTAATGATGGTGATATGGATGATGGAGATAATTAGGGTATTGATGGTGCTACTATTCCAGCCAGGGGGAGGTCCAGCCAAGGAGGAGGCTATGGTCGAGGAGGAGGAGTTCAGGAAAGAGGAGGACTGGGAGGTGGAAGAGGAGTCAAGGTCGAAGTCATCGACGGGCTATGTTGCTCGGTGACGAGGATGAACGAAGAGGACGGTCGTAGAAGAAGTGGTGGTCGTGGCAGGTGGTGGCGAGTGGCGGAGGAGATGAAGTCAGGGGGAGAACGAGTGGAGATGGTGGTTTGTTCTCGACGGGGGAGGAGAACGTAGGGGAGAGGTCAACTAGTCGTGCGGTGGTCGATGGCTGCTGTCGTGGAGTCGAGAGCAGCGGGGTCGGGAGGAAGTAGAAGAGGAGGCTCGGTGCTACCGTGGTCCGGTCGTGGCGAGGACGGGGAGATGGGTAGAATGCAGCGGTGACTCAGGCGAGGATGGCGGCCTGGTGGCGTGCTTGTCGAGTTGGTCGGCAGAGGATATTCAGTCGGCGGGGGATGCTGCTGAGGAGCGGTGCACAGGCGGGGATCGGGTGACCGGGCTCCGACAGCGGGGGAAGCGGAGGAAGAAGATGAAGTGGGTGATGGAAATGGTGGTGGTGGTGTTTCGTTCAGGCGATGGTAGTGGAAGAGGAGGAGATGAGGAAAAGAGCAGGGCGGAGGTGGTGGTTCAGGTCGGGTCCGGCGAGTCTCCGGTGAGGCTCCGGTCGGTGAGTGTAGGCAGGGAAAAAGGCGAATAGGGAATAAGATGTTTGGTCGGCTAGGAATAGGGTTTTGAGTTGTGGTTTTGGGAAAATAAAGGAAAATATGATATATATATATATATGTAAAATTTAGGTTTGGGGTTGACCTAGATAGGTGGGCTTGGTCAACATCCTCTTGGGGTTGGGCCTTGGCCTCACATGGGGATGTTTGGAGGGTTAGGATTTGCATTATTTAAAATGCAAGGCTAGGTTTAAATGAGGGGCGATGTTGCGTGTTCCATATTCCGAAAATTATGGGAAAAATTTATGTGAAGGGAAAAATGGGTTTCTTCATGTATTTTCCAATGGTGTGGAAACCCTATTGCATTTTTGCATAAAAGGGCCCAACAATTAGAAAATTGCACAAGGATAAAAATTGGATTAAATTAATTAAAATTAATGCGCATGGTGTTCTTGAATTGATTAGAAGTGCATGGGGATAAAATTCGGTGGGACACAAGAGTCACAGACATAGAGGGCTCAGAGTAGAATATTATCATTCATTTTGGGTTGCGCAAAATGGTCAAGATTGTGTCTCCAATTTCAAATGGAACGCACAGGGATACAAAGTCAAATTTATATAGAATTAAATAATAACGCTTGCAACGAATATTGTGCGACTAAAATATAACACAAGAGAGCATAATTATAAGTTACACAAATATTAGAATAGAAGGCGGACACGTCCAGGACAAGGGTATAAAATTTGTAGGAAGGCAATGACTAGTGTAGTGCTCCAATTATCGAAGCAACGGTAAGGTGCACTAAGTGATTTAATTGTGGTAAAATTAAATAAAATGCCGTATCCTATTTTCAATTGGATACAAACTAGTCCTAGTTTCTCTATCTATGCCAAGTAGGCCTAATTTTGGGTGAGGGGGTTTACAGTAAGATACGGTCCATAGTCTATTTAACTACATATAAATGGTAAACTAATCTCATCCATAATTATAAATAAGGAAGCACATAAAGAAAATAAGTCTACTTGTTTGCAGAATAACCTAATTCATAAAGTGACAATAAAATTTGAAAGAGTTTTCTGGGGGACAAACTCGCTAATACAAGTACTGGAATAGAATGAAGTGCACTAAGATAACTAGAGCCAATAATCAGCTAACTAGGTAATGATATCGGATCCAAAGGAGGTCCTTACCATTGATCAAGGGTACTCTGGAATTACCTCGTCTTCAACTGCTGGTCCTGCTCCTGAATAAATGTCGAGTTCATACTCCTTCGGGTAATCCTCCTCGCCTATGCCTAGAAGGAAACAAGGTCATCAAAGGGACGAACAAGGTACAAAACAACATGCCAAAACTAAAGCAGTAAATAGTGCCACAACTCAAGGGTAGTACCCTAATCACCAACTATTTAAGTGATAATTCAAATTTATGGACAAGGTTCACGCACATGAGCTATCATGGTAAGGGGTATTGCCGGGCTAGGTGCACCCTGCAGAGGCATGGCCTATCAAGCATAAAATACATCAAACTGCATGTGAGCGAAGGGTGTCTAAAGGAACTCCGATGCCTAATATTGCCATCCCTGCCCCATGAGATCGTATGAATCATGGCCATGAATTGCATGATCTGATCCTCTAACTATAATTGTCAATTCATCTATAATAAAATAAATATATCTAATCATAATCCTCGATTCAATACATATTTCTGGACTCCCTGACAACATCAAGTACGAAAAGTCTGGCAATATGCAAGTGAGATAAAAGTTTTCAAGGGTGTCACGCCCTTGTCCCAAATACGTAGGACCAGGTATACACAAGCATGTCAGACGTATGTATGTGAAGACTCCAATATATAGAATCCTCCAATATATTCGTATGTTGTAATATGAAAGACAGTTCACAAGTGGTATATATTGCTAATATAAGTCACATGCACAACTAATCTCATCTACATAACAAATTAACAAATAGAAAAATAAACTAAATAAAATAGATTAAGTATGAATAGTACGAGAATAATAATCCAGAAGAACTAATAGTCGGGCAGAGACAAATCCACTACCAATGACAATAACAAACTAAAATAAGAGAGAATGACGATATAGAAGCATAAAAAGTATGCCTCCAAAGAATAGTGGATTCAAAAGGAAGATGGTGCACTCCTTCACAAAATGGGCCAGGAAGAAGAATATGGTGCACTACCTTAAACATAACAGAGGCACACTTTATTGGTATTCGTCCAGCCCTACAAAGACAAGCGCACAACTCTCTTATTACTTCCCCCCAGATATAATGCAATAAATCTGAAAAATAACAGACATGAGAAACAAAGAAGTCAGAGTCATTATATTGAAGATCTTCGACACGTAGACCTAAGTTGTCATTTAGTTGACTATTATGCCAAACTTTTACTATCACCCCCCGATCCCGTCCCCCAATCCCGTAGGGGGCCGTCCGTCCTCACTTGGGTCCTTGCGGGACCGATTGTTCTCGCGTTGGCATGATCCCGTGCAAGCCTAAGCTGCACTAGCACAAGGGCAAGTAAGCTATTCAAGACGGGATCAGCGACACAATATTGCAGAAAAGTAAAGAACACAATGGCATAAGAAAATAAGCTCTTTATTGATAATCAAGATGTGTTACAAGCGGCGCTTGGCCAATATTACAATTCGCTCAAGGTTTGTTTCTCTCGATTACAATAATATTATTCCATACATTACATCCATTTATACAAAAGTAGTTCAAAGCAATCTCGATACGACTCAAGGCATCGACACCAGATTTCTGGGTCCTAGGAATGTGGCACGTCTATCGCTTCCTCGGACGATCCAGCACCTGCGAACAAGCAAAACTGTTGGTGAATTAGTACTTTGGAGAAAGCACTGGTGAGTATAAAATCAACTAGCAGAAGCAACATTCACTAAAACCAACACTAAGTAATTATGTTATAAAATATTATATTACTAGTGATCTTTCTAGTTTACCTAGGTTTGTTACTTGCAGTACAAGAATGGAGTCATATTACTTCTTTTTGGAAACTTCTTTGAAATCAGAGTTCATGTTCGATATACAAGCAAGCATGCAAGGCAAGCAGTTCATGTACGGTAAGCAAGTTCAATTACTATCTCTGGTATGCAGCTTGTCTCGTGAGTTATATTTATTTCTATAAAAACTCTAGCATGTATCTAGTAGACTATCTTCTTTATACAATTCAAGGCGATCATCATATTCAAGCAAGCATTCAAGTCTAAGTGTGATATAAGATAAGATGAAAAATAACATATCAGTTATATAGTGATTCTTACCCCTTGCCGAACGATTATCCCTGAAGCAGACATACAAGTTCGCAATAATTTGCATATATAAATAAGGGTATTCTAGATCTCTCCCTGGCCGAACGATCTCCAGTGCCCCAGGAACCGGTCGAGAGATAAACCTTATGCACAAGTTGTCAGACCGATGCATGAATAGAATTCTATCAGATAAACACTATATGATTCACATGATCATGAATAAGCAAGCAATCATATAATTCAAGCAATAGAACCGGAGCTCTCAATTCTCTTGCCTAATAGCCACACCCACCCGTAAATAAGGACTTCAAGCCTCATGGTGGACTATTAGTCAAGATACACCAGTTCAAGCTATTAATACAGTTCTATCTCTTTATAGTGCAATCAATAAAACAGTTCAAGCAATCTAGTTCATTTAACAAGTAACATGCAAAAATAGTTCTATAAATCTAGCATGCAATTCTATCTCTTTATGACAAGCATGTAGTTCTTCTCTAGTTTAGCATGCGATACGAGGACAAGTTCAAGCAATCTTTTACTCTTTCTTATTAGCATAGCAATGGTTCATTCGATAGTGGTGTCCGTGTAACTTAGCATACAATATTTCTATCTTTTCTTAGCATGATAAGGGTTCGTTTCAATGATAAGCAATATGAGTTCTCTTATTAAGCATGCAAAGTCAGGTTCTATCATTCTTCTTATGAAACTATCTTCTTAGAACAAGCAGTAGAAAACTTAGATTCATTATTAAGGCATGCAAGAATCAAAGAATAAAGTTATGCCTACTCACTTAGATCAATCGTCTTGAGTTTCTATCGGAGAACACTTTGAGAAGGATTTCGCTCGAGTTAACAAAGCGATATCTCTTGTACATAGTGCCTATGTGGAGCGGGGCATTAAATACTTACCCACCAAGAAAGAGTTTCGTCCTCGAAACTCAAGGATAAACTTTCGATATCCAGAGCAGTGATAGTCCTCATCCCTCACTATCCTCAATTAAAAACTCTAGCAATCATAACTCAATAAAACTCTAGGCATCAGAAATCACAAATCACATCTTATAAAATAAAATAATCCAGAAAACTTTTGCCAGCACCTTTGAGAATAATTATGTATTCATTGTATGGAACACCCATTAAGGCATTGATATCAAGTGGCAAAGAACATCTTGAGTTGAAGCTAAGAGTGGAATGGCCATAGGGTAGAGTTGCTCTGATACAATTATGTCATGCCCCGTTCCCGTAGGGGGGCCATCCGTCCTTGCTTGGGTCCTTACGGGATGGATCTTCCTCGCGTGGGCATTATGCCATGCAAGCCTAAGCTGCGTTTGCACAAGGCCAAAGCTTGAACAAGGGCAAGTAAGCAATTCAAGACTGGAGCAGTGGCACAATATTGCAGAAAAGTAAAGAACACAATGGCATAAGAAAATAAGCTTTTTATTGATAATCAAGATGTATTACAGCGACGCTTGGCCAAGATTACAATTTGCACAAGCTCTCTTTCTCTCAATTATAATAACATCGTTCTATACATTATATCCCTTTATACAAAAGCAGCTCAAAGCAATCTGGATATGGCTCAAGGCATTGACACCATATTTTCTAGTCCTAGGGATGAGGCACGGCTATCGCTTCCTTGGACGATCTAGCACCTGCAAAAAAGCAAAACTGTTGGTGGGTCAGCACTTTGGACAATGTACTAGTAAGTATAAAATCAACGAATAGAAGCAACATTCACTAAAACCAACACTAAGTAATTATGTTATAAAATATTATATTATAATAATCTTTCTAGTTTTACCTAGGTTTGTTACATGTAGTACAGGAACATAGTCATATTACTTCTTTTTGGAAACATCTTTGAAATTAGAGTTCATGTTCGATATACAAGCAAGCAGGTAAGGAAAGTAGTTCATGTATGTTAAGCAACTTCAATTACTATCTCTGGTGCGCAGTGCGGTCTCGTGAGTCATATTTATTTCTATAAAGACTCTAGCATGCATCTAGTGGACTATCTTCTTTATACAATTCAACGCGATCATCATATTCAAGCAAGCATGCAAGTCTAAGTATGATACAAGACAATATACAAAATAATATATTACTTATATAGTGATTCTTACTCTTTGTCGAACGGTTATCCCTATAGCAGACATACAAGTTTGCAACAATTTGCATATATAAACAAGGTTCTATTTCATATCCGTCTTTGCATCAAATAGTTAGGTATGCAAGAAGGCTAGCCTAGCATGCGCCCTAACTATATGATGGCCCATTTATACCATGATTAGCAGTTAAGACGTATAAGCTAATCTAACTAATGATAGATCGGCTAATAGCTGCTGAGACGCATGGTTGCTATACACTAAAATACGGTCAAAATAGTATTCAGAACTCATGGTTCAGTACTACACTAAAAGCCACATCCTCCCGTAAATAAGGACTTCTAGCCTCAGGGTGTTCCAGATCTCTCCCAGGCTGAACGATCCCCAGTGTTCCAGGTACCGCTCGAGAGATAAACCTTGTGCACAAGTTGTCAGACCGATGCATAAATGTACTTCTATCAGATAAATACTATATGATGCACATGATCATGAACAAGCAAGCAAGCATATAAATCAAGCAATAGAGTTGGAGCTCTCAATTCTCTTTTCTAATAGCCATACCCTCCCATAAATAAGAACTTTAAGCCTCAGGGTGGACTATTTGTCTAGATACCTTGTTCAAACTATTCATATAGTTCTATTTTTTTACAGTACGATCAATAAAACATGTTCAAGCAATCTAGTTTATTTAACAAGCAACAAGCAAGAATAGTTCTTTAAATCTAGCATACAATTCTATCTCTTTTGGACAAGCATGTAGTTCTACTCTAATTTAGCATGCAATATGAGGACAAGTTCAAGCAATATTTTACTCTTTCTTATTAGCATAGCAATGGTTCATTCGATAGTGGTGCCCATGTAACTTATAATGCAATATTTCTATCTTTTCTTAGCATGGCAAGGTTTCGTTTCAATGACAAGCAATATGAGTTCTCTTATTAAGCATGCAGAGTCAGGTTCTATCATTCTTCTTATAAAATTATCTTCTTAGAACAAGCAGTAGAAAATCCAGATTAATTATTAAGGCATGCAAGAATCAGAGAATAAAGTTTTGCCTATTCACTTAGATCAATCATCTTGTGTTTTGATCGAAGAACACTTCGAGAAGTCTTTCGCTCGATCCAGTTAAGCGATATCTCTTGTACATAATGCCTACGTGGAGCAGGGTATTACACTAACATAGTGCGCCATTGTGCCAAACTCTAACATAGTGTGCCATTGTGCCAAACTCTAATAGAGTGTATTGTTGTGCCAAACTCTAACATAGTGCGCTATTGTGCCAAACTCTAAAAGAGTGTGCCAATATGCCATATTTAACAAAGTATGCCAGTGTGCTAAATTCCTTCAATAGCGCGCCTTTGATTCTAACTAATAGTGAGCGGTTATGACTACGTGTCTTTTATGCCATGTTTCTAATAATAGGTGTATGTAAATGTCCCCAATACCTAAATTTCCTCGTATAGGAAAGCCAAGTATTAAGCAGGCAATACGTTGTTCACCCACTTAGCAGAATATGGGTAATAAAATCTTCAAAATTGTGTGCATAATGGAAAGTACAGTACAAATTGCCCTTTAGTGCGTGCACACTTTTCTAACTGCCCCTGAAGGTTATAAATACAGGGCCAATATATTCTACACACACATATTGACATAGAGATGAAGATAGAAGCTTTTTGGTGACAGTGTTGCCCGAGTTTACTTGCCTTCGAGTTCTTAAGTGTTCGTGTGTGCATCTCTTCCTTTGTGTCAAGTAGTCCAAGGAGTAAAGTGATCGACTACAGATCGGATCTCAATAACTATACTTCCCCAGAATTATTGAACTTTAGATTCTTTTGTAGAACTTACTATACATTTTTTTTAGAAGTTCGTATAACGTTTTGTTTATGGCAAACAAAATGACGACTTTGCTGGGGACGAACTTCTCCTCTAATGATAAGGTGATAGGTCAACATGACATCGCGTTGGGTGGCACAACGCAAAAGACTTTGGTCGTTAAGTTCGACCAAAAATCCTATGAAGAGATGCTTTCTTGGGGTAGTGGTATCCCCTTAACCATAATCATGTCCAAGAAGACAAGTAGGACTTGGCTGCCCAAGCCTAGCTCCTCCGACCCCAACTTTGATGTTAACAAAAGGAAGAAGGTGCTGACTGCTAATTATGAGGGGCCCCTCATTGTTTTCTCATTCCTAGTCCGTGACTTGGTGGATACCAATCTTTTATGCCCAATCTATGACTTGGTGGATACTAATCTTTCATCCCCAGTTTGTAACTCGGTGGATGCTCCCCTTAGCCGTATCAGCGTTCTAACTAGGGGAAATAAATTAGACACCCTTGTCATGACAATCGGGGGTTGAACGAGTCCTTCCTTGGTGGAGAAACTCACTATAATGCAAAGAGAATTGTTCATCCTCGTGATGCCCAATTCCCAAAGTCTCAGTACAACAAGCAAAAGAAATCTAAATCACTTGACAAGGAAGTTGTCCAACAACCGCACCATCCAAAGAAGGACTTCTTATGTGCACAAAAGAAGTCTAAGAAGGAGACTGATCTGCCACCGATTAAAATTGTGCGCACAACAGAAGAAAAGTTATGTGTTACTACCTCTAAAAATAAGTATTGTGTGCCCAAAGTGCAAGATCTACTTGCAAAATTGTCTGCACAAAAACAAAAGATGCATATTTATGAAGAATGCGTCATTCAAGCTAGTGCTTCACTCTATACATAGGGTACCAAAAATGTGTGTGCAAAGTTCAATATATAGAATGTAAAAGTGTAAAAGGGTAGACTCTTTCTACCTCTTCTTCTGTCCTTCCTCCCTCTGATTTACGCAAAATTCTTGCAAAAAGCTTAAAAATAGAGAACCCTTCCTACAAACGTGCTTGAAATAAGCATCATTATAGTTTCCATCAAATTGTAATCAACTGTTGTTGTACCAAAATAGTTGAACCTTCTTCTAAATGGTCTGTATTTGACCGTTTGAGTTATACCTTGCCCAGTAGACAGTGTTCCGGGAAGTAGGTTGGCAAATAAGAATTTGATGAGGAATTACTACTATCTCCAGTATACATGGACTCGAGACTCCTTGAAGAGGAAGAGGTTCAGGATTAAGCACTTCACGAACACCTAGCCAGAGAATGTTAGATCAGCTAGTCGAATCTTTTAAAGGGGTATACCAAAACACTCGTTCTCAGAGGTGGGAGCTCTCTATCATGGAAAGTTGCCACTCTTTAGGATCTGAAGCAAATTTTCCTGGGCTTAGTAATCCGCCTGGATCTGAAACTGACAGTATAGATTCCAACTGCACGATGCAATCCACTAGCTCTTTTATCGTCAATAGAGAAGGTAGTGCATATGCTATTGATGATGAACAAGGCGCTTCCCTGTCAGGGAGCACAGAACATCTTAACTAATTAAAAGTTACGTTCAAAGATATGCATAATATTATGCAGAACATACATCAAATGATGATGGTTCAGCATACTGCGACAACTAGCATCTTTACTTGTACAACCATCTCTGGGTATGTCACCACCATGGGTGGTATAAATCTAGATGTAAGTCCCAATCAAGAGTCGGCAGCCCCATTTCTTAACCCTCCTAATGCTGGGGGTGTTTCTCCACCCATAGTAGTGCAAGTCCAGCCGACTTCCATTCAGTCAGTTGCACCACAACAGTTCGATGAGACATAGGAGCCATCAACGAGTTGCGTACCCAGTTCAATGATATAACTAATTGATACAATCTCCAGAAGGCCACCTACCCGCCTAAATACAAACCCCTAACCATAACTCCCTTTGACTAGAAGATCTCACCTGGTCAACATATGTATTACTTTGAGATGGTTATGGGACATCTGTCGTAGGGTGATGCCCTTCTTACTAAACTATTTATCGGAGCCTTGTCCGACATAGCCTATGACTAGTTCTGTAGTCTTTCTGATAATTGTATCTCATCATTTAAAGATTTGCGGAGTCTCTTTCTCTCCCGACTTTATGAGGGAGGTATGGATATAACAATGTCAAGTCTCATTGATACCAAGCAAAGGAAGAAAGAGTTTTATTGAGCGCTTCAGACATGCATCTTTGAAGATGCCGCCGGGCATTCTCGAGACCCATTTAATGGATACATGTAGAAAAACTTTTTGCATAGATTAAAATTCTGGATTGGTACGGCCCAATTTGATGATTGGAAAGCGTTCACTATAAATGCAGACATTGTTGAGAAGAATACAAAGGATGTCCACTTCGATTTTATGAAGCTTAAATCATCGGAGGATACAAGCAAGCGGCCATTTAGCCTCAACAAAAGCAACAATAACAATCACAACAGTAAAGGAAAGGAGGACCTTGCCTTTAACATGTCCAAACGACCGACTTCTCTGCTAAAACAGAAAGCTCCATAATCTTTAAAGCAGAAAGAGAAGTACTCCTTTTATGAAAGTTACATAATCAACATCTTTGACTACTTGATGAAAAGAAATAAGCTATAATTGCCCAATATAAAAAGATCAGATTAAGTTGACAAAATAAATAATCTGAAGTATTATCTATACCACTGATACGTACATCACCCCACGAGGGCCTATTATGTATTGAAGAAAATGATCCAACAGTTGATAGACTCCCAGTCCATCATACTCCATAATAACGAGAAAAAAGTCACCACTAATTTGTTATCTCTTAAATTCGGGAACATTCCAGCGAAGGAGGTGCCACATGGTGTTGTACATTACGGTGAGTGAAGATGGAGATTATCATTCTTCCGTCGGACCATGATTAAACTGAAGGACTAGTGCCCCTTACTACTCAATGGAGGGAATTATGTGGATTCATCTTGATCTCTTACAAGACGTAGAATAAGGAGTAGCGTCTTCAACATCTAAATCCAAAAAGAGAAGCCGCAAGGGCCAGTCATGCAATATAATATCCTTGGTAAATGACTCTAATGAAGATCAAGATCAACATAGGGACGATATTCTCCTTGAGTCTAGACTCTGAGGTCTGAACTTATCTCCAGGAGCTTAGTACACAAGCTACATATGACTCACCAACTGTCTTATTGGTTAGGTAGTGTTCCTTTGTATGTGACACACTACATCTTCAATACAAGTCACAACAAGGAAGGCAGCCCTGCTACCCTAAGATCTTCTCCCCATCTTTCGTCAGCTAGCCCATCAACTGTACCCAAGGAGGAGAAACCCCAATTTTAGCACTACAGTCAACAATCAAGTCATCTCATGCAAAAAATGGGTTACTATTTTCAAAAGGCTGAAGGTCTGAAGGTCTGAACTTTCGCAAAGTATGACGTGTTCCCCTATAGCTGCAAGATTATCCTGGCAAATCTTATAGTGGGTTAGGATATAAAGATGCTAGCAAGGCCAAAAGGAGCAGTGCGAAGAGAAAGACCAAATCTTACCACATGGTCCAGCTTTCCCCAGTACCCGAGGAAAGAGTGACCATAAAAGCTCGATCCGGCAAGAATTACCTGAAGTCATTTGAGAAAGCTCAGGAAGTTGCTCCTCACACTTTTTCTACTACTATTGCCATGGATTCTACCGAACCAGGACCTTCAAAGCCCATAGAGACAAAAAAGTCGAAGCAAAAAGAACTGCGTTTTGACAAGTCCTTGAAGAAGATTGCACCTCAAGGGAATGATAAGCTACACAACTTTGACATATTGGCACAACTCACCAATACACCAGGGTCTTTCAATCTTTGACTTACTTCATCTTTCGAGGGAAACTCAGAATGCTTTAAGTGAAGCGCTCACACATGCTGACTCATACTTAACGCAACTCAAGACCTTAACTAAAGATCTAATAGAATGCCCTTACTGCCATAGTGTGATGGAAAAGTTTCCTAATATTACTTTCTCACAAGATGATATGTTATTGAAGGATAATCGGCACGACATGCCATTATACTACA
This sequence comes from Iris macrosiphon, assembly GCA_036927795.1. Taxonomy (NCBI): domain Eukaryota; kingdom Viridiplantae; phylum Streptophyta; class Magnoliopsida; order Asparagales; family Iridaceae; genus Iris; species Iris macrosiphon. Next base: position 103,791,327 of record JAYESA010000020.1, on the reverse strand, counting down.
CTGGTTATGTTGGTTCCGTCAAAGCACTACCAGAATAAGTCAAATTAGCGACGTAAAAAAATGTTGCTAAATGGCCAAAAAATGTCGCTAAATAATTTTAGCGACGTAATTAGCAATATTTTGCTGAAGTCGCCTTTAAACTAGTCGTTGACAGAAAAAATGTCACCAAACGTCGCTATTCTGACATTTTCTAGCGACGTAAATGCGTCGCTATATTAACGATGTTTAGCGACGCAACGTTGCTAAATTAGCAACATGTATTTTTGTCGCTATATGTCGCTAAATTAGCGACGTTATGCGACTCATTTAGCGACGTTATTTGGACATGGAAATACTGTCATGTTAGCAATTTGCGATGAACAACGACTTGTTTAGCGACGTGTATAGCGACAAGTATAGCAACGTATATAGCGACGTATTCAGCGACGTAATTAGCGATGTAATTAGCGACGTGAGTAAACGTCGCTAAACGTCGCAAAATGTCGCTAAAAATGTCGCTAAAGATACTGAAAAAATAAAAAAAAATATTGAATTATTTCTAAATCATTTTTCCTGCAGTTTATTAATTCATAATTTGTACAAATTGACCCGGAGCAACCCTCGGTTGAATTTGCTGGGTTCGTCGACCCCCTTCGGTTGAACACTAAACAGCGATAAATTAACATATATTTAATATGAATAATATAATAAAATTTGGAAAAAATAAAATATTGAGATTACAAACCGAATCAGGAGAAAATATCGTCGTAAAGAATATAACAATTATCCACACAACTGAGTCTGAAAGCCTCGTCCTAAAGAATACAAGAAAAAAATGTCTGAATGCCTCAAAAATAAAAAATATTCATAAATGACCAAATATCATAGGTCTGGAAGACAAACAATCAATAAACGGTCATAACTAGGACTACTGCGGATCTGCAGGAGGATGACCACCGGCGCGCGTGTGGGATAAGAACTGATCATACTGCTCCCGTAAATCGACACCGATGTCGATGGAGAAGGCAGTGACGTTGGTGGAGTCTGTGTCGATGTAGGCGCACCAGGAGGACGTATCTGCTCCAACTCTGCTAGTCGCTGGTTGTATGAATCCATGGTAGATAATAGCCTCGTACTGCTATGAACCATTGAATCCTGCATCATCGTCAGGCTCTCGCCCATGGACAACTGTGATGCATGCAGCTCCGTCACGCTGTGCTCTGTCGACGCTCTAAGATCAGCTGTCAAATCCTAGAGCTCCATGATGCTGCGCTTGAGCATATCAAATCATGCGATGAGCGTCGCATCGTCTGCCTACGGCTAGGACAGGAGCTGCTCGTCCATCATTTGCAGCAACTTGTCACGGAGAGACGCAATCTGACGGTCAACGGCCTCCTGGACTTGGGCCGACGACTATGAGGGCTGTGGGGAATGCGCACTTGCTGGTGAGGCCCTAGATGACTGCGTCGCAATAAGGGCGTCATAGGATCTTGTACCGTAGTATGTACCCCTCTAAATACCACCAGGGCGGTCACCCACAGCTTGTCCACCAACGGAGCTGGATAGGGCTGAGAGAAAGTACCAGCCTCTCCCGCTATAGGTGCACTAGCAGTCGCCCACTCACGCAGCCTAAGATACTCGGCCTAAAAAAGTTTGGATACTCGATAATTGCCTAAGTTATATTAAAATTAACACAAAATAAAGTAATACTTATATAGGTCTGCGAGGCCCTCTCATCAATGAGATTCCCGTCCTTTTGATGGGTGGCTAGGAAGACGGTCACCATGTTTGCATCCTCACCCCTCTATACCTTTTAAAAATATATTATTTAGTACTAAAATTAAATATTTTTTTCTACTACCATTTTATCGTACTTGCATTAAAATAATATATCTGAAATAAAAAAATATATCAAACGACGAAAATGTTCTGTCATCGAAATTGAGCCACCACACTACTTTGCTGCCTTCCGCCTAGCCGCCTTGGCCTCTCATACCTTTCCTCGTACCTCGGATCGTCGAATCTAGCCCTCATCGTAGTCCGCTGCTCAGGCGTGATCCAACCTTGGATAGGTTTTTCGATGCGATCACGAGCCTTCGGGTCATCCAGAGCATCACAGATAAGCTTGGTGGCAACGACAGTAAACATCTGCTCCATCAACTCGGCCCGGTGTAGAGGATAGAAATATGTTTGCTACAATAAGTAATTTAGTAAGTTATATAATATGCATAAATTAGATGATTGTTATAATATACTTTTACCTTGAAGTGCGCAAACCAGAACGCCTTCCTCTCCTCCGGAGCTTCAAAGTAGTTGATCCAAGGGCCACCATAGTTGTTCCTCAAAAAGAGGCCTAGGCATCTCTATACCGACGGGGGACGATGTCTATACAAAGATAATTATTTTTACCAAAAAATTTAATATATTATGAATAAAGAAATACACGATATATATGATGCTAAACCATCTAATTGACTTACTTTGTACCGTCGGCCCAAATCTCTGTCCTCGTCTCCTCCGGAGGTGCGCATAGAGGGTCTAGCTGATGTTGGGACGACGTCGGGTTGACCTCCTCCATATGCTCATCTATCTCCATGGTTTCGTCAGCAGAAGGAACACTGGACGAGGGAGTACTATCAGGCCTGGAACTACTCGTCCCGGGAGTAATGCCACGTAACGTCTTCGTAGTCGAAGATGTGACTGGTCGATATACTGGAGTACTAGGCGACGAGGATCCATAACCAACAGTAGGTAGTACCGGAGGAGCACTCCGTCTACCTCGGGACCTGCCGAACCCTCTGCGTTGTCCTGTCATACCTGATAAAAATATATTATGAACAAAGAAATACACAAATATATAGTATATTCTACAGTCAAAATGTTATGCATATCTCATAGCATTAATAGAATTGTACAGTAAATAACTAGTGGTGTCACAAGTTTAAATAGATAGTACATTCTACAGTCAAAATATAATACATATCTTCGTCAAAATAGTACATTCTACAGTCAAAATATAGTACATTCTACAGGCAAAATATTTTACTTTCAATCACCTTCATAAAATTCATCTTGTTCGCCTTCCTCGTCCCCCTCTTCCTCTTTCTCCTCATCTTCACTTTCATCTACTTTGTCTTCGTCTTCCTCTTCGTCTTCGAATAATTCTATATCTTCTACATTATTACTCGTGTAATGAGTAACTTTCGTTGAGTCCACATCTATAATATTTGTTACAAGAGGTAGCTCGTCCTCCAGATAAGCTATTTCGTCAATGTTAAAGGTATTTCTAGCTTTAGTCTTGTATACTACCGATCAATCTGACCTCGTTGTCCCCCGCCTAGGATAAGTTATGAAGTACATGAGCTGAGCCTAACTTGATAGGACAAGTGGTTCATAGCCTTGGTATGTACGCTTGTAGTTTATATCCACAAGGCCATGTTTGTCAATTTTCCAACCTTGATCTTGAATCGGATCGAACCATTCACACTTGAATAGCACGATCTTAGCAGGTTTTGTGCCATAATTATATGTCAACTCCACAATCACTCATAAGATGCCAAAGAAATCATTGCCTGGATCGACATCTTTGTAGTTAGAAGATTTGATACACAAATAACTATTTTTCGAGGAATCAAGATCCAGAAAGCTGTCTCTGATCGGAGTATTTGTTGACTTGAACCTAAACCCATTCACACAGAAACTTGGCAATATTTTGATGGCAGTAATTGGTCCCTTGGCTTGAGTTCTAATAGATTCAGTCTCAGGTGTTATTAGACGATTGACCTAAGTACCAAAGTAGCGATAGTAAGTTATTTATTGTGCAAGTGCAGAAAATAAATGTAATTACCAAGCTCCTTACTTATGCGCTCAACCAAGAAGGAAAATAGTATCTCATTTCTTGTTCTACTTCTTCGTCTGTTATGTAGGGTCTAATTGACCTCAATTCATCATTATATGTGCTGAAAAACAACGAAGCTACCGCTGATTATTAGCATAATAGTAGCTTATACTATTACATTGAGATAATATAAACGTGGACGTATTAATTACTTACCCCTCTAGCTTCTCCACTTCATCCTTGTCGTAATTAAGTAATAGATACAATAGAGCAGCCCTTAGATCGTCGTCAATCAAATATCTCTTCTTCATTTTCTACGAAGGATTTTCGGATGCATTGAATACTTTGAGTATTGCATTATTAGATTTCTGATATCTGTCTTCGTTTCTTGGAGCTCTGGTTCTAATAGTAGCAACATGAGGTTTGAAATACGTCGAGCAAAAGTTTTTAATTTTCTCGAGAACATAAGCTTCACAAATAGAGCCCTCAACCCGTGCCTTATTTTTCACCTTTCTCTTTAGGTAATTCAGATGCCGCTCGAAGGGGTACATCCACCAATAACCGACAGGACCACGAACACATGCCTCATAAAAAAGATGAATTGGCAAATGCTCCATAGAGTCAAAGAATCCAAGAGGAAACACGTACCTCCTTGAGGTCGACACATCTTCTCAAGTTCGACACGTACCCGTTTGGAAATTTTAGACCTTGAATCCACCTACAAAGTTTCCCTTTATCCTCCTTCTCCAGTAAAAAAACTGACTTAGGCTGTTTTAACTTTTCATTCCCCTCCGCTATCAAACGCAACATAGTACATATTTCTTCCAAGTCCAACCTGGCCTTCAGATTGTCTTTCGTCTTCCTCTTTACCTCTATTACAGTATTAATTATGTTATCAAACACATTCTTATCGATATGCATGACATCAAGGTTATGATTGATTAGATTGGTGCTCCAATATGGCAGATCCCAGAATATACTCCTCTTTGTCCAGTTAGGGGTGCGACCAAATCCGTCACACTTGTACCCCTTAGCAGGCTCTTTGATAGTATTTGGTAAATCTTTTACCTCTTTCCATATCGTATATCCGGGCTACCATGGCGGTGGATTAGCCTTCTCCACAACGCTCGCACAAAAAGGATTAATGTTCCTCCAGTACGGATGATCCTTCGGCAGAAATTGTCGATAACAATCGAAGAAGCACGGTTTGCCTCGATGTTTCAAACGGAAAGCCTTAGTACGGTCCATGCAATACGGACGTGAGAGACGACCATGAGTGCTCCTTCCCGATAACATTTCATAGGCCGGAAAGTCATTGACGGTCTATATAAGTGCTGCCCTCATCTAAAAATTATGATTTTTGGAAACATCGTACGTGTTGGCACCTACTTTCCACAGTTGATTCAACTCATCTATCAAAGGCTCTAAATATACATCAATGTTCCTTTTCAGATTGTTCGGACCCGGGATAATAATGGTTAGGAACATATACAGAGTCTTTATTCATATCTAAGGCGATAGATTGTACGGAGTGACGATCATAGGCCAACACGAATACTGGGAGCCCGAAAGTTCGAATAGGGTAAAATCATCGGAGGAGAGCCCCAATCTGACATTACGCGAATCCAAAGCAAAATTTGGATACTCTCGATCAAAGTGCTTCCATGCTTCTCCATCGGATGGATGATCCAATAATCCTTCGATCTATTTTCGCCTGTGCCAACTTATATTTTTTGCAGTCTCCTTCACCATAAACAACCTCTGCAACCGCGGCATCAAAGGCAAGTAGTGCATCGAATCGGTAGGCTTCTTTGAACCGACAGACATTCCTCTTCCAGTAGCCTTTTAGCAATCAGCACCACAGAATCTGCACGTATCTTCATCCTTGTCGTCTTTGTAGTACAACATGCACCCATTACGACATGCATCAATTTTCTTCTATCCCATCCAAAGCGATCTTACCATCCTCTTAGATTGGTAGAAGTCCTTAGGCAACTTTGCATTCTTTGATAAGATCTCTATATTCAAATCTATCAGTCGATTATAGAATTCTTGCGACATATTAAAATCAGACTTGATGCTCAACAATCTTGTAACAACCTCCAATGGTGAATGATTTTCATAACCAGGATATAATGGAGTCCTTGCATTCTCCAACAACTCCATGAACTTCGCAGCATCGGTATTCGGTGCCTCCTCAGCTGTATCATGATTGTCCAGATCAAAACTAGGCTCCGCCGCATCAAAATCCATGTTCACCCATCCGTCGTCATAAGCAGCGTGGTCGTGGACATCCATATACGGCTCCAAATAAGGCTCCGACTCTGAAGCTAAAGACAAAAGTTCTTCGTGTGTGGTCCACTGATAGTAATTTGGCGTGATACCCTTCGAGTACAAATGGTATGTGACTTCCACTTCTGGATGATATTTCAAGTTGTGACATCTCACACACGGACACTTAATTTTTGTACCTTCCATGTACTGAGGGAACACCTTGGCGAACTGCTGTACACCCTCAATGAATTTATTCTGCATACTGCATATGTCATCAGGATGACAGTTGTACATCCATGAACGATGACGCAGATAGTAATTCATAACCATTTCTAGATACTTCTGTAGCAAAAATGAATATACAATTACCTTCAAGTATATACTCATCGTTAAATACAGTAAATGCACTGATAGTCCTAGTCCTAGCATATATACTCATCGTTAAATACAGTGCATGCACTGATACTCACTGCTACCTTCAAGTTTGGTTGTTTGAGTGATTGAGAGAGCTCGGGTTACTAGGGAGAGCAGTTCACAGTTTTTAATGTACATTATTTGGTAGTGATCAACTGAAGGGAGAGCAGTGTACAGCTCTGTGCTAGCACAACAAGGGGGAGCACAACTGAGTAGTGTACAGCTCTGTGCTACCACAGTACAAGGGGAAGCATACAGCAGATTATAGCAGTAGCAGCTAGCTATAGTGCACAGTGCAGTAGTGAGGAATCAGTGTACAGCAATACTATGCAGTGCCCAGCAGAAAGGATGCACAGCAGCAAGTAAACTCAGCAAGTAGCAGCAGAGTCAGTGTACTACAGAGCCTTCAACATCAGGTTTAGCAGTCTGCAGTAGCCAATGCAATAGCTCGTGCAGCAAGAAGCATCAGCCCAAGTTGGATACAAGTTATAGAAGAAGCCAATACCGTATATCATGTCTCGGCTTTGAAGATTCATTCTCATGTCCGTGTATACGACTCTCCTTGAGTCGAGATCTGCATCGTATTATATATGCTGCAATTACGCAAGGTTGCATCTATACTCAGACAACTAACTAGAAGAGAGATAGGGATAGGGTCTATGTCTGTGTCATATTTCGTGTCATGCCAATGTATGTGTCTGTGTCGTATCCCATGTCATGGCTATGTCTATGTCTTGTTTGTGTCCGTGTGTCTGTGGTATGTCATGTCTTATCTATGTTTATGTGTGTCCGTGTGTCCGTGTCAGTATTAGGGTTAGTGTCCCCATGTGTTAGTATGTCCGCGTGCGTGTGTATGTATCCGAGTTAGGGTTAGGGTTAGTGTGTGTCATGTCATATTGTGTCATGTTTTGTTGTATCGTGTTAGAAAGAGAGAGAGAGAGACATAGAGAGGAGCTCACCGAGTGAGGAGGAGGGGAGCTGGAGAAAGGAGAACGCATGTAACCACTGATTTTCGGAATTACCAAATTTTAAGATTTCTAATTTAATATCTTGTTTATGATCATTTCTTGAAATTTTTAGTGTTAAATTATGAAAGATGGTTTGTTTTATAAAATAGTGTTTAAAATTTCTTTTTATAAAATTATTTTTCTAAATATTGATTTACCTTTTGAATTTTATATTAATAGATTATTTGAGCTTCAAAAAATTATTGGGTTTAAATCATAAAATTATTTTATTAACAAAAGATATTTCAGGGATTAGTTATTTCATAATAATATCTATTTGAGATATTAAATAAATAGAATACTTCTATAATTTTGGATTATGAGTTTAGTTAGCCTTTGGAAGCTTCTCAAGGATATTCTTTTATTCTAATTCATATTCCTCTTTAGTATTTAAATTTGAGCCCCATAACTTGAGGTGCAAGCTCAAATTCTTTTTAAGGAGGGTTTCTTCTTGTTCTTTTCCAACCAATTCCCAATCCATTTCCATCACAAATCCTCACAAGCCAGCATCCATCACCATCTGTTTTTGTATAGTTGTGTCCGTGTGTCCAATATTACGTGTCAACCGTATTGGCCTCGGGTCTAACCCCG